>OZ024744.1:85388711-85435924 GCA_964016885.1 Eledone cirrhosa
ACAGAATCCTACCATTACAGTATCTATAGAAATTTCTATGCACAAAATTTTGTTGAAGTATTTTAAATGAACATTTTTAAATGTCTCCTAACACACATCGAGGTCATGGAATGATAGTAAATTCAATTGAAACCTTTCGTGTTTCTGTCAAATTTTAAAACCCTGAACATTTATTTAGTCCAGAAAAGCCGGATTAATATCTTTTTTTTTTTTATTCTGGTGTGACAGCCATCTGTCTTTCTATCAACGCAATTATTCCATTACTAACGCAGACACGAAAACGGAAATAATCTGTCTGTATCTAATAAATATAGATACGTTGCCACCCGGCTTGTTGTGGAGTAGAATGATTATCTCGGCAAATAGCGGAGGGACTAAACAGAGTCAAAGGCCATCCAAAAATAGTACTTTTTTTTCCACCTGGGAGTGAGAGGCCCCCACTTGTTGTCACAACACCTTTCTTGGAGAGAGAATCTCTGAAAAAAAAAGACCTTTGGCTTCGGAAGCATCCGACAATGTTGACCAGTTCTCCTTTTCGGGTAGTCTTTCCGATACTCAGAGAGAGGGATTGGTCGAGTGCAAGGCCTCTCCCCACTTAAAAAACCTTCAAAGCACAGGTATTGCTTGTTCAAGATATGTTACAGGTTCGTGTGGCTGGCGGTAGCATAAAGGTGCACCATTTTCTTTAATCTGACAAGCGTTTGCAATACTCTTAGCAGAGTTTGCAACCACCATATATATATATATATATATATATATATATATATATATATATATATATATATGTATATATATGTATATATATATATATATATATATATATATATATATATATATATATATGAACAAGTTTGTCCTCATCAGTGGCCTTCCAACCGTCGTAGGCATTTCGTCGCATTAAAGGCCATATACCTCTGGTTGGTGCGAGCAACGGCTAAAAAAAGTCGTTGGGACACGTAAATAAGGAGGACGCTAGGGTAAACAAACAAAATGGTTTAAGCAACAGAAAGTGATGAAGAAGAAACAAGTCCCAGATTTCTATGAATATAAATTCGGTGGAATCGTGAACGAGAGAATAAAGACCATCAAACCTGGTTGAAATGTGAGCAAGGAAGGAATTTCGCACAGGTCTAACGGGAGGAACTTATGTTTACCGAATTCGCAGACCAGACACCTTCTTCCTCCCGTTAGACCTGTGCGAAATTCCTTCCTTGCTCACATTTCAACCAGATTTGATGGTCTTTATTCTCTCGTTCACGATTCCACCGAATTTATATTCATAGAAATCTGGGACTTGTTCTTCTTCATCACTTTCTGTTGCTTAAACCATTTTGTTTGTTTACCCTTATTTACGTGTCCCAGCGACTTTTTTTAGCCGTTGCTCGCACCAACCTGAGGTATATGGCCTTTAATGCGACGAAATGCCTACGACGGTTGGAAGGCCACTGATGAGGACAAACTTTTTCATATGTAACCCATTTGCAGCGCCGCAGCTCCATTATTATCATATATATATATATATATATATATATATATATATATATATATATATATATATATATGTAACAAAGGAAATGTGGTAAGAAACCAGATGGACCATAAGGCACCAGAGTACTCAATACTTAGGGTAGTAGAGTGGGAAATAGGAAAAAGTATGACCCCGACGGCAGAGCTCAAGCCGTTTCGACGGCTACGGATTGAGCTCTGCCGTCGAGGTCATACTTTTTCCTATATATATATATATATATCTATAGCTCCTTTCTTTGTCGAGCGCTTACATGGAACACCATGGAATTGTTCTACAACACTTCCTCCCTAAAGGACATGCCTATACCTTCGAAAGATGTCTACATGGACCTATTACTAAAGCAGACTAATAATTTCATCAGGAGGATCCGTTGGAGGGCCTACCACTACAACAACAGGAGGACCCCTGGATCAATTGACAACTCCACCAACCACATAAAAAGACTTTTCAAATCAACGAAAAACCCACCGCACAACCCACTGGTAGAGGGGTTTGAGAGCAGGATCATTACCATGACCGGACAATTATATTCAGGAAACCACCGCGAAACCCTGACAGAAGTGCATTCCTGTCCGGGCTCGCCTCAACCTTAAAAAAGATCAAGAATAGCACTGGAATTATTGTACCAGCGGATAAAACAGAAAACCTATATAATTTAGAGTACAAAACCTACAACAAATGCATTACAAACGAACTCTCTAAAATATACAAAACATCAACACGAGAAAACCTAGCACACATAAACAAACAGGCGAAAACAATAATGACCGAACTGAGTACTGACGACAGGACCTTTCCTTACAACCCTAGGATACCAAGACTATCCATTAAAGACCATAAACCGGACTTCCAGTCAAAACTACCGGTCAGGCTCACAGCCCCTTCCAAATCGAACCTTGGTAGACTTAGCAAATCAATCATTGACCGAATTTTACCTGAACTTAAGATTAGAACAAAACTCAGCCTATGGTCTTGTACAAAGGAGGTAATAGACTGGTTTTGTGCCATTGAAACTAAGTCAAATGTTCGATTAGTCCAATTGGACATTACGAACTACTACGCATCTATATCCCCAATCATCCTTAACAAGGCACTGATCTCAGCCATGAACAGATCAAGCCTCACTAGAAGAGAAGTAGACATAATAATAACAGCTAGGAAAACTTTACTAGAATTCGACGGAAGACTATGGGAACGACAGAATAGACAGGATAGCTTCGACATCACCATGGGATCGACTGACTCTGCACAGATTACAGATGTAGTAGGCATATACCTCCTAAACATATTAACAGACGAGATCCCCTCCTTGGGCGGTGGCTTATACAGGGATGATGCCCTACTATTGACCCGTGGACTTAATAACAGCCAATTAAATAGAATACACAAACGACTTAGGTACATCTTTAAGACCCAAGGTTTAGCAGTAGAAATTGAACCTAACAATAGGACAGTTAACTTTTTAGACGTCACCCTAGAATTAGACTCAGGCCTCTACCGTCCATACCACAAACCTAATGAAAATCTTAGATACGTCAATAGACACTCCAACCACCCTAGGAGCATAATTAACTCTATAGTTAAAAGCGTCTCCAACAGTGTCCACACTGTCGGCTAATGAAAACATCTTCAAGCAGCACGCGGAATACTACGACTCCGCACTTATAAACGCTGGTTATACTGAGGTTTCTTACATCGTCCCAAATAGAACCGTAACACAGCTAAACATAGCAGGACCCTTAGAAACGAACTTAGAAGAAACCTCCACACATAGGACACACAATAACCTGAGACGCCCTCTAGCCGGCAGCGCAGACAGCACCACACATAACTGTCTAGGAGATAAAGCCATACTCTCCAGCCCCAATAACAACTCCGACTATCGCACACGTTTGCGTACCAATAGAGACAAGGGACATAACGCCAATAGATTACCTGGAACCCATATGAAACATACGCCTGACCAAAACACACACAAACTACCACCCAACCACAAAAACCTCACTAAACAACGCATAAACTGAAGTAGACCTGTCACGTGGTATAACCCCCCCCTATTCTATACACGTCGCCACTAACATACCGGGAACCTTTTTCACGACCCCAAACAGAACTGGCCGACTTGATCTGGGACCTCAAGGACAGGAATATTGAACCCCAGATTTCGTGGTCAGTAAAAAGACGCGTGGCATATATCCCCAGTGACAGAAACCACTGCAGATTATGCCTGGCTAAGGAGGCGGAAACAATTAAATTAAATTCCGCCATAAACTATAGGTCGGACATAATTGTCAATTGCAGACACACTAGGATGAACACCTTTTCTGCACAAACATTCGCGGGAGGGCCACGCACTAACCATGACCCACCATAATAATAACCACATCTGCCCCGTATCACCATCGCCCATCTCAACGAATTTTAATTCTAATCTTTACTTTATCTTATTTTATTGTATTGCATTTAACCATATGTAAGCCCGTATGTTGTATATCATGCCGCATACATAACCCACACCAAAAATCACACTAACCATGACACACCATATTAATAACCACCTATACCCCATCTCACCATCGCCATCTCAATGAACTTATTGTATTGTACTCCATGTAACCATTTCTAAGCCCGCATTTGTATATCATGCCGCACACATCACCATCACCACCACCAAAATTCACATCAACATACACACCTCATAGTTGCAACATCGTATTAAATCGGTCTCCTATGATAGGTTTTACCTTGCAATCCACAATGACAAGGGACCTTGTAAATACAATGTCCATCATATCACACCACCACCACACCACACATCGTCATATGTCTACCATACACACTTACAACCTCATCCTCCCATGTTCCCTCTGTCTACCCTAACCTACAACCCCACGCTAAATTCGACCCTGTAATTGTACTGTCCCACGCACACACAACCACCGCCACCACTAGATACATGCAAATACTTCAACAATCATTATCATTAACATCATCAACACATATCACCCCTCGCTCCCAGATCGACTGTATTATATACCCCCCGCATTCGTCTGCCTTACCCTATAACACACCGTAACCTCTGATCGTGTAATCATCTTGTCGAACATATCACCCCAGCACCACCACCATCAGCATGTCCACAACACACATCGCCGTACGTCCATAAACGCGTCTCCCCCGCGTTCCCCATGTCACCTTTTAACCGGTATTCGATCCGGTATATATATTTTTGTCCCTCACAACTCCACCACCACCACCATAAAACACAACTCCATACTTCATCAACAACGACAACACATACCTCCACTCCCCAACCAACAATAGTGTGTGTGTGTCTGTGTGTAAGTATTTTTACACATACGGGCGTATAAGTGAGCGTGCGTGTACGCATAGTTATATGTATGTGTGTGTGTATGTGAATACATGTGTATACATATGTGTATGTGTGTGTATATATATATCTGTATATATATGTGTATGTGTATGCGTGTGTGTATGAGTGTGTGTGTACATGTATGTGTATGTATGTGTGTATATGTGTACGTCTACATATATGTATATGGGTGAATCTGACTGTATGTGTAGGTGAGCTCATGTATGTGCATGTATGTGTATATGTGCGTGTATGTGTGTGTTGTCTGTACATGTGTGTGTATATATATGTATATATATATATGTATATATATATATATATATATATATGTGTGTATACGTGTGTGTGAGTGTGTATGTGTATATTCTGTATACGTGAGTGTGAGTCCATGTGCCCATACCCATATGTGTGTATGGGTATATGTATGTGTTTGTATATATGTAAAACACCTTCTACATTGCCTCTCACCTTTCCCCCATCTCTGTCGATCGCCACCCCCACCGATACTCCCCCACTCTCCATATTGTGTCCGCATGCGCGCATGCACATACATGTGTGTACATATACATATGGCTGTGTGTGAGCGTGTGTTGATATGTGTGGGCAAGGATGTGCGTATGTGTTTTGTGGTGGGTGTGTTTATACAACAATATGTGTGCACATATATACCTATATCTGTGTGCGTATACGTATATACAAAGTATCTGTCAGACGAAGAGCGTCTAGCTATGTATCTATGTAAGGACCTTGACGCCACCAATACATCCACCACACCACCACAAACGCCGCTACCATAGACAGCGGCACCAATACCACACTCCCACACACACGCCAACCCGTCTACTGACAATCCACTAACATCATACCACACCGCATCCTACTAAGCAACCATAACCACCACCATATCATCACATCCACCCCACATACTCTACACGCCAAGGCCAACCAACCACCACCACACCACAGCCCATCTCATCCACCCATCATCACCAACATCTCACCATCACACCCACCCCCATATACACTACAGGCCAGTACATCGCCTTGATCCTTTCCACCAATCAAAACAACTCATTTTGTCAAACACTTGAATATCTGACTTTACCACATAGCATGTATTTCATTTTCTTATAGCATTTTAAGAGGGTCCGTCGAGCTGCGGATTATTGAGTCGGGTAGGATCGATATAGATCGAACCTTGAGCTGATCAGTGGCGAAACGCGCGTCACCTATCAATAAATGCAATGAAGGAATAATCAATCGTCCTTTTTATCCTTTCTATATATTACACTGTATAGCTCTACACCTCATCACAAAAGTGAACCTAAACATCGAATGCTCTCCCGGGTGAACCTGCAGTAACTCCTAGTTACACCCCCTGGATATATATCTATATATATATATTTATTAAAATAACAGATTAAAGTTTAAGCAAAGAATCGCTGCTTTCACCCTTAACGGGATCTTCTGAAACTATAATTTTATGTGTTATTGGTGTATACATTCGTATGTGTGTGTGGGTACAGGCGTTGCGTGGGTTCTGTATGTGCGTGCGGGGTTTTTTTTTCTGTGTACGTGCTTGTTTTTGTATACCTATGGCGAGTGTTTTCGCGTATGCTTGTGTATGTACGTATATGGATGCGTGTATGTATTTATTTAATTTTAATTACCTCTGTATTTTATTTACTTTATTCTTAACTCTGAAGCCGAGAATCATTCGGTTTCCTAGTTAGAATTTTAGTCTACGACTTCAGTTATACCAGGGAACGTTTTCACGAACCAAAGTATCGTCTTCCTGTCTTCCTCCGGTTGCAACGTTTTTTTAAATATTTATTTCTGCGTTCACAGATTGACTTTGTTAGTTTCAGAAGATCCCGTTAAGGGTGAAAGCAGCGATTCTTTGCTTAAACTTTAATCTGTTATTTTAATAAATATTTGCTCTACGGTTCTTATATATTTTATATATATTTATCCTTATCGAGCCCTCTTTGGATTTTAGTCTTCAAATTTATTATTATTACTATATATATATATATATATATATATATATATATATATATATATATAACGAAGGAAGTGTGGTAAGGAACCAGATGGACCATAACGCACCAGAGTACTCGATACTTAGGGTAGTTGAGTGGGTAATAGGAAAAGAGTCAGGACCCCGATGGCCGGAGCTCAGCCGTCTGGCTGCTATCTCTTTTCCTATGTATAGCCGTCCAGAAATAGCCGTCGAAACGGTTTGAGCACTGCCGTCGGGGTCATACATTTTCCTATTACCCACTCTACGACCCCAAATATTAGGTACTCTGGTGCGTTATGGTACATCAGGTTCCTTACCACACCTCCTTCGTTTTATATATATGTATATATATATATATACAAAATTAAAATTAAGGGTAGTCATGTCTGAGAGACATGCGCCATATCCACTGTAGAATAAGCTCAAAGATTCCAATGAATAGATCCGAGCATTACATATCAACTATAAATAGATTGACATATATTTATATAAAATAAACATTTGAAACAATCACAGCTGTGTGTGTGCTTACATTCTTTACAAATTATTCCTTGGGATTGTTTCATATGTTTATTATTTATATATATATATATATATATATATGTTAATCTATTTCTAGTTGATATATATATATGTATACTATATATATGTATATATATATATATATATATATATATATATATATATATATATATATATATATATAGGAACAAGTAAGACCCCGACAGCTGAGCTCAAGCCGTTTCGACGGCTAATTCTCAGAATTAGCCGTCGAAACGGCTTGAGCTCAGCTGTCGGGGTCCTACTGGTTCCTATTACCCACTCTACTACCTCAAGTATTGAGTACTTTGGTGCGTTATGGTCCACCTGGTTCCTTACCACATTTCCTTCGTTATATATATATATATATATATATATATATATATATATATATATACATATATATATATATATCAATGTATATATAGTGTATTTGGTAATACACTGTATGCTTAATTAAAAGTATTTTGAAGACCTTACGCTATTGTTTTAAAGTAGTGACTATGTTACTTCTTTTTTCAAAAAGAGATGTCAGCTTATCTCCCTTTGTTTGTTGAAAAAAGAAGTAAGTGACATATTCACTACTTTAAAACAATAGCGTAAGGTCTTCAAAATACATTTAATTAAGCATACAGTGTTTTATCAAATACAATATATATACATTTATATATACATCGCTATTTCAGAGCACCAATTCTAATTTTCATATATATATATAAATGGAATAGAATGAAACGAAGTTTAATTTCTCACTCTTAGTACGGCACTTACTTAAATGTAAGTATGTATACGTACATACATATATGTATACAGACGTACAGTAGTATGTATATATATATACATACATGCATATATATATATATATATATATATATATATATATATATATATATATATATATATATATATATATATATATATATATGCACGTATCGGTTTACCGAACATTTATTATAATGCTCGGTTTGTTTGTTTGTAAACAAACAAACAGCCCGAATTAAGCCGTACAGTGTTTAGGCAACCACGTCACCTTTTTGTTCAACACTGACACAGGGACGATGTACTAGTTTCAAGCTTATTAGCTATCGTCAGCATCGTATACCTTCCTGCCAGATGGTTGAACGTCTGAAAGTATATACTTTCCTTATGCATATTAACGGCTGAGCAGCCTAATTTGCATATCAAATGAGTTCAGTCGGCCGGGCACACCGAAAACGATAAATGGAATAGAATGAAACGAAATTTCATTTCTCACTCTTAGTACGGCACTTACTTAAATGTAAGTATGTATCTATACGTACATACATATATGTATACAGACGTACAGTAGTATGTATATATATACATACATGCACACATATATATGCACGTATCGGTAAACAGATATATATATATATATGAACAAGTATGTATGTATGTATACGTACATACATACATATATACAGACGTACAGTAGTATGCATATATATACATACATGCACACATATATATATGCACGCATCGGTAAACCGATATATATATGTATGAACAAGTATGGCCCCGACGGCAGAGTTCAAGCCGTTTCGACGGGTAATATTAGCCGTCGAAATGGCTTGAGCTCTGCCGTCGGGGTCATACTTGTTCCTATTACCCACTCTACTACCCTAAGTATGGAGTACTTTGGTGCGTTATGGTCCATCTGGTTCCTTTCCACATTTCCTTCGTTATATATATATATATATATATATATATATATATATACATATATATATATACATATATATATATTGGTAAATGGAATAGAAAATGCTGACAAATTGTTCACAGTTGAAAAATGGTTTAATTAGGAATAAAAGAGTATTAGTGATTGTATGGGTTAGTATTCAGTTGTGGTTTTAAGTTTTTAAGTTTTTACCGGTTGCGCATTTCTAAATGCTTTTCAAAAATAATTTTGAGATAGAGTGTCCGTGCTGTTTGCTCTGATCTGATTAGTTTTGGGAATTCTACCTGTTTTTATGTTAAAAAAGTGGCTCCAATTTGCAAAAATTCTTGTGGTCAAAACAATTTTGATTGGTCGGTAGAGGTTATGTGAATAAAAAATTGGTTTTTTAAACTTTCTGAACAAACCCTACTAGTGACGTTCGATGTAGTCAACCTATACTCCAACATCCCCCACAACCTAGGAATAGAAGCTATCCAATTCTGGCTGGATAATTTCCACAATGAACACACACAACGCATCAAAAAAGAATTCGTGATAGAGGGACTCAAATTTATCTTGGGAGACCAATTACTTCGTTTTCAATAACAAACCCTACAGGCAGAAATCTGGGACCGCTATGGGAACGAAAACAGCCCCCACTTATGCCAACCTAGTCATGGGATACCTGGAAATCACCCTCTACACTAAAGTCCTAAACAAATTTGGAAACACCCTCCACTTACACATTGAAAGGAACTGGAAGCGATATCTAGATGACTGCTTCATCCTTTGGCACGAAAACATCGAAAAACTTAAAGAATTTGACACTCTTATAAATGGGCTCAACGCAAATATTAACTTCACAATGGAATACAGCCATAATCAACTCCCGTTCCTCGACATCCTCATTAAGATCCATAACAAAAAAATAGAAACAGACATATACTACAAGCCCACAGACTCCAAGCAATATCTCCCCTTCAACTCTTGCCACCCTAGACACGTTAAAATTAATATTCCCTACAACTTAGCCAAGAGAATCTGTACTATAGTCTCCAATAAAAACATCTGCTACTTACGGCTACAAGAACTAAAGGACACACTCATAGGCAGGGACTACCCTGCATCACTAATTGACAATGGAATCCAACGTGCCCTAAAACTCAGTACCCAGGACCTTAGACACCCTAAAGTAAATCAACCAAAACTAAAAGCTCTTCCATACATCTCCACACACAACCCCCTCAACAATGAGGCCTTTGACACCATCCTCCAGAACATCCCTGTATTGAAAAAGGACCATAGAATGAACCAAATTCTACGAACACACGATATCATAAAGAGCAAAAGACAATCCAAGTCAATGAAAAACATCTTAACACATGCCAAAGTACTGCCAACCACAACAACGAAACCCACAGTAAAAAAATGCGATAGACCCAACTGTGGCATCTGCATCAACCTAATAGAGGGTTCGGAATTCTATTTCAAAGATGGACAACGTTTTATAGTAAAACACAATTTCACATGTGCATCGGAAAATCTAATATATGTATTAACTTGTTCAGGTTGTCGAGAACAATACATAGGCCAGACCAAAAACAGCCTCCGCCAACGCATGACTGTCCATAGATCCCAAATCAAAATACGGGAATACAGGAAAATACCACTGAGTGAACACAATGATACCTGTGCCGCCCAAAATCATCCCAACTTCAGAATCTTTCCCCTCTACAAATTTAAAGATAATGCCACCCACACCCAGCGCATCAGCAAGGAATCTTACTTCATTAACAAATACGGACCCCGTCTAAACACTTCTCCCTAAGACGAACCCACAACATATACACATCAACATACATACCTACATCAGCACACATCTCTACCCACATATAAACACAATGACATACATAAACACACATGCTCTATGGTGCAACACAAAAAAATATATGTGCATATATATGTATATATATATATATATATATATATATATATATATATATATATATATATATATATATATAGTGAATATATGTATGTGTATATATATATAGTGAATATCATTTCACACCTTTTATTGTTAAGATTCTTGATGTTCTATTAAGAGAACCGATTTTACTGAAAAAATCGAATAATGTACACCATTTTACCAGGGGGAAAAAAATACTGGTCCCCCCCCCCCCCCACCCCACACACACACATATATACACACACACATACACACGCGTACATCAACATACAAAGAGACTTACACACACACACACACACACACACACACACACACACACACACACACACACACACACACACACACACACACACACACACACACACACACACACACACACACACACACGCACTTCTCCGTATAAGACAAAAGCTGAAAAATATCTTTTGACATGCTAAAATACCCCCCATTGCTTTCAGACACATTCTTACTGACCATCCCTGCCACCACAAATTACTCTGCTATACACCCCCCCCCACACACACACACTTATCTTAATAGCCATTTGACACACATCGCTGCTGACCATTATCACAACATCGAACACCTTACTACTACTACTACACACACACACACACACACACACACACACATATTTGTTGTGAAAGAGTCATTTCTCAATCTTGGCGCAAAACCAATTTTTTATTCACATGACCTCTACCGACCAATCAAAATTGTTTTGACCACAAGAATTTTTTCTGGAGCCACTTTTTTAACATAAAAACAGTCTTGGCGCAAAATCAATTTTTTACATTCACATGACCTCTACCGACCAATCAAAATTGTTTTGACCACAAGAATTTTTGCAAATTGGAGCCACTTTTTTAACATAAAAACAGGTAGAATTCTCAAAACTAATCAGATCAGAGCAAACAGCACGGACACTCTATCTCAAAATTATTTTTGAAAAGCATTTAGAAATGCGCAACCGGTAAAAACTTAAAAACTTAAAACCACAACTGAATACTAACCCATACAATCACTAATACTCTTTTATTCCTAATTAAACCATTTTTCAACTGTGAACAATTTGTCAGCATTTTCTATTCCGTTTACCAATATATAATAACTTGTGCGTTACACCTCTATTCTTTTAACTATATATATATATACATATATATATATATATATACATATATACATACATACGTTTATTTATATATATATATATGTGTGTGTGTGTGTTAGTATGCATGTCTGTGTGCGTTTGTGAGTGTGTGTGAGTATTCAATCACATTATGAGACCGTGTATTTAAAGAAGCTTATTACAGAGTTGATAAAATAAGTACCAGTAATATACTGTAGTCACTACTTCCTCTTCTCAACAGATCAATCTCTATATGTCCTTATAGGAATAGAATAAATCAATATTTTAGCTCAAATAATTCTAAATCCATCGAACTTACCCCAATATTCTGTACTCTTTGGCCACTGTCACAGCGAAGGCTACGGCCTTTCTTACAAACACAAGAACTATCATAACACGGCCATGACAACAACCATTAATGTCTGCCAACATAAACAGTGCTGTCTCCAGCACAACCACAAAGACGACGACGACGACGATGACGGCGACGATGACCACCACCACCACCTCCTCGACCACCTCGACACGACCACCGCCACCACCTCAACAACTCCATCACCACCTAGCAACTAGTATCTCCTCCACCACTATCATCTCCACAACTCCATCACCACCTCACAACTAGCATCGCCGCCACCATTACCACCACAACCACCACCACCGACCACCACCTAGCAACTAGTATCGCCACCACCACCATCTCCACAACTCCAACACCACCTCACAACTAGCATCGACGCCGCCACCACCACCACCACCACCACCACCATCTCCACAACTCCATCACCACCTCACAACTAGCATCGCCACCACCACCACCACCACCACCACCACGACCACCTTGGCACGGCAACCGCCACCACCTCACAACTAGCATCGCCGACACCACCACCACCACCACGACCACCTTGGCACGGCAACCGCCACCACCTCAAAACTAGCACCACCACCACCTCCACCACCTCTACCGCCACCAACATCAACACAACGACTACCTCGAGCATCGCCACCACCACCTCCACCACCATCACCACCACCACCACTACCAACGCAATTCCTACACCACCCACTCCTCCGCCGCCTTCATCTCTACACTGCCACCACAACAACCATCACCTCGACCACTTCCACCACCACCACCACCACAACAGGCGCCATCACCAATTCGAACATCTCCCCCACCGCTACCACCACCACCGCTACCACAACAAGCACCACCACCAACACCAATACCTTAGCTGCCAACACCACCTTCACCAACACCACCTTCACCTACACCACCTCCACCAATGCCACCACCACAGCCGCTGCCGCCACCTCAACCACCACAATTACCACGACGACCACCACCAGGACAACCACTATCAACACCACCACTGCAACCACTACTACCACCGCAACCACTACCACCACTGCAACCACTACCGGTACCACTACAACCACCGCAACCACTACCGGTACCACCACCACCACCGCAACCACTACCGGTACCACTACCACCACCGCAACCACTACCGGTACCACTACAACCACCGCAACCACTACCGGTACCACCACCACCACCGCAACCACTACCGGTACCACTACCACCACCGCAACCACTACCGGTACCACTACAACCACCGCAACCACTACCGGTACCACGTCCACCACCGCAACCACTACCACCACCGCCACCACTGCAACCACTACCGGTACCACTACCACCACCTCCACCACGACCACCACCGCAACCACTACCGGTACGACGACCACCACCGCAACCACCACCACCACCGCAACCACTACCGGTACCACTACCACCACCTCCACCACGACCACCACCGCAACCACTACCGGTACGACGACCACCACCGCAACCACCACCACCACCGCAACCACTACCGGTACCACGACCACCACCGCAACCACTACCACCACCGCAACCACTACCACCACCGCAACCACTACCGGTACCACTACCACCACTGCAACCACTACCGGTACCACTACCACCACTGCAACCACTACCGGTACCACTACCACCACCGCAACCACGACCACCACCGCAACCACTACCGGTACCACTACCACCACCGCAACCACGACCACCACCGCAACCACTACCGGTACCACGACCACCACCGCAACCACTACCACCACCGCAACCACTACCGGTACGACTACCACCACCGCAACCACGACCACCACCGCAACCACTACCGGTACCACTACCACCACCGCAACTACGACCACCACCGCAACCACTACCGGTACCACGACCACCACCGCAACCACTACCACCACCGCAACCACTACCACCACCGCAACCACTACCGGTACCACTACCACCACCGCAACCACTACCGGTACCACTACCACCACCGCAACCACTACCGGTACCACTACCACCACTGCAACCACTACCGGTACCACTACCACCACTGCAACCACTACCGGTACCACTACCACCACCGCAACCACTACCGGTACCACTACCACCACCGCAACCACGACCACCACCCCAACCACTACCGGTACCACGACCACCACTGCAACCACTACCGGTACCACTACCACCACTGCAACCACTACCGGTACCACTACCACCACCGCAACCACTACCGGTACCACGACCACCACTGCAACCACTACCGGTACCACTACCACCACTGCAACCACTACCGGTACCACTACCACCACCGCAACCACTACCGGTACCACTACCACCACCGCACCCACTACCGGTACCACTACCACCACCGCAACCACTACCGGTACCACTACCACCACCGCAACCACTACCACCACCGCAACCACGACCACCACCCCAACCACTACCGGTACCACGACCACCACTGCAACCACTACCGGTACCACGACCACCACTGCAACCACTACCGGTACCACGACCACCACTGCAACCACTACCGGTACCACTACCACCACTGCAACCACTACCGGTACCACGACCACCACTGCAACCACTACCGGTACCACGACCACCACTGCAACCACTACCGGTACCACTACCACCACTGCAACCACTACCGGTACCACGACCACCACTGCAACCACTACCGGTACCACTACCACCACCGCAACCACTACCGGTACCACTACCACCACCGCAACCACGACCACCACCCCAACCACTACCGGTACCACGACCACCACCCCAACCACTACCGGTACCACGACCACCACCCCAACCACTACCGGTACCACTACCACCACCGCAACCACTACCGGTACCACTACCACCACTGCAACCACTACCGGTACCACTACCACCACTGCAACCACTACCGGTACCACTACCACCACCGCAACCACGACCACCACCCCAACCACTACCGGTACCACGACCACCACCCCAACCACTACCGGTACCACGACCACCACCCCAACCACTACCGGTACCACTACCACCACTGCAACCACTACCGGTACCACTACCACCACCGCAACCACTACCGGTACCACTACCACCACCGCAACCACTACCGGTACCACTACCACCACCGCAACCACTACCGCCACCGCAACCACTACCGGTACCACTACCACCACCGCAACCACTACCGGTACCACTACCACCACCGCAACCACTACCGGTACCACTACCACCACCGCAACCACTACCGGTACCACTACCACCACCGCAACCACTACCGGTACCACTACCACCACTGCAACCACTACCGGTACCACTACAACCACCGCAACCACTACCACCACCGCAACCACTACCACCACCGCAACCACTACCGGTACCACTACCACCACTGCAACCACTACCGGTACCACTACAACCACCGCAACCACTACCACCACCGCAACCACTACCAGTACCACTACCACCACCGCAACCACTACCGGTACCACTACCACCACTGCAACCACTACCGGTACCACTACCACCACCGCAACCACTACCACCACCGCAACCACTACCGCAACCACTACCGGTACCACTACCACCACTGCAACCACTACCGGTACCACTACAACCACCGCTATCACTACCACCACTGCAACCACTACCGGTACCACTACCACCACCGCAACCACTACCGGTACCACTACCACCACTGCAACCACTACCGGTACCACTACAACCACCGCAACCACTACCACCACCGCAACCACCACCGCAACCACTACCGGTACCACGACCACCACCGCAACCACTACCGGTACCACTACAACCACCGCAACCACTACCGGTACCACTACCACCACCGCAACCACTACCGGTACCACGACCACCACCGCAACCACTACCTGTACCACTACCACCACCGCAACCACTACCGGTACCACTACCACCACCACCTCAACCACTACCGGTACCACGACCACCACCGCAACCACTACCGGTACCACTACCACCACCGCAACCACTACCGGTACCACTACCACCACCGCAACCACTACCGGTACCACTACCACCACTGCAACCACTACCGGTACCACTACCACCACTGCAACCACTACCGGTACCACTACCACCACCGCAACCACTACCGGTACCACGACCACCACTGCAACCACTACCGGTACCACTACCACCACCCCAACCACTACCGGTACCACTACCACCACCCCAACCACTACCGGTACCACTACCACCACCGCAACCACTACCGGTACCACGACCACCACTGCAACCACTACCGGTACCACTACCACCACCGCAACCACTACCGGTACCACGACCACCACCCCAACCACTACCGGTACCACTACCACCACCCCAACCACTACCGGTACCACTACCACCACCCCAACCACTACCGGTACCACTACCACCACCGCAACCACTACCGGTACCACGACCACCACTGCAACCACTACCGGTACCACTACCACCACCGCAACCACTACCGGTACCACGACCACCACCCCAACCACTACCGGTACCACTACCACCACCGCAACCACTACCGGTACCACGACCACCACCCCAACCACTACCGGTACCACTACCACCACCGCAACCACTACCGGTACCACTACCACCACCCCAACCACTACCGGTACCACGACCACCACCCCAACCACTACAGGTACCACTACCACCACCGCAACCACTACCGGTACCACGACCACCACCGCAACCACTACCGGTACCACTACCACCACCCCAACCACTACCGGTACCACGACCACCACCCCAACCACTACCGGTACCACTACCACCACCGCAACCACTACCGGTACCACGACCACCACCCCAACCACTACCGGTACCACTACCACCACCCCAACCACTACCGGTACCACGACCACCACTGCAACCACTACCGGTACCACTACCAGCACCGCAACCACTACCGGTACCACGACCACCACCGCAACCACTACCGGTACCACTACCACCACCCCAACCACTACCGGTACCACGACCACCACCCCAACCACTACAGGTACCACTACCACCACCGCAACCACTACCGGTACCACGACCACCACCGCAACCACTACCGGTACCACTACCACCACCCCAACCACTACCGGTACCACGACCACCACCCCAACCACTACCGGTACCACTACCACCACCGCAACCACTACCGGTACCACGACCACCACCCCAACCGCTACCGGTACCACGACCACCACCGCAACCACTACCGGTACCACTACCACCACCGCAACCACTACCGGTACCACGACCACCACCGCAACCACTACCGGTACCTCTACCACCACCGCAACCACTACCGGTACCACGACCACCACTGCAACCACTACCGGTACCACTACCACGACCGCAACCACTACCGGTACCACGACCACCACCCCAACCACTACCGGTACCACTACAACCACCGCAACCACTACCGGTACCACGACCACCACTGCAACCACTACCGGTACCACTACCACCACCGCAACCACTACCGGTACCACGACCACCACCCCAACCACTACCGGTACCACTACCACCACCGCAACCACTACCGGTACCACTACAACCACCGCAACCACTACCGGTACCACGACCACCACCCCAACCACTACCGGTACCACGACCACCACCGCAACCACTACCGGTACCACGACCACCACCCCAACCACTACCGGTACCACGACCACCACCCCAACCACTACCGGTACCACGACCACCACCCCAACCACTACCGGTACCACTACCACCACCGCAACCACTACCGGTACCACTACAACCACCGCAACCACTACCGGTACCACGACCACCACTGCAACCACTACCGGTACCACGACCACCACCGCAACCACTACCGGTACCACGACCACCACTGCAACCACTACCGGTACCACGACCACCACTGCAACCATTACCGGTACCACTACCACCACCGCAACCACTACCGGTACCACGACCACCACCGCAACCACTACCACCACCGCAACCACTACCGGTACCACTACCACCACCCCAACCACTACCGGTACCACGACCACCACTGCAACCATTACCGGTACCACTACCACCACCGCAACCACTACCGGTACCACGACCACCACCGCAACCACTACCACCACCGCAACCACTACCGGTACCACCACCACCACCGCAACCACTACCGGTACCACGACCACCACCCCAACCACTACCGGTACCACCACCACCACCGCAACCACTACCGGTACCACTACCACCACCGCAACCACCACCACTACCACCACCGCAACCACCACCACGACCACCACCGCAACCACTACCACCACCGCAACCACTACCGGTACCACGACCACCACCGCAACCACTACCGGTACCACGACCACCACCACAACCACTACCACCACCGCAACCACTACCACCACCGCAACCACTACCGGTACCACTACCACCACCGCAACCACTACCGGTACCACGACCACCACCGCAACCACTACCGGTCCCACTACCACCACCGCAACCACTACCGGTACCACGACCACCACCGCAACCACTACCGGTCCCACTACCACCACCGCAACCACTACCGGTACCACGACCACCACCGCAACCACCACCGGTACCACTACCACCACCGCATCCACTACCACCACCGCAACCACTACCGGTACCACGACCACCACGGCAACCACTACCGGTACCACGACCACCACCGCAACCACTACCGGTACCACTACCACCACCGCAACCACCACCGGTACCACTACCACCACCGCAACCACTACCACCACCGCAACCACTACCACCACCGCAACAACTACCGGTACCACTACCATCACAGCAAACTCTTCAAACGCCACCACCACGCCCAACGCAACCATTAACATCATCAACATCGCCATCACCATCACATATCACCATCACCATTACCATCACCATCACGACACCATCACCACCACCATCACCATCACTATCGCTATCATCATCACCTTCACCATCACGATCATCATCACCTTCACCATCACCTTCACCTTCACCATTACCATCACCTTCACCATCACCAACACTATTACGATCACCTTCACCTTCACCATCACCATCGCTATCGCTATCGCTATTACCATCACCATCACCATTACCATCACCATCACGACACCTTCACCATCACCATCACCATCACCATCACCATCACCATCACCATCACCATCACCACCACCTTCACCATCACGATCATCATCACCTTCACCATCACCTTCACCTTCACCATTACCATCACCATCACCATCACCATCGCAATGAACTTCACCATCACCATCACCATCACCATTACCATCACCATCACTATCACCATCACCATGACCATCGCAATGAACTTCACCATCACCATCACCATCATCATTACCATCACCATCACCATCACCATCGCAATGAACTTCACCATCACCATCACCATCGCTATCGCCATTACCATCACCATCACCATCACCATCACCATCGCAATGAACTTCACCATCACCATCACCACAACCATTACCATCACCATCACCATCACCATGACCATCACCATCACCATCTCCATCACCATCGCAATGAACTTCACCATCAACCAAAGCTATCGCCATCACCATCACCATGACTATCACGATCACCATCACCTTCACCATCACGATCACCTTCAACATCACCCTCACTCACCATCACCATCACCATCGTTATCGCCATCACCATCGATACTACATTGAACAAAAGTGTCCACACTCCACACTCCACACACACCACATTCACCATAACTCTCCCTGCGGCAGTACACTCACACACTCCCACCAAAATTATTCCTTTATTTGTTTATTTATTCATTTGTATGTTTTGTGGTCGTGTAACTTAGGCTTAGTGGTCGGACATTCACAATTCTAAGCTAATAAAGTACCAGTAATGCACTGGGTATTTGCTGACCTTGTGCCTAACGTAGAAACAATTATATAAGAGAGAATGAAGTAAAAACTCTGCTTTCCAATTTACTCATCCTAAATTGTATTAAAATACAACGCATTCTTTTCTTTTCTATAGAGTTTAGTGACAGACCAAACTCTTTTTTTTTTAAGAGTATAATGTAGTATTCTAGCCTAAAATATTTCACAGAGAACTCTCGGTTATCGCTATATATATAAATATACAGTGATATATATATATATATATATATATATATATATATGTATATAATATATAAGATCAAAAGATGGTTAAAAGAGTTCCATGTATTTTATTATGCGCATTTCAAAACAAATATCATCATGCAATAACATTTGCGTTTTCGTCAGACGAAAACGCAAATGTTATTGCATGATGATATTTGTTTTGAAATGCGCATAATAAAATACATGGAACTCTTTTAACCATCTTTTGATCTTATATATTATTTATACTCCAGTCCTACAAACTGTAGAGTGCTTCTTATCCGATATCTACATTGCTTTATTGTACTACAATAAAACTCACCTCCTACATATATATGTATATATATATATATATATATATATATATATATATATATATATATGTCCCAAGGCTCTGATACCATCAACACTATAAACACAGAGCTGGCATATCTAAGAACTGACTAACTGCCTGATGAGGTCATAGCCATTCAATGGCTATCATCGAAATATATATAGCAGTGAATAAAAGATTATGAGTTCATGCAATTGACTTATGTTTCGTCACTATATATATATATTTTTTTTTTTTTCTAGGGCGGGTAAAATCCCCGAGATCCATGGACGAGTTCTCTCCAGCGGTCTCTGTCCCTCATTATCGCTGCCATGTCCTGCGTCTCAAACAGACCAATGTCTGTCCTCAGGGCATCAACATACGTAAACCTTGGTCTTCCTCTTCCAGTGTGTCCATGTAGGGGCTCCCACAGGAGCATTGAGTGCAATGTCAACTCTGGATGTCGGTGAGCATGTCCCGCTAACCTCAGTCTCCCCTCTGTGTCACTTTTGAGCTGACATTTGTATATATATATGTATATATATATATATATATTAAATAAATGGAAACTATATTTATGAAACCATATTTATTCTATTATATATATTTCAAGGGTACCAAAACTTTGGTACGATCTCATCAGATAAAATACAAAGTTTGTTTTATAAATATTGACATAACCAGGAAGAAGATCTTAACGGTTCAAGTTTTTCCTGGTTATGTCACTATTTATAAAACAAACTTTGTATTTTATCTGATGAAAGCGTACCAAAGTTTAGGTACCCTTGAAATATATATAATAGAATAAATACGGTTTTATAAATATAGTTTCCATTTATTTAATATTGAATATTATACCCCAGAAAACTGTCGAGTGCTTCGAATCAGTTATAAACATTTATATTTGTTGAATTACCAACAAATTAAATATCCCATTTTTCTTATATATATATATATATATATATATATATATATATATATATATATATATATATATATATTTACGATATATTAACAAATGGAAACTATATTTATAAAACCTTATTTATTTCATTATACATATTTCAAGGACACCAAGTTAAATTATGGTGTGCTTTCATCAGATAAAATATAATATAGATCAGTTTTATAAATAAATATTGACATACCCTTAAAAATGCGACCATTTCTGTTGGAAGCTCTATATATGTGTTTGAAACTTTTCTTTTCTCTTTTTGGTTTTCTTTTTTTTTTCTATTTCTTTTCTTTCCCTTTCTCCATACCCCAACGGCTTATTTTAAATCTACTGTGATTTAAACATATCCGACACTAATTTGCATAATAGAATAAATAAATTTAATAACCCCACTATCCGGGAGCTTCCAACAGCAATTGTTGCATTCTTTAAGGGTATGTCAATATTTATTTATAAAACTGATCTATATTATATTTTATATGATGAAAGCACACCATAATTTAACTTGGTGTCCTTGAAATATGTATAATGAAATAAATATGGTTTTATAAATATGATTTCCATTTGTTAATATATCGTATTTTTACTCCAATAATGTGTTGAGTGCTTTATATCAGTTATAAAAATATTTGCTTGTTGTATCCCAACAATTTAAATAGAACTTATATATATATATATATATATACATATATATATATATATATATATATATATATATATATATATATATATAACTGTACATATATATATATATATATATATATATATATATATATATATATATGTGTGTGTGTGTGTGTGTGTGTGTGTGTGTGTGTGTGTGTGTGTGTATGTATGTGTACCGATTGTGTTGTTATTTCTGTTTACCTTTTACTTATATATATATATATAAGCAAAGAGATATTTAATTTGTTGGCAATTCAACAAATTTATTCATAACAGATTCTAAGCACTGAACAGATTTTCCTGGAGTATAATATCAATGATATTAATAAATGGAAATTATATTTATAAAACCATATTTATTTTATTATATATATTTCAAGTGTACCAAAAACTTTGGTACGCCCTCATCAGATAAAATACAAAATTTGTTTTATAAATAGTGACATACTCCAGAAACCAGACCTTATCGGTTTAGTTTCCGTTTGGATACTGAACTTGAACCGATAAGGTCTGGTTTCTTGGGTATGTCACTATTTATAAAACAAATTTTGTATTTCATCTGATGAGTGCGTACCAAAGTTTTTGTTACCCTTGAAATATATATAATAAAATAAATATGATTTTATAAATATAGTAGCCATTTATTAATATCATTTATATATATATATATATATATTCGTCTGCGACTTCACAAAACTTATCTTTACCGAATTCTTCTTCTTCTTCTTCTTCTTCTTCTTCTTCTTCTTCTTCTTCTTCTTCTTCTTCTTCTTCTTCTTCTTCTTCTTCTTCTTCTTCTTCTTCTTCTTCTTCTTCTTCTTCCCCCCGTTAGACTTGTGCAAAATTCCTTCCTTGCTCACATTTCAACCAGGTTTGATGGTCTTTTTTGTCTCTTGTTCACGATTTCACCGAGTTTATATTCATAGAGATCTGGGACTTGTCTATTTCTTCTCACTTTCCGTTGCTTAAACCATTTTGTTTGTTACCCTAACGTCCCCTTTATTTACGTGTCCCAACGACTTTTTTTAGCCGTTGTTCGCACCAACCTGAGGTATATGGCCCTTAAAGCGATGAAATGCCTGGGACGGTTGGAGGGTCACTGATGAAGGACTTACTTTTTCATATGCACCACCATTTGCAACGCGCAGCCATCATTATTATTATTATATATATATATATATATATATATATATATATATATGTAGTCATATCAAATAGAAAGTTCCTTGTCACTAATATACTTGGACATCTGAATGGAAAGATAACCATTTAGCTTGTATTCTCCCAATGTATACTTTGGCATTAGTTTGACTATGCTTATATATGTGTGTGTGATATGTGTGTAACCTAATGTTATGTAACAGGCGGCGCGGCCTTTCAAAGCACTCAGTACTGTTACGTGGTCCTTCTCGTTTGGGTTGTGTTCCCGAGTGAAGGCGGGTGTGGTGCGCAGAGTGTCTTTGCACATACAAACTCGCATATCTGACGAGATTTCGAAAAAGAGTCGGTCGCCATGAACTTGATTGTACCCTGAGCTGATCGATATCGAAACCAGTCTAATATACAAATAAAGTTTGTACTTACGCTGCAAAACTGACTTAGATTCTCCTTAATAAACACACACACACACACACAGACACACACAGACATACACACATACACACACACACAGACACAGATACACACAAACACACATAGGCACACACACACACACACACACATTATAGTGTCTTAGATGTGGAACATAGTGAGTTGAAAATCTGTGAATCACTGACATTATCTAATCAGCTATAAGACAATGATTAGCCCTACGATACTTAGAATATCAAATTCAGAAAGCGAGGCAACTGTACTTAAGATAATTTGGTCAAAATTCTGAAACATTACAAACTGGGATTTCAAGCTAACTGGTGAAAGCAGCGAATATATTTTGTTGTTGTTAGCTCACACCTATGGAGGTTTAGCTGGCCTCCTCCAAGGTATATCTCGTTGTAGGTGTCTTGGGTGATTTAATGATCGGGATCCCAGTCCTATCATCTCATTTCCACAGCTGATTAAACTGGAGCAACGTGAAATATGTGTCTTTCTCAAGGAAAAACACATCACCCGGCCTGAGAATTGAACTCACAACCTTTCGATTGCAGGCCCAATGCTCTAACCACTAAGACATATGAACTGACAATGAACACACAGTTCAATATTAGTTTTAAAATCCCGAAGAGAGAGCGTGAATCATGAAAATAAGGAAAAGCACGGATGACTTTCTGCAATTGATAAAGACGAACTAAAAACAATTATTAAAGCGGACTTAAGACAGGTTGTAAAATAGCTAAACCTTGATATTTCAACTTTCAACACTTTTTCAATATTCGCACCTCCTGTAAAAAAAAAAAGAATGATCGCCAATTTGATATCACCCGTTAAAAGGTAAAAAACATGATCGCCAATTTGATATCGCCCGTTAAAAGGTAAAAAAAATATGATCGCCATTTTGATATCGCCCGTTAAAAGGTAAAAAAAAATGATCACCAATTTGATATCACCCGTTAAAAGGTAAAATAAATGATCGCCAATTTGATATCGAGAGTAATAGAGATAAGCAAAATAATCAATCTTGGACCAACAACCGGTTTATTGGCTTTCGCTTTGAATGATATGCTTTTGCAACCCACGAACAGGTAATAACAACGAAATAACTGATGCATAAAATAGATTGGGTAGCAAGCAAAGCACCTAGACGTGACAACAGATGCAGACTCTGCGGAATAGATATTGAAGATGTCACGCACATCATATGCAGCTGTCTAAAGATGTCACCACGATACTATCTACCTATGGGACACGATGTACTGGCTAAAATACCATACAGTTCAATTTGTAGAAAGGTTTATATAAAAAGTGACAATGGTGTGGAAGACATATACATACTCCTTTACTGTTTTACCTGTTCCAGCCATCCGGCTGAGGCAATGCTGGGACCCCACGCTTAAACATATACTGGTGGAATATTCCAGCCAACCCAAATCCCAAAGTTATATTGGTTTAGAGAAAAAAGCATGGACAGTAGAGTGGAAATCAATATAATTGTTTCTACTTATGGCACAAGGCCAGCAATTATATCAGTGTATTACTGGTGCTTTATTTTATCGACTCCCGTAAGGATGAAAGGTAAAGTTAACCTCGGCGGGATTTGAACTCAGATCGTAAAGGGGCGTAACTCTATGCTGCAAAGCATGGCGTCCGACCCTCTACTGCCAATTCTAAAGATTAGTGAAAAAGATAACATTTATGCTGAAGTAATTAGGAATCATAAGAATCTCCAACCTGACTTTACCTTCAGATTTGTAACTATGATCAATGAGGCTCTGTTACTAACTGCTTCAGTATAAATCTTGAAAAACTAGGCTTGACAGAACCAGAAAGAGCACGGCTACTGTTTTACTGCAAAAAGGAAAGTCACCAGCTAACACAATCCTGTATACATTTAATATGTAAACGGAGCAGTTTTGAAGGTGCATAGCTTTGTGGTTAGGTTTTTCATTTCAGGATCATCAGGTTATGAGTTCGATTTCTGACTGTGCATTGTCTCTTAGGCGAACGACACTTTATTTCACGCTACTCCAGTTCACTCAGCTGGAACAAATAAGTTGCCCAAGTGATTCAAAGAGCCATCATTGTCACGCATTTTATTAGACTGAATTTCATACAGAACTAGGTTAAGCGTATACGTATTCGTAAAAGGTTTAGACATACGTACGTTAACTTCGCCAGACGGCAGCCCCAAAGATCCAACAACTGGAACACTCATCGTAGCTAACGATGGAAGTTCATCAGCAAACGGGTTAGCACAAATATACAAGGATCATGTAACTCGTCCCAGGCTGTTAACTAAATTACAGCTATGGATATTAGTTATTTGTTACGATCCAATTCTTTCTTTGCAAGAAGAATTTTACATAATCACAATAGAATGACAACTTACGTAAACACAAAACTGTAAGAATGCACTAACATACAAACACACATCTCGTATACACCCGTATGTTTTTGTTACAAACGGTGTGTATGTGTGTATGTACGTGGTTGTAATTCGATAGAGAGTGATAGATTATATAGATTATTTAAACACCCGAGTACCTATTCACTAACCCTCTAGCATTTAAACCGGCTGTATCAGGCCAGAATTCTCTCACCTCTTTCGGTTCAAACTGGCTGTAACTGGCAACTCATACTGATGTTAAGGTAATATTCTCAAAACAAGTAATATCAAAATCTCACAGATTCGATAGTATGTGAGATAATTATGGGAGGTAAAGCCTTCACCATGTAAATACGATAGTAAATATAGAGTAATGTAAATGCTAAAGGGTTAAAGATCTGTCAAATAGATCACGTAGACTTAGAATTACAGTTTGCCTAAAGAAACAGCAGATTATTTTGAGTGGATTTGAACTCGAGATTATCAATGTTAACTTAGATCAGTTTAACCGTACACACGTGCATAGACACACACACATTCACACACATACATACTAACGCATATGCACACATACATACACACACATACGCACACATACATACACACATATACACATACACACACATACACACACACAAACAACATTCATTCATGCTCACGTTGATATACACAGTCAACGAAATAAGAGAAAGTACTCAGTAGGTGTATTGTAAAGTGTATTAAAAGAGGGAGCTTCAAAAAGTTCGTAGAAAAAGGACATAGCTAAAAATCGTATACAGGGATTTTGATCTCAATGCACCTGTATGTTCTCGTACTAAGATGTCATAACATGTTCTAACATAAACTCACAAATGTATGTTGTAACGCGGTTGCGCCAGTCGAAAGGAAACACCTGCTCAAGCAACATGGCCTCCATCTAAACATCAAATACATAGTGAAGCTAAGGTAGAAGAGCAGCTAAGTCAGTGACGCTCTAGAGCAAGTTTATGGGGACAATGTCCCAAAGAAATCAACAACCTACAAATGGATGAAAGTCGTTTTAGAAATAGAAGTGATAAGGTTGAAGATGATCCCCAGTTGAAGTTGTAAAAAAAATCTGTTTTGACATGGTTTAAATTGCATAGCTCTCAGTTTTACACAGATGGACTTGCAGAAGTGTATTGACGTAGATAGAATTTATGTTGAAAAATAATCATAACTTAAACCCTTTTTCTAACTCTCCTTTTCCCACGAACTTTTTGATGTACCCTCGTATATTTCATTGTATTGTGACGCGAGTTCTGAATTTACGAAGTGCTGAGGAGATAAATTTATGAGAAAATGTAGGCATCTCAGACGCAGAAAATAACTGCAATAACAGTCAGTTGCAATATAAAATATCTTATCAAAATTGAGGAAAGACCCTTAGAGACGGAAAAATATTGCCAAATATCGCTACGAAAAATCGAATTCTGTATCTCCCAGATATAAAATTTCACGTTTGCCTTTAATTTTACAAGTTGCTAACGGAACCATGGCTACATACCATCTATTGAAATATCTTGGCATCACCTTTACTGCAAGACAATATATATTTCTGCAGCAATCGTGCGCACTTTAAATTTTGTCGTCTTCAAAGTAAGCTATGATCTAAGCCAGAGAAATATTTGACCACAAAAAGTAAACATCACATTTACAGAGCATTCGTTTGCAAAATCCACCTCAATGGCTGTGAGACATGGCCAATAATAGTAGCGAATTTACGTAAGTTCTGAGTTTTGGACAACGTTTGCCTTGGTCAAACCGTCTGTATTCGTGCATTGAGTTTTGTGTCAAACTCAAAATTTCACCGTCGCTGCCGGATTGCTTCCCTCCAACAATTCTTATTCCTACCCTGAAAGTAACTCCGTTGGATCAGTCAAATGCTCCGTCTGTCATGAGATAAACTCATTTTTGATGCAGTCAAGATAGATCCAGTGAAGCGGAGAATTGAAAACCTGGATTGCCTCATTCAAGTCGGATCTGGAGTTTACATTTAGTCTTCGTATATAAGGTTATTGGCGTTGGAAACGTAACTGCTTGACGATATATGCTGCATTGGACGTCTGTAATCACCGTATCTGGCCAACGTCTGTTCGCGACGCTGTCTACACCATTACGAAACGAATCTTCAACATGTACTGGCTGGAGTCGGCTCAATCCATCATGAGTGAACGCTGACAGAAGTAAGTACACATTCGATCGATTGTCGAAGCCATTTTATTTTACATTAGTTCCCTAATATTATTATTCATAAAAAGATGAAGATTGCACAGTCTCGTTTATTTCGTCATCGTTTTGAAAGAAATGCCTTGTATCTATGATTACTATCAATAATAGAAGTATTCATATATAATTAGTTTTGAAGTGTGTCAAATATTTTGGATTACACTGTCACTGTGACACATAAACTTGTCTTACACAGCAAGATAACTACAACCTCACCGGATATAATATACATAAAGCATACAGCAGAAACGAAGGAAAAGAATATGAGTTTGGTTCGTGTTAAATAAACAATCTTGGAAAAAATGTTTAAACAAATGTTTCAATTTTGAACGGTAGAAATTCGAAATTTTATCAGCATAAAATAATAATAATAATAATAATAATAATAATAATAATAATAATAATAATAATAATAATAATAATAATAATAATAATAATAATGTTTTCTTTATTAACCACAAGGGTTTACATAAAGTAGACATTAAGGACAGTACGGGACAATACAGGACGGTACAAGTGGGCATTTCTGCGAGTAAAAAACAGAGGATGTAATAAAATAACAAAGAAAAATTCCCCAATAGGGGGGAGACTTCCGAGGGACATTTGTGGAGAAAGCCCATTAAAAGACCACAGTGACCCTGACCACCAGGGCAAGTGCCCTCTCCCAGTTTTCCACCTTTAATTTACAGACACATTACGGAATTGAATGCAAGGAATAGGATCAATGCCATAAACACGCTTGCCATAACAGTAGTAAACTACAGTTACAATGTCATCAACTGGTCAAGCACAGAGATCCGTAGGCTCGATACAAAAATTCGAAAACTCTTAACCATGCACAGAATGCATCACCCTAAGGCAGATATAGATAGAATATATCTCCCTAGGAAAGAAGGAGGACGTGGGTTAATCCAGTTAGACATTGCGTTGAAAACTGCAACAATTGGATTATCTACATATCTAAGGGAATCACATGATTGGATGATCAAACTCGTTTTGAAACACGAAAGCATCAAAAGATCATATTCCATTACAAAAGATGCACAAAGATACAGTAATGGACTACAAATTTCAGAAGTCCCATTTACTGCTGAAATGGAAAACACAGAAAAAGCAAAGCAGGTAAAAGTAACTGCAAAGAAAGAACTGCTACAGAAACTGGCTAAGAAATGGCAAGAAAAGCCTCTGTATGTAAAATACCCAGAGCGAGCTAACAATCCTGATGTTGACAAAACTTTAACCCATCAGTGGTTGGCATCCTCTGGACTGAAATCGGAGACTGAAGGACTGATTATATCGGCACAAGATCAGTGTCTGCCAACAAAAAATTACCAAGCCAACATAATAAAAAATGGGTGCAGCCCATTATGCCGTGTATGCAAAAAACAACCAGAGACCATTGACCATATAATTTCAATGTGCAGTCCTATAGCTCCAACCGAATACCTAAACAGGCATGACAGAGCTGCACAATATATACATTGGATAATGTGTAAACATTTTGACCTGCTCCATCAAAAGAATTGGTGGGAGCATCAACCACCTCCCATACTTGAAAAAGATCACATCGCAATCTTGTGGAACTTTAGCATCCAAACAGACCGAAAAATAGATGCAAATAGACCTGATATAATACTGAAGGACTTTAAAAAGAGGGTATGCCTGCTAATTGATATGTCTGTCCCAATAGACAAGAATGTATCTATAAAAACATTTGAAAAATTGAGCAAGTATAAGGACCTGGAGATAGAAATTGGAAAAATGTGGAAATTGAGAACTAAAACAATACCAGTGATTGTAGGCGCTCTGGGAATGATACCTAAGGGGTCTAATGATTACTTATCGCAGATCCCAGGAAACCCGCGTACAGGAGAAATACAAAAGATAGTACTAATGGGAACTGCCCATATACTAAGGAAGATTCTGTCAATATAAGTACATCACAAGTCTAAACACTAAAGATGCATGTGTGTGTATGTATGTTTTTTCTTGAACATGGCGGACATTGTTGTCTCTTGAGGTCACTGGTTGTGACTTGGTGATAACTCGTATGAACATAAAGCAAGATAAATGCAACTATAATAATAATAATAATAATAATAATAATAATAATAATAATAATAATAACTGAAACTGAAACTTATGCTTATTCATTTTTGGGGCCCTTTCTGCCCGTGTGTTTGTTTGTTTATGTGTGTCCGTATACAGCGTGGTGATAATGCCACACAAGGGCCAAGTGGGATGGCGGATCCACAGATGGCTATGTAAACATACATTCGCCAATCCTCGATAAGAGTGTTTAAATATCGAACATAAACAGTTCGAATAACGGTGAAATGGAGACTAGAACGTCATGTGACAGACTCTCACCCAACAGGTGCCCCCTGGCTCAGCAGCAGGAACCTGACTGTCAACGAAATACTGCTGATGTTGGAGGAAGAAGAAGAAGGAAAGGGGCCAGAACCAACTGGACGAAAGAATTGAATAGAACTGTTATGCAATGCTACCTGAAAAGTAACCCCAAGGAGAGGGGCTACAGGAGACGGATGCATAACATCTGGAACGAGATTGGTTTATTTAAATTAGATGAACAAAAATTGGCCGGGCAGGCTCGGGTAATAAGAACTAATGGGTGGATAAGCGAGCTGGAACTGGAGGAACTGAGCAGAGAGAATGGCTTGGAGATGGCGGGTGTAGTATGCCAGACAAGCGAGCCGGCGGGAAATGAAGGTGAGGAGGTCCTGAGAGCGGAGGAACCACCCGAAGCAGACAATGATCTGAATACTGAGATAAATAATACCTGGAACAGAGATACGGCCACTGAGGAGATGAATGCTGACGGGCTAGGACAAGATTCGGTTGACATCCTAAATTTAGTGGTAGATGAGTTGAACAATGATAGTGGGAGACCTATGAACCTAAGATTTGTAGACAGGAAAAAGTTAAAAGAAACAACAGCTAAGGTAAACAAAGTCATCCCATACCTTGAGGCGAGGAGTCTTCACCAGTGCAACAATATCCTCAAAGCAACAGCAAATACGGTGAGGAAACTACTTGGTATAAAAGCGAGAGGAAACAACAGACAAGAAAGAGCAGAGCCGTGGTGGAAGAAGCGACTGAGTGGGCAAATCGGGGAAATGAGAAATGACATAGGAAAGCTTGAGTCACTACTGAATGGGACACTAAAAAACATAGGCACTAAAAATAGACTGGAAATAAAATACAAAACTAGGAGTAAAAAGCTAAATATTATCATAGAGGAATTGAAGCAACGCATTGTAGCAAAGAGTGCCAAAATCAGGCGATACGAGAACAGAGTCAGTCAGTATAAACAGAACCGCATGTTCGACAACAACCAGAAGATGCTGTTTGGACAGCTTGAGGGGAAAGAAAGAGGCACCGACTTGATCCCTGGGGCGGAACAAGCTAAAACATTCTGGAGAGGAATATGGGAGCAGGATGTTAGACACAATGCCCAGGCAGGGTGGATTGAGACAGTACAGAGGGAGATCGGTGAGCAGGCACAGCAACAGACTGATTTGAGTATCACAGTTGAAACTCTTAAGGGGCAAGCCAAAAAACTAACCAACTGGAAATCACCAGGCCCAGATGGTGTGCAGGGGTATTGGATTAAACATTTAACATCCCTCCACCCGAAGCTGACGGCCATGTTCAATGACTGCTTGGTGTCGGGTGAGGTGCCAGAGTGGTTGACAAAAGGTACCACAGTTCTGATAATGAAAGACCGAATCAAGGGTAATGATGTTACCAACTATAGACCTATCACATGTCTGCCCGTAATGTGGAAACTGTTGACGAGCATTGTGTCTGAGGAAATCTACCATCACCTCCACACAAACAACTTGTTGCCGGACGAACAGAAAGGATGCCGAAAGAAGTCACGTGGTACAAAGGACCAGTTGCTTATTGATAAGATGGTAATGGGGAATTGCAGGAGGAGACACACTGATCTTGCCATGGGATGGATAGACTACAGAAAGGCATTTGACATGGTGCCTCATTCCTGGATCACCAAAAGCCTGGAGATCTTCAGGGTGGCAGATAACATCAGACAGTTGCTGGGCAGGAGTATGGGGTCCTGGGAGACAGAGTTGACATCAACTGGAGTATCCTTGGGAAGCGTGAAGATCAAGAGAGGTATCTTCCAGGGAGATAGCCTGTCCCCTCTGTTGTTTGTCCTTGCCCTGATGCCCTTGACCATAATGCTGCGAAAAGTGAGAGCAGGATACAAGTTGGGAAGGGGAGAGCTTACCATCAATCACCTCCTCTTCATGGACGATCTTAAGCTCTTCGGGAAAAGTGAGAAGGAGTTGGATGTGCTTGTTGACACTGTCCGTATTTTCAGCAGTGATATATGTATGCAGTTTGGTATTGGTAAATGTGGAGTCATTGTGATGAGGAGGGGTAGGTTGAGCAGAAGTAACGGGATCCAGATACCAACAGGTGAGATGATAAAGGAAATTGACTCTGAGGAAGGATACAAGTATTTGGGCGTTCTGGAGGCTGATGGCATAAAGAACAAAAAAAAAAATGAAGGAATTGTTAAGAACTGAATACATTCGGAGAGTAAGGAGCGTATTGAAGTCACATCTGAACAGCAGAAATGCCATAAGCGCAGTAAATTCCCGAGCTGTGTCTATTATTAGGTACAGTGCGGGAATTCTGAGATGGAATGTTGCTGAACAAAAAGAAATGGATAGGAAGACTAGGAAGCTATTGACTATCTACAACATGTTCCACAAGAGGAGTGATGTCGATAGACTCTACCTAAGGAGATCTGAGGGTGGAAGAGGTCTTATCAGCATAGAGGACTGTGTTCAGATGGAGAAAAACAACCTATACAAATACGTGACCTATAGTAAGGAGCCAATGCTCAGAGCTGTACTGAAGGAGGGGACAGTAGGCCAGGGGATACCCAAGGAGGAAATAACATCAAGGAGGAAGAGCAGCCTTAAGGGAAAATCCCTTCATAGTACCTTCTTTGAGAAAACTGAATTTAGAGATCCACAGACATGGAACTGGTTGAGAAGAGGAGACCTCAAAAAGGCTACAGAAGGAATGCTAATGGCTGCGCAGGAGCAGGCCCTCAAAACGAAGTGGTTGAAGCACCATATCTACAAGGAGGAGGCTAGCCCACTGTGCAGGATCTGTGGAGAGAGAGAGGAGACTGTGGCTCACATTGTGTCCGAGTGTAAACACCTAGCCCAGACCCACTATAAGGGCTGGAGACACGATGTGATGGGCAGGGTGATCCACTGGCACCTGTGCAAAGTAAACAATCTACCACATTCTGAGAAATGGTATGAGCATAGGCCAGAGGCGGTGATGGAGAACAGTCAGGTGAAGGTGCTGTGGGATTTTAGGATACAGACGGACAAAAAACTGGAACACAATAGACCTGACCTGGTGGTTGTGGACAAAGAAAAAAGATCGTGCCTGATTGTGGATGTGGCCTGCCCGTTCGACACGAGAGTGCAAGAGAAGGAGAGGGAGAAAATTAACCGATACCAGGACCTAAAGTGGGAGGTGAAAAGGATTTGGAACTGCCATGAAGTCAAAGTGATCCCGATTGTCATAGGCGCACTGGGGACTATCTCCAAAGGTTTCCAGGGATGGTTAAAGAAAATCGGCCCCTTCACGCTTTTTGGAACGCTTCAAAAGGCATGCTTGCTTGGAACGGCAAGAACCCTCCGATACGTCCTGAATATCTGAGGCTGCAGGTAGTGGCTTGATATTCAATCCAACGGACTTTCCAGTTAACCAACATCAATGACTGAGATTCAAGGAATAACAATAACAATAATAATAATAATAATAATAATAATAATAATAATAATGCTTTCTTATTAACCACAAGGGTTTACATAAAGTAGACATTAAGGACAGTACAGGACAATAAAGACGGTACAAATGGGCATTTCTGCGTGTAAAAAAACAAACACAGAGGATGTAACAAAAAAATAACAATGAAAGATTCCCCAATAGGGGGGAGACTTCGGAGGGACATTTGTGGAGAAAGGCCAGTAAAAAGCCACAGTGACCCTGACCACCAAGGCAAGTGCCCTCTCCCAGTTTTCCACCTTTAATTTACAGACACATACTCAGAGTAGGCCCATTCACTCGGGCCATTCTTGCTTCACTCACCCATCTTTCAACAAAATGCTGGGAAGAGAGCACTTCCCTCTCTACTCTGATTTTCCTTTTCGAATGAAATTTGAAAAAGTTAATCAGGGCATCACCGAAGAGGTAAGTGCTCGTCTTCAGCCCTTTCAAACGTGTCCACCATACTATCTATTTCGCCATGGCCACCAGACAGATAAAAACTGCCTGCCCTCCCGGCTAAAGGAAGAGGGCGGGGCAATCCTCACGATGGACTCAGCTGATAGCTGGATCCGTCCTACACGCGACAGCAGGTGTTCGACATAAACCAAGAAGTCAGCAATGCTCGGACACTGGACGAGTGCGTGCAGGACGGTTGAGTCGCCCTGCGCGCATCACGGACATGCCCGGCTGACGGCACCTCCATGCCTATAGAGTTTATCCCGAGCTGGCAAAGCTCCTCGGTAGCACTGTCAGGCCAGGGATTTCTGGAAGTTGTCCATAGGCCCCGGTTCGAAAGTTCTTCCGAAGAGATTGGCTAGTTGATTTTCGTCGACGCCTAGAGTTTCTCCAAGTACGTCGTCGCTCTTCCCCTCCACTAATCCTCTATAGAACGCCGAGGTGCAGTTTCCACCGATCACATTGCCTGATTGGTCGAGGGCTGTGAGCGCCTGAAGACATTCCAGTCTCCAAGCGCTCCCTCTCGGTCTTCGCTTGACCCAGGACTGCAGCTCCGTCAAGGAGACGAGCTGGGGAAAGACGCGTCTAGCAAACGGCGACCACATCTGATCACCGTCGAAGAAGAGGTGGATATGTCGTAGCCTGAGCGAGTGTCTGCGCATCATCAGCCACGGCATTCCCAGCCCTCCACGTAGCGGATGTTGACAGCAGATGGACCGCCTGACCATCGGAGCGCGTCCCTTCCACAAAAAGCGAAAAAACAAACGCTCCAGCGCAGTCAGGCGGGGCTTAGGACAAGGTACAACGGTCAGGGGGTAGTGGATGACGGACGCGATATACGCGTTAGCCACCTCCGCTCGACCTTTCAAGGATAGCTTCCTCTCGGTCCATTTCTGGGTGAGAGAAGCCACCCTGCTCGTCACTTCGTCCCAGTTTTTGTCCGTCTGGAGATCCGGACCGGACCAGACCCCGAGCAATTTAACCGGTCCGTCCGTCCAGCGCCCGACGACGCTGTTGGACGGCATGGACCTGGCTCTCCAGGTGCCGAGCTGCAGGCCCACTGACTTTTACTGGTTGATCATTGCTCCTGTCACCGCTTCGTATTCTCTTAGTGTAGTGCCGATCGCCTCGATGTGTTTGGCGTTCGACACCACTACGGTGACATCGTCCGCATATGCTGACACGGATCTTCCGCATCCTAGTTCGCGCGGGACTCCCCTCAACGTCTCCAGTTTGTGCAGTAATGGCTCGAGAGTCAATACGTACAAGAGAGACGAGAGGGGACATCCTTGGCGGACCGAGCGCATGATGTTGAACGGTTCCGAAAGGTGACCGTTCCCTCTCACCACAGAGCAGATGTCGCTGTGCATGGCAACGATCCAGCCTCTGAAGACGGGCCCAAAGCCAGCCGCCCTCAAGACTGCCGCTAGGTAACGATGGTCGACCCCACCGAAAGCTTTCCACTGATCTAAATTGATCAAGGACCCACCCGTGCCAGGTTCCCTAGCTACCCTCTTTACGACAGTCCGTCGAGGTAGACACTAAAGTCTATCCCTCGATCCGTCCCGCCACTTCCCCCGAACAGCTGAGCGAAGTGTCGCTGAAAAGCTTCACACATTTGCCCGGGATCGAGTAGCATGCGCCCGTCGTGGTCCACCAAAGACCGGATCGTGGCTTTATTACCTCGACGCGCCTCCGCCACTCGGGTCCATTGAATGGCTTTCGTCCCCTCGTGTCTGAGAGCACGCACCCTTGCTCTGACAACGCAGCCTTCGTGCTCTGCATTGAAGAATTGGTCAAGTGACAATTTCGCCGCAAGTACGTCGGTCGCGATGCCTTTGCTAAGCGCCTCGTCTAATTTTCTAACTAATTATCCCTCTGCTCTATGTTTCTCTATTGCTAAAGCCTTACTAAACCTAATGGACTTTATTCTAATTGCTCTTTTCAGAGCAAACCACCACTTGTTGTTGACGATGGCCCCCGTCAACGCCCGCTTAACTAGTTCCTTAATCCGGTCTCTGTAGGCCTTGCGCGCTGGTAAGGATGCGTTTTAGTGACATGAGGTCGTTGAGCAGGTGGCCCTGCTTCCATGACGACCCCAAGCCACGCGCATTGATGCTGCCCATTCTGAGTGAGGTCATGTTGAAATGGAGTGGAAAAGATGGGAAAGACCACTCACCTTACTTATCGTAGTGGAAGGATGGTTTGTCCATCCTTTTCACTGCTTGTGGCCTCCTCCGGAAGGATGTCCTTATAAATCCTCCTGGAGAGTGTTTGTCGGAAGTCTTCGATGTCTTTGGGGAATTTTTCTTTTAGTGTCGTGTGCGTTTTCTGTGTGATGTGAGTGATTTGTATGTGTGGAGGTGGTGTGAACTTTTGGGTTGTTGTGTAGTCTTTTTCTGTGATGCTGGTGTAGTGTTGGATGTAGTGTAATAATTGGCTGTTCAAATTTCCAACTTTACAATGAAATAGTTAAGGAGCCAGAAAAGATACCATCATGGCTAGTTAACGGCATTACATTCCTGCTTCCGAAGAATGATGAGACAAACAATCCCCAAAATTACAGACCGATAACTTGCTTGATCACAATGTATAAAATTTTAACAGCAGTCCTAACTGAGTATACATATGACCACCTGATAACAAATGACGTATTTCCCATTGAGCAGAAATGGTGTAAACGAGGCTCATATGGCTGTAAAGATCAGTTTTTGGTTAACAAAATGATACTGGAAGAGTGTCATAATAGACACAAAAATTTATTAATTGCTTGGATAGATTATAAAAAAGCATTCGATAGTTTGCCACACAGTTGAATTGAAAAATGTTTAGAGATTTTCAAAATATCTCCTGTTGTCAGGAGGTTTTTGTCATTCAGTATGAAGACATGGAAAACGACACCCCTTTTGAATAGTGAAACAAAATCACTGGAAGCTGGAGAAGTTAATATTAATTGTGGAATTTTTCAGGGTGACACTTTATCACCGCTTTTATTCTGCATCGTACTTATACCATTAAGTAAAATGCTCAATGAAACAAAGCATGGATATAAAGTCTATGACAAAACCATTAATCACTTGTTCTACATGTATGACCGGAAACTATTTGGAGCAGTTCAGTGATGACATTAAAATGGAGTTTGGACTAGATAAATGCGCCAAAGCAACGTTCACCAGAGGAAAGCTGCTGAAGAGTTCAGACATTAATCTTGATCTGGGGAACGTGATAAGAGAACTTGATCAAGAAAAAAACTTACAAATATCTAGGTGTTTGTGAAGGAGACGGAATCAAGCACTCGACAATGAGGGAAAGGATAAGGAAGGAATGTTACCGCAGAGTAAGAGCAATCTTAAGAACGGAATTGAATGCAAGGAATAGGATCGATGCCATAAACACGCTTGCCATACCAGTAGTAACCTACAGTTACAATGTCATCAACTGGTCAAGCACAGAGATCCGTAGGCTCGATACAAAAATTCGAAAATTCTTAACCATGCACAGAATGCATCACCCTAAGGCAGATATAGATATAATATATCTCCCTAGGAAAGAAGGAGGACGTGGGTTAATCCAGTTAGACATTGCGTTGAAAACTGCAACAATTGGATTATCTACATATCTAAGGGAATCACATGATTGGATGATCAAACTCGTTTTGAAACACGAAAGCATCAAAAGATCATATTCCATTACAAAAGATGCACAAAGATACAGTAATGGACTACAAATTTCAGAAGTCCCATTTACTGCTGAAATGGAAAACACAGAAAAAGCAAAGCAGGTAAAAGTAACTGCAAAGAAAGAACTGCTACAGAAACTGGCTAAGAAATGGCAAGAAAAGCCTCTGTATGTAAAATACCCAGAGCGAGCTAACAATCCTGATGTTGACAAAACTTTAACCCATCAGTGGTTGGCATCCTCTGGACTGAAATCGGAGACTGAAGGACTGATTATATCGGCACAAGATCAGTGTCTGCCAACAAAAAATTACCAAGCCAACATAATAAAAAATGGGTGCAGCCCATTATGCCGTGTATGCAAAAAACAACCAGAGACCATTGACCATATAATTTCAATGTGCAGTCCTATAGCTCCAACCGAATACCTAAACAGGCATGACAGAGCTGCACAATATATACATTGGATAATGTGTAAACATTTTGACCTGCTCCATCAAAAGAATTGGTGGGAGCATCAACCACCTCCCATACTTGAAAAAGATCACATCGCAATCTTGTGGAACTTTAGCATCCAAACAGACCGAAAAATAGATGCAAATAGACCTGATATAATACTGAAGGACTTTAAAAAGAGGGTATGCCTGCTAATTGATATGTCTGTCCCAATAGACAAGAATGTATCTATAAAAACATTTGAAAAATTGAGCAAGTATAAGGACCTGGAGATAGAAATTGGAAAAATGTGGAAATTGAGAACTAAAACAATATCAGTGGTTGTAGGCGCTCTAGGAATGATACCTAAGGGGTCTAATGATTACTTATCGCAAATCCCAGGAAACCCGCGTATAGGAGAAATACAAAAGATAGTACTAATGGAAACTGCTCATATACTAAGGAAGATTCTGTCAATATAAGTACATCACAAGTCTAAACACCTAAAAATGCATGTGAGAGTTTGTATGTTCTTTCTTGAACATGGCGGACCTTGTTGTCTCCTGAGGTCACTGGTTGTGACTTGGTGATAACTCGTATGAACATAAAGCAAGATAAATGCAGCTGTAATAATAATAATAATAATAATAATAATAATAATAATGATTTCTTTATTGGCCACAAGGGCTGACATCAAGAAAAACATTACAGACGGCAAAGGACGGTACAGGACGGTACGATGTGGGTTTTGTGCGTGTAAATATTTTTATTATTTATATAAGAAAAAGAAAAAAAGGACATAGAAACATATATATAAACAATAAAAATGAAGATTGAAACAATGAAAAATTCCCCAATAGGGGGGAAACCTCCGAGGGTTACTCGTTTGCGAAAACCACACAAAAGACCACGGCCACCCTGACCACCAGGGCAAGCGCCCTCTCTCAATTTTTCCAGCTCTCAAACTACAGACGTATATTCAGAGTGGACCATTCACTCGGACCATTCTCGCTACATTCACCCACCTTTCAACAAACTTGCTTGAAGGCAACACTTGCCTCTCCACCCTGATTTTCCTCTTCAAGTGAAACTTGAAAAAGTTAATTAGGGATTCGCTGAAGAGGAAAGTGTCTGTCTTTAACCCTTTTAACCTTGTCCACCACACAATCTCTTTCGCCATGGCCACCAGGCAGATGAAAACCGCCTCTCCTTCCTCCTCGAAGGAAGGCGGCGAGACCATCTGCACAATGGACTCAGTCGACAACCGGATCAGTCCTAGACGCGACAGCAACTGTTCGACATAGCTCCACAAGTCAGCAATGCTCGGGCACTGAACGAGTGCGTGCACGACGGTTTCGTCGCTCTGCGCGCATCTCGGACAGGCTCGGCTGACGGCACTTCCGTGCCTGTAGAGCTTATCTCGAACCGGCAGCGCTCCCCGGTAGCACTGCCAGGCCAGGGACTTTTGGAAGTTATCCATAGGCCCCGAGCTGAAAGTTCTCCGGAAGAGAGCAAACAGCTGATCTTCTTCGACGCCCAGGATCTCTCCGAGAATGTCGTCGCTCTTCCCCTCCACTAGTCCTCTATTGAACGCCGAGGTGGATGTTCCACCGATACTGGTGCCCAGCTGACAGAGGGCAGTGAGCGCTTGGAGACATTCCAGTTTCCAAGCGCTATCCCTCGGTCTTTTTCTGACCCTGGACTGCAGCTCCGTCAAGGAGACGAGCTGTGTGAAAACGTGCCTGGTGAACGGCGACCACACCTGTTCACCGTCAAGGAAGCACCAGAGATGTCGCAGCCTCAGCGCATGTTTGCGCATCAGCCATGGCATGCCCAGTCCTCCACGCAACGGGTGTTGACAGCAGATGGATCGTCTGACCATGGGAGCGCGTCCCTTCCACAAAAAGCGGTAGAGGAGGCGCTCTATTTTGGTGAGAGTTGGGCTGGAGCAAGGGACGACGGTGAGGCTGTAGCAGATGACGGATGCGATGTACGCATTCGCCACCTTCACCCGGCCTTTCAGGGACAGCTTCCTCTCGGCCCATTTCTTGGTGAGGGAGGCCACCCTGCTCGTCACCTCGTTCCAGTTTTTCTCCATCGGGAGGTCCCGTCCGAACCAGACCCCGAGCAATTTCACCGCTCCATCAGTCCAACGCCCCACGACGCTGTCGAACGGTGGACTTGCCTCTCCAGGTGCCGAGCTGCAAGCCCACCGACTTTTCCTGGTTTATCTTTGCTCCTGTCACCGCTTCGTATTCCTTGAGATAGGTGCCGAGCATCTGGACATCTCTGGTGCTCGACACCACCACGGTGACGTCGTCAGCGTAAGCCGACTCGGATTTCTCGCATCCTAGTTCGCGTGGGACGCCCCTCATCACCCCCAGTTTGTGCAGTAACGGCTCGAGAGCCAATACGTACAAGAGGGACGAGAGGAGACAACCCTGGCGGACTGAGCGCATGATGCTGAACGGCTGCGACAGTGCCCGTTCAACCTCACAACTGAGCAGATGTCGCTGTACATTGCTGCGATCCAACCCCTGAAAACGGGCCCGAAACCGGCTGCCTCGAGGACCGCCGCCAGGTACCGATGGTCGACCCTATCGAATGCTTTGAATTGATCCAAGTTGATCAGGGCCCCACCAGGTTCCTTAACCACCCTATCTATGATGTATCGCATGAGGTGGAGGTTGTCGTGTATGGATCTGTCCGGAATGGCGCATGTCTGCGCCTCTCCCTCCAGACCCTTGACGACAAGCAGCAACCTCGTTGCTAACACCTTGGCCAAAATCTTGAACTCTGCGTTTAGCAGGGTTATGGGCCTGAACTTATCGATAACATCCCCTTTGTTCGGGTCTTTTCTCAGTAGCGCCACTGCTCTCCGACTCACAAAACTGGGAATGCTCCCGTTCTGCTGCCAGTTGCAGTAGCCGTCTACCAAGAGGTCACCGAACAAGTCTGGCATAAATGCATAAAGCTCGTAGGGCAGACCATCCAAACCTGGCGATTTACCCCTTGTGCAGTTAGCCATCGCTTCCCTTATTTCACCGGCTGTTATTGGCTTTTCGCAACACTGTGCTGCGGTCGTCGAGAGCCGAGGCAGTCCGTCGAGGTATACACTGAAGTCCATGCCCGATCCGGGCCGCCGCCGCTCCCGAACAGTTCAGCAAAGTGCTGCTGAAAAGCTTCACACATCCGCTCGGGTTCGAGCGTCACGCACCCGTTTTGGTCAGACAAAGACCGAATTGTGGCTTTGTTGCCACGTTGCGCCTCTGCCACCCGGGCCCATTGGACGGCTTTTGTCCTCTCGTGTTTCAGAGCACGCGCTCTAGCTCTCTCAACGAAGCCTTCGTGTTTTGCGTTGAAGAATTGGTCGAGTGCCAATCTCGCCGCAAGCACGTCGGTTGCGATGCCTGTCCTAAACGCCTCTTCTAGCTTTCTGACTAGCTCGCCCTCTACTCTATTTTCCTCTATCACTACTCCTTTGCTAAACCTAATCGACTCTACTTTAATTGCCCTTTTCTGGGCGAACCACCACCTGTTGTTGACGACCGCTCCCGTCAACGCCCGCTTAACTGATACGCTAATCCGGTCTCTGTAAACTTTGCGCACCGGAAAAGACGCGTTCATCTTCCAGTAACCAGGCCCTTGTCTATGAAGTCTGTCTATGTCGATCTCACAGATCACAAATTTGTGGTCTGTGTAATCGACTATTTTAAATTGTGGACAACTTATACTAGCCTTATCTAGTTCTCTGCAGAATACCCTATCGAGATACGATCTGGATGACCCTATGCGGTTTGTCCATGTCCACATTGGCACATTCGGGTGATCCAGTCGATACTTGTCAGACAGTTCAAAACGTCTGAGCAGGTTGGTGAGGCTCTTGCACCCTCCTCCCCTATCCACTAGCCCCACACGATCCCAGCGTGCATCCAAGATACCGTTCCAGTCGCCCACTAACACTAAAGAGCGGGACGTTCCAAGAAAGGTCTCTAGACGTCTCAAGAAATCTGGCCGTCCTACTCCTGTTGGGGCGTAGACGGCTACTAGCCTGAAAGCATTGCCTTCGCTGCCGGTCACGTCCAGCACCACCGACTTACCTTCTGGGTCTAGTAAGATGGCCCGTATCGCGAGATCCAAGGCTCTCCAAAAAAGGACGGCAACCCCTCCCCCCGATCCTGGACGGCTGGGAGATGCTTTTACATCGTAGCCGCCGAAGATCGGTGCGAAGGTTTGTGCTTCGGAGATTCTGGTTTCGCTGATGGCTACCACATCTATGTTTAGTGACCTGAGGTCGTTGAGCAGGTGACCCTGCTTCCAAGATGACCCCAGGCCACGTTCATTTATACTGCCTATTCTGAGTACGGCCATGTTGGATGAGAAACGGGGCAAGTGAGAAAGGGTCACTTACCTTGATCGTTTGGTGAGGGACAGTAGAACTGTCCCTTTCGCTGGTCATGGGTGTTTCCAAGAGGATGTCAGTGTATATCCTCTTGGTAACCGTCCCCCTGAAGTCTCCAACTGTGTTGGGGAATTTTTGTTTTAAAGGTTTGTACTGTTCTATTTTGATATCAATGATGCTTATGTTTGTCGGGAGAGTTCTTGGTGTTGGTGGGGTGTAGTAGTTTTTTCTGTGATGTCTGTGTGCTGCTTTATATATTGTATGAGTTCTTTTTTTTGCCATATTTATGGCTGTGTACTTTTTTTTTTTGGGGGGGGGGGATTTTGTTGCTGTTTTCTTCTTGTTGCTGTTTGGTGTGTGTGTCTTGTTGTGTTTGCGTTGTTGGTGTTTTTAGTGATGCTGGTGGTGGTGTGGTTGTTGTTGTCAGTGGTTCTTGTGGTGGTGACGGTGGTGGTGTTGCTGCAAGTTTCCTTGCTGCCTTTACCCCTCTTTGTATGCTTTTGGAGGGTGAATTTAAGGGTTTTTTTGTTTTTTGTTTTTTGTGGCAGACCGTTTGCCACTTCACTCCCGCCTCAAACTCCATGTCGGATTCTGTGGCGTCTGGGAGGGGTATGTGCTCCACGGCTGTTGGTGGTGGTAGTGGAGCCCTCTTCGGCAATTTTGTTGCTGGTGTAGCTATTTCAAATGTAGCTATTGGTGTCGCCGCCACTGATGCTGCTGCTTTAGTTGTCCGTGGCCTTGGTACTGGTGCTACGGACGTTGCCCTCTTACTCACCGTGGAAGGGGCTTCTGCGTTTGTTGTCTGTCCTGCTCTTGGTAGCAGCGGACCAGGTATTGGAAGGAGAGCAATAATTAAATAAAAAAGAATCTTGGAATAAGAAAATATCAGTTGACGTATGTGTAAACACTTTATTGAATATATTTGGTCGGACAGAAACATATACATACATACATAAATATATACATACATAATATACATACATACACATATATATATATATATAATATATATATATATATATATATATATATATATATATATATATATGAATCCCTGTGTCTATTGATGCTGTAGTATGAGGAGAAGAAATAGAGAAAGAAATGGAAATATATATAGAGATAGTAAAAAGAAAAAGATGAGAAAAGAAGAGAAAATGTGTTTGTGTGATAGAGAGAATGGTAGAGAAAGAGATAAAAGTGGGAGAGTTTGGAATGAAGTAAAAGAGAGGAGACGGAAAGAGAAAGAGAAAATGAACGAAAATAAAGAATACTGGTTTTCTAACTGTTGGAAGATAAACATAAATAAACTTTTCGGCAAGATAAGATGGCCGAAGGGTCAGACTGACAGATCCTCTTTGCAGAGAACGAGAAAATGGACACCAGAACAAACCCCTTAATTACATTCAAAATTCCAGCACCTCTCACAAAGTTTGTACAATGGTGTGTAATGAAATACAGCGCTATCCTGACCGAACTAGCACTGTTTCCGGAAGGATTACAGACGCCGAAAGCTGTGAGGGAGTGCACGAAAGCATCTGTGCCTTTCCGAGATGTTAACGTCCTTGGCCCGAGGCGCTGTGACGTCACGCAGGTTTTTCGGCAGGACGAAACAAGGAAAATTTACTGACGGTGTGCTGTAAGTGTGTGCGTATCTGTATCTACATGTGTGTGTGTGTGTGTGTGTGTGTGTGTGTGTGTGTGTGTGTGTGAGTATATGTGTGTGTGTCGTTCTGTGTTTGAGTATATATGAGTGTTTAAGCATGTTTGTGTGTATGTGCATGTGTTTATGTCTGTGTCTGTGTGTATGTATGTGTGTGTGTGTGTGTGTGTGTGTGTATATGTGTGTCGTTCTGTTTTTTGAGTATATAAGAGTGTGCAAGGCATGTTTGTGTGTGTGTATGTATGTGTGTGTATGTGTTTATGGGTGCGTTTGTGTGTTTGATTATATAAGAGTGTGTAAGCATGTTTTCTGTGTATGTATGTGTGTGTGTGTGTTTATGCGTGTGTTGTGTGTATGCAAATCAAGAGACATATGAGCGTATGAGAGTTTATGTGTGACAATCTGTGCTTTTACACGTGTTTCAATACGTGCGTTTGTGCATGCGTGTGTGTGTGTGCGCGCGCTAATTGTGTCACTCTGTATATATGCATTTGCATGTCAGTGTCTATGGTGTGTTTGTGTAATGTTTTAGTACGTGCATATGTGTGATAATGTATGTGCGTGCGTGTGCGTATATATAATGTATGTATGTATGTATATATATATATAATATATATCATATATATATATATGTGTGTGTGGCTTGTGTGTCTTAATGTATGTGCGTGTGCATATGTGATGTACATTATATACATGTTTGTTAGTGTATGGGCGGTTGGTGTGCGTGTATATGTGTGATTGTGCGTGTGCGTGTGTGTGTATGCGTGTGCGTGCATGTGCGTGTGCATACGTATGAGTATGTGGTGATGTGATGTGCATTATATACATGTTTGTTAGTGTAATGGGCATGCGTGTATATATATTATATATATATATATATAAATATATATATATATATAAATATATATATAAATGTGTGATTGGGCGTGCATGTGTGTGTGTGCATGTGTGTGCGTGTGCGTGTGTGTGTGTGTGTGTGTGTGTGTGTGTGCGTGCGTGTGTGTGTGTGTGTGCATGTGAGTGTTAGAATGTTGTTATATGTGTGTGTGAAAATAGAAACGATCGGACTATCTTTGAAGTTCTGCTCGTGTCACGGAGAAAATACACAGACCCTAACCCTGAAACATTTTTGAAAAGTGAAAAGATTTCCCCAGTTCAAACCCTGGGACATCACTGATTAGAAAAGAATACGTAGCAACCTACAATCTATCTTTATATATATGTATATATATTGTATGTATATATATATGTGTATTGTGTATATATATATATATATATATATATATATATATATATATATATATATATATATATATATATATATATATATTATATATTATATTTAATCTCTCGCTTTCTCTCTTTCTCTCTTTCGCTCTCTGGCTCTCTCTCTGGCTCTCTCTGGCTCTCTCTTACCTTCATACTCTCCTTATCTCTCTATATATAGTATCTATCTATCTATAAATCTTACTATCACTTTTCTCTCTCTACTTCTATTCCTCTACGTGTAAGCATATATATATATTATATATATATGTGTGTGTGTGTGTGTGTGTGTATAATATATATATATATATATATATAGAGAGAGAGAGAGAGTATGTGTGTGTGAGAGAGGGTGGGAGAAAGACAGATAGAGAATAAGATAATGAGGGAGATAGATTGAAAGAGTGTGTGTGTGTGCGTGCGTCAAGCTTTTACTCTCACTCTAATTCTCTCTCTATTTTTCTGTGTCGTATAAATATATATATATATATATATATGTATATATATATGTATATATATACATATATAT
>OZ024744.1:85438624-85451124 GCA_964016885.1 Eledone cirrhosa
GGTTGGCTGGTTGTGTGGTTGGTTGGTTGCTTGCTAGCTTTCTTGTTTAGTTGGTCGGATAGTTGGTTGGATAGTCGGCTGGTTGGCTGTTTGGTTGGTTGGTTAATTGGTTGGTTGAATGGTTGGTTGGTTAGTTGGTTGATTGATTGGTTGTTTGGTTGGTGGGTTGGTTGCTTGGTTGCTTGGTTGGTTGAAGGGTTGGTTGACTGGTTGGTTGTTCGGTTGGTTGATTGGATAGTTGGTTAATTGGTTGGTTAATTGGTTGGTTGGTTGGTTATTTGGTTGGTTGGTTGATTGGTTGGTTGGTTATTTGGTTGGTTGGTTGGTTATTTGATTGGTTGGTTGATTGGTTGGTTGTTTGATTGGTTGGTTGGTTAGTTGGTTGGTTGTTTGGTTGTTTGGTCGGTTGGTTGGTCATTTGGTTGTTTGATTGGTTGGTTAGTTCGTTGGTTGGTTGGTTGTTTGGTCGGTTGGTCGTTTGGTTGTTTGATTGGTTGGTTGGTTGGTTGTTTGATTGGTTGGTTGATTGGTAGTTTGGTTGGTTGTTTGGTTGGTTGGCTGGTTAGTTGGTTGGTTGATTGGTTGGTTGGTTGGTTGGTTGATTGGTTGGTTGGTTAGTTGGTTGGTTGATTGGTTGATTGGTTTGTTGGTTGATTTGTTGGTTGATTGGATGGTTGGTTGGTTATTTGGTTGGTAGGTTGCTTGATTGGTCGGTTAGTTGGTTGCTTGATTGGTCGGTTAGTTGGATGGTTGGTTGGTTGGTCGGTTGGTCGATTGATTGGTTGGTTAGTTGGTTGGTTGGTTGATTGGTCGGTTAGTTGGTTACTTGATTGGTCTGTTAGTTTGATGGTTGGTTGGTTGGTCGGTTGGTTGATTGGTTGATTGGTTTGTTGATTGGTTGGTTGTTTGGTTGGTTAGTTGGTTACTTGATTGGTCTGTTAGTTTGATGGTTGGTTGGTTGGTCGGTTGGTTGATTGGTTGATTGGTTTGTTGATTGGTTGGTTGTTTGGTTGGTTAGTTGGTTGGTTGGTTGGATGGTTGGTTGGCTGGTCGGTTTGTCGGTTGGTTAGTTGGTTGGCTGGTTGTTTGATCGGTTGGTTGATTATTTGGTTGGTTGGTTTGATGGTTGGATGGTTGGATGGTTGGATGGTTGGTCGGTTTGTCGGTTGGTTAGTTGGTTGGCTGGTTGTTTGATTGGTTGGTTGGTTATTTGGTTGGTTAGTTGGTTGGTCGGTTGGTCGGTTGGTTAGTTGGTTGTTTGTTTGTTTGAATGTTTGGTTGTTTAGTTGTTTTATTTGTTGGTTGGTTCGATACCATTCTCATAATTAAATCTTTAAGACTAATTAACTTCTCTCAACCGTTTTATTCACTCAATGTGTGTATGTGTGAACGAATGTTATTTTAGTTGCTGTTCTCAAAACTATTGTTTACAATGTTACTGCTTTCTATTGAAATATTAATATTTTTGTCGTTGTTTTTGCAACTGGTCAGCGTAGCATAAATGTTACCTCCATTCTTAAAGAAGTCACTTCTTTTTAATTTAGAAATGTCTGTATCTCTGGGAAATATCTGGATAATTGTCATAGAATTAGTTTTCTTGTGGTCCTATAGTATCAAAACTGTAACAAATATCAAAATAAGCCTGTACAAAAATGTTTTAATAAGGAATTTTTAATTGAAAAGAACAAAATACAAACATTTAATGGACAGATAGAGAAATGCAATCAACTATTTTCTATATATAGATGGCCTTAGGTTGTACGTTGCAAATGATAAACATCTAGAAACACTACAATGGATAATGCACAATTTTACAAGTGAAATTGATAAGAGATTAATGGATTAGAAAATGACGTCAAAGATTTCTGTAGACATGAAAATTCATCACCATCATCAGGTCGAGTTTGCTCCGCTTTCTACGACACGTTTCCTCCATCCATTTTCTTCCGCAGTGCATCCAGTATCGTTCTCAAGTTGCTTGACGTATGTCTTCTTGAGACGACCAGCGTTTCTTGCTCCATGAGATGGACTCCATAACAATACATCACCTGCTATTTCTTCCTTGCTGCGCCAACAGTGACCAGCAAATCTGAGTCTCTGTTTACGTATTGACCTGCTGATAGGTGGTATATTGCCATAGAGATCCTTATTTGTTGGGTGTTCCCTCCAAGATACGTTTAAATCAGCACGGAACATACGTGTATATGCCCCCGTCTAGCTTTTTCACCAGTTTCGACGTTAGCGTCCAAGTGATAGAGCCATAAACAAGCACAGACTCCACAGCAGCTCTGAAGAAATTCCTTTTCAGTTTGGCCGGCAGGTTTGATTTCCATATGTTTTCCATTGCATTCAATGCTCCCCATCAAAATTACTAATATTAATATCATACTTGATAAAGAAACAGTGATAATATCATTGCAATAAACTTCAATATACGAATACTTAAGCATTTTTAAACTAGACAATGTATCAGACAGACAAATGAAAGAATCGTTTCACTAATACTTAAAACAGCTAAATACGCAAAACAAGGTAACAAGCATGAAGTATGAATTATTTGGCTGTCTTAGTCAAATGTTACATATGATATTCTCAAAAAGGCACAAAAATGTACAAGCATGACTGAATAGAAAACCAGGAGAAAAATAACCATTTTTGAATGTAACACCCGAAAGTTAGCATAAAGATATATTTTTCACGAATTCATGGACGCTTTATACTACACTTGAAAATTATTACAGATAAATTCCGTTATAATGAATACCATTATAACGAATTTTTCAGTATAACATCTTTTCAAAACCCGGCCACACGTTTGATGTGTGAGGTTGATCTCGTTATAAAGAATTTTTACAACAAATTTGTTATACCCCCGTGAGTTTCGTTATAACGGAATTTCACTGTACAAAATATCTGCTATAGAACTATAAAAGTCTTTAGTAAAGAATAATGGAAAACTAATGCAAATAGCCGGAAAACTCAAAAAAATGTTTTCTGTTTTCTTAGAAGCAAATACAAAACAGTGGAGTTTATATGAAGTGTGTCGGAATCTAAACTATCATAAAGTAAGGAGCGCGGGACTGCGTAGGGTTTATAATTTTTTTATCTCATTAGTAAAATAAGTTGGATTATTTTGAATAAATAATGAATGAATATTACATAATTTATCTACTAAATTTCGTGGCTGTTCATTAAATATATTTTATTACTTATTTAAAGATTCACTTCTTTAAAATGTTCAAATGTCAACACTTCCGGTTAGCGGTCGCTTAAATAAATATTTATATATTTCTGTCACTAATTGTCTCTCAATATGGTATTTAGTCACTTTCGTTTTTTTTATTATTATTTTTTTTTTTTTTTTCATGGAAGATAATATTAGAGAAAAGCAATAAAGAATAACATGATGCAGTTTATATATAATATCGTCTTTTTTTAATGTATCATGGATTACGTTACTGATTACATAAAACAGTGTAACACAGTCTTCGTTCAATTTCTGTTTATATTGTCAATTACGATTTTATTTGATGTTTCATATCTACATGTATATATACTTGCATATAATATCAATATACACACTACACACGCTAGCAGAAAACTACCCGAAGGGTGGTTTTTTCTGCTAGTTTCGAATAATTTATAAATTAATTCGTAAATTCTGTCGTGTCTCTGTCGATGATTAAACGACAATATGGTAGATATACAAACAAAATGTATCGTGTATAATACTTTAGAAAACGTGAGAAGTAAATAGAATGGAAAGACATTAATGATAATAATTATAACTAATTCATTTAAATCAAATCGAAGAGATTGTACTTTATTATGATTAAGTACGGCGAATGTTCAAAGTCTTGTAAAATATTTGTTTCTACTTTTGGCACAAGGCCAGCAATTATTCCAGTACATTACTGGTACTTTATTTTATCGACCCCATAAGGATGAAAGGCAAAGCTAACCTCGGCGGGATTAGAACTCAGATCATAAAGGGCCGTAACTCTATGCTGCAAAACATGGTGTCTGACGCTCTACCGATGCTGCCAATTCACCGCCCCAAAGTCTTATAAAATAATTGTTTCTACTTTAGGCACAAGGCCAGCAATTACCCAGTGCATTACTGGTACTTTATTTTATCGACCCCGTAAGGATGAAAGGCAAAGTCAACTTGTTTCTACTTTTTGGCACAAGGCCAGCAATTATCCCAGTGTATTACTAGTACTTTATATTATCGACCCCGTAAGGTTGAAAGGCAAAGTTAACCTCGGCGGGATTTGAACTCAGTCCGTAAAGGGACGTAACTGTGCTACAAAGCATGGCGCCCGACCCTCTACCGATACTGCCAAATAATAGTAAATTGAATGATGACGATGATGATGATGATGATGATGATGATGATGATGATGATGGCGGGGATGCTGGTGGTGAATAAAATAAAATAGAATGATAGAAGAATGATAGAGGAATGATATAATTAAAAGTGGATGTATAAGGGTGAAATATCGGTAAAAAGAAACAAGTCTTCAATTCTTTCATCCCAAACAGTACCATAGTCGATTCTAAAATGGCGTTGAAGGGAAAAAAAGTATTTTTTTAAATTATAAAATTTAGAAGCCACTTAAATAAACGTAAACAAAATATTAAGGAAATTATACCATAATACTTTGTTGAATGTTTGAGGATTACGTTTAGACCAACAGTAGAGACAGGAAAACTGCATATAAGAGAATGAAATGAAGAAATTGAACCTTAGGCTTTAAAATTACTACATAACGTGGAATCAAATCTAGCGCTTCACACTTTATGATGTATTTTTAAATCGCCCCAGGTTAGACTTTGACTTTGCCTTTCAATGTATTATAGTCGATAAAAAAAAATATTACAAAAATAATTGTTTCTACTATAATTGTTCATTACTGGTACTTTTGACTAAGCATACACTTCATTCCGTTAAGTATTCTGTATATATATATTTTTTTTTTTATTAGTTTTATGGAAGGTAATGACATACCAAGGCACACTGCCATCAGTATAGCAATATTAGATTTAAAAAAAAAAAAAAAAAGACAACAGAAAACGACCCACCGACACCACAGCCATCATAGCCTACATCACATAGCCTACATGACTAGCAAAACCACCAGAACAACGAACACAACCATTACATCCACAAGAGCAGTTAACTATAATCAAATGGTGTAAGGAGAGACACAAAATAAGAACCCAATCACTGAGGAGGTCAGAGAATGTGTGAGGAAAGAGCTTTGACAACAGACAAACAACCATCCGGTTATTAAACCAACCAACTGGAAATATGTAATGAATTGAAGTGAAAAGCAACAGGTGCGTGTGTTTTTATTGGCAACATGACTCTCCCAAAGTATAACAACATCTGATCCAGCACACGTTTTCAGATGAGAAATCTTGCAAAAGAAATACAATAACGATATATATAATATATAATATTGCTTCTCTGAGAGATTCCTCTCATTGAGATGTTTAAATATTAGGGACTAATTAACCTTTAAATAATATTAAACTACTCGTTAATTTGTCGTTGTACGAGGCGGTCCTTTGGCAGCTATTTTTAGCAACATTATAAACCTGTCACATAGTCCTAATATGCTAAGGGATTTTTGATCACGTAAAGCTACGCGTGTTTTTATTCCACCATGCTGCCTGGGCATATAGAACAATATGATTTTTGGTCAATTTCTCTTAGATTTTGAAGAATTAAACTACCCTGAATAATATGGCGGATTCTTCAATTATAATATATATATATATATATATATATATATATATATATATATATATATATATATATATATATATATATATATATATATATATATATATATATATATATATATATATATATAATAAATATATAAATATAATTAATAATAACAATAATCATGTTTAAGCTAAAAGTTTTAGAATTCCATATTGAAATCATTTATTGAATTAGCAAGGAGAATAATAATTGTTTCTACTTTTGGCACAAGGCCAGCAATTACCCAGTGCATTACTGGTACTTTATTTTATCGACCCCGTAAGGATGAAAGGCAAAGTTAACCTCAGCGGGATTTGAACTCAGAATGGCAAGGGCCGTAACTCTATGCGTCGAAGCATGGCGTCCGACCTTCTACCGATACTGCAAGGAGAATAATAATAATGATAAAAAACATTTAACAAAATAATAATAATAATAATTGTTTCTATTTTTTGGCACAAGGCCAGCAATTATCCCAGTGTATTACTGGTACTTTATTTTATCGACCCTGTAAGGATGAAAGGCAAAGTTAACCTCGGCGGGATTTGAACTCAGATCATAAAGGGAGGTAACTCTATGCTTCAAAGCATGGTGTCCGACCCTCTACCAATACTGGCAATACAATAATAATAATAACATATTATTTGTTCCCCGGTTGTAAGTGTCATTATAAAAAAACACTATTATTTAATCAGAAGTTTGATTTGTGGTCAGGAGTTTGATATTTGGAAATCTTCATATTTTTCAAGAAAAAATACATTTTTTTTAAATTTATCAGTTCATACAATTAAATCAACAGAGTATATATTTATTTTATTACACAAGCTTATCAGAAGCAAACAAGTAAAAACAAATAATACTTATAAAGCAACTTATACACGTCAGAAATGACTGGATTTCCTGGATTTGCGTTTGTAGTCCAGGTCGCATTCCCGCACTAGCCCCCAGATATAGTCCCCCATCATTTTTTCATTGTAGTGGCCCTGGTACCTCCGCTCTATCTCTTTCACATCTTGGTGGAATCGTTCGCCTTGTTCTTCTGAGTAGGCGCCCATATTATTGTCCTTGAATTTTTCCAGGTGAGCCTCCAGCATATGGAGTTTAAGCGACATCCTGCATCCCATGGCGCCAAAAGCCTTTATCAGATCCTGCACCAGTTGCTGGTAGTTTTCAGCTCTGTAGTTGCCCAGGAAGCCCTTAACAACTGCCTTGAAACAGTTCCATGCTGTTCTCTCAATCCGATTGAGCTTATTGGAGAACTCGGTAGACTCAAACACCTTCTTTATCTGAAGTCCAACAAAAATTCCCCCTTTGAATTTGGCCTCAGATAACTTGGGAAAGAACTCAAGAAGGTACTTAAAAGCGGCTGATTCTTGGTTAGAGCCTTCACAAACTGCTTCATCAACCCGAACTTAATGTGCAGTGGCGGCATGAGCACAATCCTGGGATCAACCAGTGGCTCCCACATGACGTTCCGGGTCCCAACTACAAATTCTGTTCGCTGCTCCCAGTTCTTTCTTTTGTAGTGGTTAGAGGTGTCTCTGCTGTCCCAAAAGCAGAGGAAGCATTGGAATTTGATAAAGCCTCCTTGGAGTCCAAGCAGGAAAGCCACCATCTTGAAGTCTCCAATGATTTCCCAATTGAACTGGTTGTATTGCAGAGCTTCCAAGAGGACTATCACACTGTAGTAATCTTCCTTCAGGTAGACTGAATGAGCTAGGGGCAGTGTCGGGAACTTGTTTCCATTGTGGAGGAGGACAGCCTTTAAACTTGTGGTGGAACTGTCTATAAATAGCCACCACTCCTTGGGCACAAACGGCACCCCAATAACGTCAAACAGTTCAGGCACATCATGATAGAAGCAGAGACCATCCCTAAGAGTGTAAAAGCCTGAGAAAGGTTCGTGTCTACTTCTCTGACTTATCAACTGCACTTCCTCCTTGACCAAGTTCCATTGCTTCATCCTGGAGACGAATGCTTAAAACACAACTTACCCTTTATTTAGGGTGCGAAAATCCAGTATCAATAAATCTCTTTAATCCACTTTTTAACAATTTTATACTTTATTGCACTTTTATAATTTTCTTTAGGTATTACTCTTTATTTTATAATTTTAATTTAACCTGAAACATATATTTAAAAAATCATTTAACATAAGCAAATTAAATTTACATACAACGTAAAATCCAGCATACAAATAATTCTAGTGAATAGCTTAGAATTTTTACAAACCCCAACTTTTAACTGTTTAATAGCACTTTTTTATTTATTTGGAACCTAAGCAACACAGGAAAAGTGATTACAAGCCAGGAACAGAGAAAGATTTTTTTTTTTGTTACACGGTGTTATTGGTGGTTCCAATAATAATTATTTCCCATAAGAAGCCATGGTAGCGAGATCTATATATAAGCAAGTGTAGATTTTTCTTGTCTAATTTTAATTCGCACAAACATTATACATAATCCAATGACCCAGCTTCATCATCTGAATATAATGCTAGAGCCAGGTGATTTCATCAGGTGTTAATTGCAGAATGAGTTATATAGGAGAACAGGATTTGGGAGAACGTAAACAAAGAATAGAACGTAGAAAATAGAAGACAGATTTTGATTCAGGGATAACCTGCCTATTCCGTGTTATTGTAACGGCAGGTCATCCTATAGAAATCCATATATATATATATATATATATATGTATGTGTGTGTGGGTGTGTGTGTGTTCTTCTGGTTTTATAATTTCACAAATGTTTGCCAATAGAGGGAGAGAGTCGGTTTTTAACATAGACAGAAGACTCTCTCAGTGGAATTTACAAAACATCAACTAGGTAGATATGTATGCATGTCTCTATGCATGCATGTGAAGTTATGGATGTTATTGTATGTGTGGATGTGTATGTTTTGAGTTGTATGTGTGCATGTGTATATGCTTAGTATCTGTACATGTGTATATGCAGTTATTAGATGCTACATGTTTTACATATTTTTACTGTTCCATTAATGGATTGTACTTGTAATTTCCTAACTAGTTGTGTTCTTTCTGTTCCTGTGAAACCCAGCTTCTCAAGATTTGTATTGAGGCAGTTATTAACATACCCTAGTGCCCCAATAATCACAGGTATAAATCTGAAGGTATAATCAGGGTGGAGTATCTGCAGATTTCTCATCAGTTCTGCATAAATATATTCCTTTTCGCTAATCTTTGATATTATATTGGCATCTGCTGGGCATGCCTTCTATTCCCTGTCCTATATAAAATCTGGTCTGTAATGCCTGCATTTTATTGGGGTTTTTACTGGAACATTCCACCAGTACTCTTTCATATTATGTATGTGTATGTCTTCCACATTGTTGTAGCTTTTAATGTGTTTATTCAAATGCTGTCTGGACTGATGTTAGGCCACTGCCTCCCTGCTTATGTTTTAAGTAAAGGCGGTCTATGTCACTGTTGATGTGGAAGTTTCCGGTGCTGTTTAATATTTTTCGAGTTCTAACATCAATCGCTCGGAGTTCGTCTATCCTCCAATTGAGTATTCCAAATGTTGATGTTAGGAGAGGTACAGCAAACACATTGTGAGCCACTGTTTAGTTTTGCGCAGAGAGTTCCGATGACCAGATCTTTCTTAATCGGGTGTAGTATTCCCTGGTTACGCGTTCCTTATTATAGATACCATTATAGGATATGTTCTCATCTATCCCCACGAATCTGTAGCAGTCCTCATCAGATATTGGTGAAACAGTTAGGCATTAGATACAAATGTTGCTAGATTGGGTTGTTGTTTTTCCCCGCTTTACAGTCATATATGAGCATTTATCTTGGCCAATCTCCATTCCTATATCCTTTGAGAATGTTGTAACCAGGTCAAGATTTTCCTTCATCCCATCGATGTTCTTGGCATGGAGTTTCAGATCATCCACAAAGAAATTATTGGTTAGGTTCGTATTTCTGTCCTCCTGTTAGCCAATGATGTATCCTTCACATTTCTTGAGCAGAAAGGACAAGGGGTTTAATGACAGGATAAATAATATCACAGAGAGACTGTATCCCTGAAATATACCCCTGCGATATTTTATTTTATCAGTGAAAATAGAGTCATCCTTCTCTGTCTTTAACTTTAGGATAGTAGCCCAAGAAAAAGACTGCTTCTCTATGGCTCTGACAATAATGTCTGGGACTTTAGCAAGTCGGAGGTCCTCTATCATCCAACAGTGGGGACAGAATCGAAAGCTTTCCTGTAGTCCAGCCAGACTGTACCCATATTCCTCCTAAGTTGTCGCACCTCCGACATCGCAGTTTTGTTAATTAGGAGTAGTTCAGCACAACCCCAAACCCCTTTCTTTCCAGCTTCTTGTTGATCTGTGATGATGTTATTATTTACACAGTGATCTTGGAGGAATAGGTTCAGGCAGGCTGTATACATCTTATACATCAGGTTCTGGCATGCAATGGGTCGATAGTTTTTTGACAGGTGGGTGTCTTTGTTCTTGGGGACCAGTAATGTTTGTGCTAATGTCAACCATTCTGGTATAAGTGTATCCCCCTTAAGAACTTGTTGGTAGAGGTCAGTAAGATACCTCCGATAGAATATCAGTTTTTTGTACCAGTAGCCGATAATCATGTCTCTTCCTGGTGTTTTCTTATCTTGACACACATTACATATGCACATATATCATTTATATGTTCGCGTAGACTAATGCACAAATATGTATGTATGTATGTGTATGTATATGCATGCGATTGTATATATACATATTTTCTATAAGTGTATATATATAACTATGTATATATTAATATGTGTTTGTACACACACACATGTATGTATGTTCTTCTGGTTTTATAATTTCACAAATGTTTGCCAATAGAGAGAGTCGGTTTCTAACATAGATACAAGACTATCTTATTGGAATTTACACATCAACTAGGTAGATATGTATGCATGTCTCTATGCATGCATGTGTAGGTATGGATGTTATTGTATGTGTGGATGTGGATGTTTTGAGTTGTATGTGTGCATATGTATATGCTTTGTATCTGTACATGTGCGTATGCAGTTATTAGATGAACATTTTTGGAATGCTTTACATATTTTTACTGTTCCATTAATGGATTGTACTTGCAATTTCCTAACTAGTTGTGTTCTTTCTGTTCCTGTGAAGCCTAGCTTCTCAAGATTTGTATTGAGGCAGTTACTAACATACCCCAGTGCACCAATATTTATCCATATATATAGAGAGTAAGTGTGTGTGCGAGGTGTAAGACAAGTATCTCGAAAATCTCCCTAGAAATCGAATGAACTGAGGATAGGAAAAGAAGTAAGTAAAATAGAGTATTTTAAGATGGAAAGATGGAAAAATTTAAAAATAAGAAGCATACATACACAAATACACACACACACATGCATGCACAGGCAGAAATACACCTACTTACACTCACGCTAAAACACACACAGTCATAAATATATACATACATATACATATACATACAAATAATAATATATTTCCTTAGGTCGATAAAATAAAGTACTAGTAATGCACTGGGTTATTGCTGGCCATGTGCCAAAAAGTAGATACAAATATATGTAGTAATAAACACAGTAAATTGTGTGTTTAAAATTACGAGGGCTGCGATACCACGTTGGTTTGACAGATTGTATATATATATATAGTGGGAAATGTTAGACCCCGACGGCAGAGCTCAAGCCGTTTCGACGGCTATTTCTGGAAATAGCCGCCTAATAACTGCATCCAGAAATAGCCGTCGAAACGGCTTGAGCTCTGCCGTCGGGGTCTAACATTTTCCTATTACCCACTCTACTACCCTAAGTATTGAGTACTCTGGTGCGTTATGGTCCATCTGGTTCCTTAGCACAACTCCTTCGTTATATATATATATATATATATATATATATATATATATATATATATATATATATATATATATATATATATATATATATATCACGATAAATTAACGCAGGCATAGGCCCTCGCTATTCCCTGTAAATAATGTGCTCAAAGGAGAAGAGATTCTGAGCTCTTTAAAATACAATATCTTGAAAAGGTAACACACCAGAGAGAGATATACAGTGCGTTATCAATAATACATGGGAAAAAACCACCAGTGTATGGAATCTATAACCTATGAAAGGCAGACTATAGACACGATAATTAAAAATATAAATTAAAGCGTAAATAAATACCTCTATAACTATATAACACACGTACAAATCCAAAGATATGTTTCACCAAAAATTTGTTGAAAGAAATGGGTTAGTCTCGGTTCATCAACGTGTGTAAGGCCATACATTTCAGACAACACTAAGAGAATTTTAAAATTGACTGTCCAGCTACACGTGGGCGAGAGAAGTCACAGCGTGTTTAAGGGCAGTGAACCAGTGGCCTCTGAGGGACGAATTGCTAGAAAGGGCAGCCCAAAGCCACTCAGAGAAGTGTGCTCAACAGAGAAGTGTACTCTACCTTTTCAACATATTGTATCTCTGTTTGGTTGAGCACACTTCTCTGAGTGGCTTTGGGCTGCCCTTTCTAGAAGTTCGTCCCTCAGTGGCCACTGGTTCACTGCCCTTAAACACGCTGTGACTTCGCTCTCCCACGTGTAGCTGGACAGTCAATTTTAAAATTCTCTTAGTGTTGTCTGAAATGTATGGCCTTACACACTTTGATGAACCGAGACTAGCCCATTTCTTTCAACAAATTTTTGGTGAAACATA
>OZ024744.1:85453624-85498624 GCA_964016885.1 Eledone cirrhosa
GTGTCACTTTTGAGCTGACTTTTGGGAGGCTCATATACAGCTCTGAGTTTTACATCCTCAATGTATACTGATGTTCAGAGCGATCCTCAGCATTCTCGTGTAGTACCCATCCACCATCCGAGTGAGTTTCTTGGTCAGTGCCGAAGTTTTAGACCCGTACAGCAGCACAGACTCCACTACAGCAATGAAGAGACGGATTTTCAGGTCTTTACGAAGGTCCGACTTCCACACCGATCTCAAGCTGTGGCACGCCGCCCAGGCTTTACTCTTCCTCTCAACCACATCATCTTCCGTATTCCCAATCTTTGCTCCCAAATACAGGAAGTTCTCAACCAATTCTAGCGGCTTCCCGCCTACATTAATGATCTCCTCTGGCTTCTCAATATTCTCTACCAGATATTTTGTTTTAGTCTCATTCATTCTCAGCCCCACACTCATCGACACAGTCTCAACCTCCCGCATCAAATCATCTGCCTCCTTCACTGTATTTGTCACCAAAACTATGTCGTCGGCAAATTCAGCATCTGATACCTTTTCCACCTTAATTCTCCTGCTCTGAGCCGGTGCTACAGTAAAGCCAGAGTCCTGGTGTTTCTCCAGTGCAAGGCGCATTCAATAGTCCACTACGATGTAAAAAGGTAGGGAGCCAATGTATCTCCCTGGAGCAAGCAAGCCAGTATCTCAAAGAACTCTGTCATCCCATCAGGTGTAATGACTTGGGATTTGGTGTTGGTGTAGAGCAGTGATATAAGGTCCACGTGTATATATATATATATATATATATATATATATATATAATATTAAAGATAATATTAAAGATACTATTTATAGTTATGTATATACTATTCTATAAACAACTATAAACAACAAGCTTAAGTTTGGGAGAAACAATTGTCAGCGATTAAATGTTTTAAACATACCTTTGATACTTGTGTAATCTCTCTATATATATATATGTGTGTGTGTGTGTGTATGTGTGTATATCACCTGTAAGCCTGTTCACACACATGTGCGTATACAGAGATATTTTGGAATATATTAAAATATAATTATTCATTGATGTTTATTTATATGGTTAAATTGATACATACGTAAAGAGATACATGAAGAATAGAGAGACAGATAGAACGACAAACAGTCACACACACACACACACACACACACACACACACACACACATATATATATATATTTATATATATATAGTGAGAGAAAGTGGGTGAGAGAGCTAGAGAAAGAGGAAGAAAAAGAGACCATATATATATATATATATGTATATATATATACATTTATCACCTTGATCACCTTGACCGACCAGTCTGTCTGGCGTCCATTCAGCACCGCTGGTCACAGCACGCCGTCCATTCCTCTCTGGATCGTGCTTTCCTCATCCATGTATTCCCAATCGTATTCTTAAAATCGTAACTCCACCCTCGTGGAGGCCTTCCGAGTGGTCGTGGAGGCCTTCCAAGTGTTGTGTGACACAACACACACACAAAAACAAGATGGCGTAGGACAGAACAAAGGAGAGGCACAAAAAAACAAAGAAAAGAATCCCCAGTCACTGAAGAGGTCACAGAATGTGTGACGAAAGAACTTTGACAATATATAAACAACCATCTGGTTGTGGAACCAACCAACCAACCGAAAATTTATAAATTCCTAAATTTATAAATTTATTATAATAAATTGAAGTGAAAGCAACTGGTGCGTGTGTTTCTTATTGGCAACATGACCCTCCCAAAGTATAACAATATCGGTTTCAACACACGTTTTCAGATAAAGAATCTTGCTAAACAAATTCAGAAACGAAATACATATATATATATGTATACGAGGTGTGTCAGAAACGTTCCACGACTGATGTCACAAAAGATTTATTTCAGACCCAAACTTCACACTAAGAGTTTTTTCCTTCAAAGTAACCCCCCTGTAGTCTAATGTACTTTTCCAACCTTTTCTGCCATGCTTGCATGCACTCCTGGAAGGATTCTTCCGGGTCCCTCCGCAGTTCCGTCATCACGGCCTTTTTGATGTCGTCCACGTCTTCAAAACGGGTCCCCTCCAGGTCGTACTCGAAGATCCATGACTCATCACCGGTGATGACTGTCCCTAGCAAGTCTAGTTCGGTTTCAAGACTCTCGAGGATGTCCTGGCACACTTGCATGCGTCGACTCTTCTGGTCATCGTTCAGCAGTTTTGGCACCATCTTCGCGCAGACTTTCCGTATGTCCAAATCTTCAGTGAGAATCTTCCAGATGCTGTCCCGATTCATGCCCAGCTCATTTGCCATCAGTCGAACAGTCAGCCGACGATCGCTACGCACCATCTGCCTGACATGCTCAGGTTGATCTCAGTCCTGGTTGTTGAGGGCATTCCGCTCCTGGGGTCATCTTGCACCACTAAAAACACGTGAGCGTGACATCGTCTCATCTTCATACACTTGCTGCTGCAATCCCAGTGCTTCTGACGGAGTTTTCACCAACCGTACCAGAAACTTCAAGTTTGTTCGTTGCTCTGTGCTCATTGCTTGACGACCTGAAACAGAGGACATGTATATAAAATTATGAAGGAAAAAGTTTGATCGCTGCAGAGAGCTAAGATTAGAGTTACATACTCCAGGGGGACTACTTTGAAGGAGAAAACTCTCAGTGTGAAGTTTGGGTTTGAAATAAATCTTTTGTGACATCAGTACTGGAACGTTTCTGACACACCTCGTATATATATCAAAGGTATTTATTGAGTTAGAAACTCAAAATAGTCTCTTACAATTAAATAGCTCAAAGGAAGAGGTTTTTCTGAGTCGTGTAATATAATTGAATATAAAAGAGTGATAAACACAGATATAGACATACATGTGTTCAAATCGTAAGGGATTCACTCGGGTGAAAAAATACTAACTATTAACAATATGGTTTGCCAGACTCAATTTAAAACAATAAATCAAGAAAAGGAATACAAACCTATATTGGGTAACTGCCGGAACACCCAGACAGCTTAGGGTAGGCTGTTTCTCAATTTTAGCGGAGGAAATTACCAATTCTTTGCTCTTTAACTGTATATATGGGAGGGCCAAACACTCCTTCCAGCGGGTCCTGTCAGAAGCAACCATCTCCAACTGTTCTGGCTGGATCGTCAAGAGAGACCAGCCAAGCTCATTGATGTTATGCAACCATCTTTCTCAGGGTAAAGCTCTGGGTCTCCTGCCGGTTAGTTTTTGCCAAATAATCTGCGATTATTTTCTGAGACATTCTAACCACACGCCCATAGTATCGGAGCTGTGGAGAGATTTACTGGCAAAACCATCCGACAGGAAACCCAGAGCTTGACCCCTGAGAAAGATGGTTTGATAACATCCATGAGCTTGACTAGTCGCGCATGTGGATCTAGCCGGAACAGTTGGAGATGGTTGCTTCTGACAGGACCCGCTGGAAGGAGTGTTTGGCCCTCCCATATATATACGAGGCACCAGTACATTACTGGTACTTTATTTAACCCCTCGTAAGGATGAAAGGCAAAGTTAACCTCGGCGAGATTTGAACTCAGATCGTAAAGGGACTTAACTATGCTGGAATCAGAAATAATTGTTTCTACTTTTTGGCACAAGGCCAGCAATTATCCCAGTATATTACTGGTACTTTATTTTATCGACCCCGTAAGGATGAAAGGCAAAGTTAACCTCGGCGGGAATTGAACTCAGATCGTAAAGGGACGTAACTATGCTGGAAAGCATAATCCAACCCTCTACCGATACTGCCAATTCACCAATGATATTTGTTTATTGAAAAAAACCAACAAAGATTTAATATAATAGGTCTGTTTGGGAACAGGTTTTGAATTGACCAATAGAAAAGTAGTAAGAGGTCAAGTTGATAGAATAGTAGTAGTAGAAATTTAATTTAGGGGTAGAAGAATGCAGACTTCAGTTTTGAATGGAAAGAATACTTTGCATGAAAAGATTACTTTGGGCATGAAAATAGGTCAAGCCGGTGAAAGGTACACGAAAATTTGATGTTATTAAAGAATTATGCTAATGTTAAAATCGAAGGAAAATAAAATTTTAGGGTAAATGTGTTAGTGAGAAATACCAATCTTATATAAAACACAAGGAATTTAGATCTTTAACAAGAAATTAAATTAATTTAATTGATAGGTATACTTATAGGGATAAATTTATATTAATTCATATAGATGTGATAAATAAGAGTTAGATGTTATTAAAGAATGTTGTTAAAAACAAAGAAAAAAAATGTTGGGGATAAATGTATTAGTGAGAAATAACAAACTTATATAGACTACAAGGAATTTAGATTCATAACAGGAAATTAAAATAGTTTATATGTATACTTATAGGTATTAATTTTAGGAAAAGAGAGCTGCAAAAGGGAAATAAAATTATGAAGTTCTCAGTAGTAAAATACTAATTATAGGTTAACTAAATTAAAAATTAAAAATTAAAATTTAAAAGTTAAAAATTAAAAATTAAAAATTAAAAATTAAAAATTAAAAATTAAAAAAATAATTATAAAAATAATATATATATATATATATATATATATATATATATATATATATATATAGGAAAAGGGTCAGGACCCCGACTACAGAGCTCAAGCCGTTTCGACGGCTATTTCTGGACTGTATATATATATATATATATATATATATATATATAATAAAATGTTATAGTATCGTGAGAGAGAATATAGAGAGAAGAAGAGAAGAAACGTCATAGGAGGAGACGATACAGATAGTTAATTGCCAGGCGGGGTTAAATATTAGAAGCATTAATATTTAGTGTGCGAAGATAAGCAGTGCAATTATAATCGAAGAAATTGAAGAAAGAGAAGCAGAACGTTAAAATATAATTTATAAGTAGCTCTTACACATGTTACGCCCAAGTTAGACTCGTCGGAGGCTCAGAGGGAGGTAAAGGGTTTAATAAGGAACCCTGTATGAGTACGAATACGATCTTCACATCGTAATTCATATCGAGTGTTACAAAGTTAGCTGCTTAGGTTTGTGCACAAAGGGGAGTAATTCCGGTGTTGATTTTGGAATTCGCTGCTAAAATTCAGTTCCACTATTATAGAATATTTATCTACTCCCCTGGGTCTATGTACTATATGCTAATTTGATAATGCTTAGTCACGCCACTTTGCAGAGGCACAATTAAGGTATGAATGTGATCTGCTCGGTAATATTTAGTATGAGGTAGTAAATTCGACAAAGGTATAAACGCCGGAAAGTGTAAAGGTGTAAACGTCAGGTCTTGCATAGTCACATGATTATATGCCCAAGGTGTTTAAATGGCACAATCATCGATCCTGTAGAGATATTCATGGTTTATTCCGTTGGTGTGGGGGAGTATGACGAGGCAATTAAGTTCGGACACATGTAGTGCAACACCCTTGAGAAATGACGGGGGCTGGATAATAGTATAGTTCCCGGGTGTTTAATTTGTTAGTGCCCCCTTTTAAGACCAGCCAGGGTGCGGTGTAAAATGCCCTGGTACTTTGGTGCTTGGGAATTATCCGGGGTCCATCTGTAGAACGACTGCTGTAGTCTATGGCCGAAATTGATGACGATTTCGGCTCGGCTGTTGATAAGATCAGGGGGGCGCTTGTACGATATAGTAAAGCTCCATGAGACAGAGCTGTAACACTCGATATGAATTTCGATGTGAACATCGTAATCGTACCCATACAGGGTTCCTAATTAAACCCTTTACCTCCCTCTGAGCCTGCGACGAGCCAAACTTGGGCGTAACATGTGTAAGAGCTCCATATAAATTATATTTTAACGGTCTGCTTTTCTTTCTTCAATTTCTTCGATTGTATATATATATATATATATATATATATATATATATATATATATATGTTTCTTATTGGCAACATGACCCTCCCTAAGTATAACAATATCGGTTTCAACACACGATTTCAAATAAAGAATCTTGCTAAACAAATTCAGAAACGAAATATATATATATATATATATATATATATATATATATATATATATATATATATATATATATATATATATATATATATATAAGATAGAAAGTAAGAGAGGAGAAGTGATAAACACATATAACTAGACTGCTACTTTTTTTATCGACCTCGAAAGAATGAAAGGCAAAGTTGGCCCTCGGCATTTTATCCGATGTCCTAACGACTCTGCCTATATATATATATATATATATATATATATATATATATATATATATATATATATATATATATAGTAATAATAATTAGTGAAGACTAAAATCCAAAGATAAGGATAAATATATATCAAATATATAAGGATAAATATATATTTATATAAGGATAAGGATAAATATATATCAAATATATAAGAAATAAATATATATTTATATATATATATATAATCGAAAAAGTTGATGAAAGAGAAGCAAGTCGTTAAAACACATTTATAAAAATCTCTTACATATGTTTCGCCGAATGGGGCTCGTCTGAGGCACTTAAATAGGCAAATAAATTAATAATGAACCTTGCAAGGGTACAAGCAAAATTTTAACATCGAAATGCATTACTCCGTGTTACAAGATGGAGTCAAGATCTTTGTGTACTAATGGAAGTAATTACGGTGCATGTTAGAGTTATCTGTTAGATTAATGTCCGCTATTAAAAAATTATATTTCTTGTTATAAGGTGTTAAATTAATTATGGTTTGTCAAGTCAATTTAATGAGGCACTGTTAAGGTATGAGTATTAGTATCAAATATGACTAAAGTAATTAAAGACTATACACTAGTTTAGTTAGTACATAGCTGCAATTTCAATGTAGGCTTTAAAGTCTAGAAATGTAAGGACATATAAGATGAATTCAATATAATTATATGATCATATGTCTGCAGTGTTTAAAGGGTATAATCTGCAGTTCTGTTATATTACCCAGAGTTTAGTCTATATTACCCAAAGTTTAGACTATCAGTGTGTAAGAATACAAAGGGGTAATCTCGTCTGAAAATATGTAGTCCAGCTCCCTGGAGGGACGACGGGGATTGGATGATGGTATAACAATACCATCATCCAACCCCCGTCGTCCCTCCAGGGAGCTGCACTACATATTTTCAGACGAGATTACCCCTTTGTATTCTTACACACTGATAGACTAAACTTTGGGTAAGTTGTTTAATTTTAAGTCTACAGTTTTAGGTCGAGCCAGGGCGCAGTGTTGGAATCCCCGCGTGTTATGGTGTTTGAGTATTAGCCGGGGTCCATCTATAGAAGGACTGTTGTAGTCTATGGCCGCAATTGATGACAGTTTCGGCATGAGGTCCAGTGGTGCTTGCACTATATAGTACAGTTCCATAAGACAGATCTGGCAGCTTTTCTTAAATTTGTAGGGTGTTACCTGGTTCACAATTTCCCAATAAGTGGTGAAGCAAATGCTAGAGTCGTTTAATTCGGTGATATAGTTAGCGAGGGACGTAGAGTATCTAAGCTTTTTATTCCTAAAAGAGTGGAGGTGTGCTCGAAATCTGGTCTTGAACGATCCAGAAGTGGCTCCTATGTAATACTTAACGCTATTATGACTAGTAACATTACATCGATAGATAATATTTTTAGTTAGGCAGTAGCCTTGGAGTGGACAGTTTGTAGGGTCACGACAATTGTAGTGTTTACTACGGTCGCCTCTACGGTGGTGGGTGTTAGTATCCAACGTAATATTGTTATTATTATTATTATTATCAACAACACGGCTACTATTATTGTAATTGGCATTACCATAGCTATGGACAAGTAGGGTAGTGTTATGCGCACGCCGTATGCTACGGCGTCTTCTACAGCGGTTGTTCGAGCTGTTAAGGTCACTACCCCGTCATCAGTCACACTACTGGTGCGGCAATTAATTTCTAATGCGGTGCGATTTTGTGGACCGCTGCCAATACTAGGATGCCGGTCCCGGTTACCACCGACGTTATCATGCGGGGCTAAAGAATTGCTAAGGTTACGTGAGTTGTCATATTCCCTAAAATTGTCGTTGCTAGGATGCTGTATGCTAGTAAGCTTGTTGTAGTTGCTTATTGCTATGAGGTCAGCTACGTTGGGTGTAGTGGAGAAGGAAATTTTTACGTTACTCTTATTGAGGATTTTTCTGTATCTATGCTTAGGTGGTAAGTTTTTCTCTGAGGCTTCGAAGAATATTCTAGGTAATTTGGAGGCCACGCTCCGAGAGTAAGGGGGATGGAACCACAGACATTACGATGGCGCTTACGCGTAGCTCTGGGGTTACTAAGGGCATTATGGCTAATGGGTTGCTGCATAATGTGTTTTGTGTTGGCATTATGTCCGCGTGCACGGACTGTCCCAGTGCGGTGGTTTCACGTAGTCTTAGGCGGGTTAAAAGGTGTAGGTAATAGGCCATTTTATTTATTAAGCATGTAAGCAGGGAATAATTTAAGTAGGCTGTAGTTGCTACTATTAGCCGCACTATTACGGTTTAGGTGTGGTAATACACCTGCACTGCTACCTTTGTAGTTACTATGTGCGCCGTAACTATTGGTACTATTATCCCTTCTACAATTTTTTACACTGGTTTGGCCGCGCTGTTGTTGGTTATAGGTATGGATCGTTATAACATGAGTCCTACATGGGGTTGTTATAGAGCATGCATTGTGGAGGTAGCAAACTTTACGGTTATAACCTAAGTCAGCTAATGCCCTATTATAGTTATCCGCTGTTTGGTTGAAGAGGTCCTCATTAGCAGAGAGCCTAGAGAATATATGGGAGAAACTATAGACTATGGAGTTGAGCGTAGATTTAGGGTGGTTAGAAGCATAATTTATATAAGATAGATCCTCACCGGGCTTATGGTATGATCTGTATAAACCGGTACTTTATTAAATATATATATATATATATATATATATATATATATATATATATATATATATATATATATATATAATATTATATTGGTAAGGGATGGAATGCTTTGAAAACTCAAAACATATCTGAGAAACTTGCGAATGCAGAATCAGGTTCGATCTGTAACAGATCCTGTCTTGAGCTGATCGTCGGAGAAACATATGTAATATGTTAATAAATTGTGTTTTCATGCATCATTGATTCCTCGTTATCTATAATAATATACTCTGCTCTACGCAAGCATTGAGTGCTCAAACGGCATATATATATATATAACGAAGGAAGTGTGGTAAGGAACCAGATGGACTATAACGCACCAGAGTACTCAATACCTAGGGTAGTAGAGTGGCTAATAGGGAAATGTTTAACCCTGACGGCGGGGGTCCAGAAATAGCCGTCGAAACGGCTTGAGCTATGCCGTCGGGGTTAAACATTTCCCTATATATATATATATATGTGTGTATGTATGTATATATATACATACATATATATATATATATATATATATGTGTGTGTGTGTGTGTGTGTGTGTGTGTGTGTGTGTGTGTGTGTGTGTGTGTGTGTGTGTGTGTGTGTGTGTGTGTGTGTGTGTGTGTGTATATAATAATAATACTATTTATAGTTATGTATATAGTATAAACAACTATAAACAGGAAGGTCAGTAATTTCTTATTACCTTATTACCAGTAAGAGAAATAGCTCAATGTATGAACATCAGTTGTTTTACAGAGCAGGAAAATAAATTATACAATTATCAAAGTTGTGTTCAAATCATTTAATAGCTGACAATCGTTTCTTCCAAACTCTCGTTTGGGGGTCATCGGAGCATTATCAATGTTTGCACATATAATTATCCTCCTATTCAACTGAACAATAATATAGATACATATAAATTGATGTTGTGAGCAACAGTTTCGTATTTACAGGGTGGAATGTATGTGACATATATTTTACGAGAATTGTACAATAATTGTATAAACATTCACGTTCAAATTAAAATTAAAATCAAAAGCACGGAGTAGAATACATGCAACATATAAAACAAGAGAATAGTCCAACCATTAAAGAGGCATTGAGAAAGTAGTTTTGAGAAAGGAAGAGTACATTAACAATTCATATGCCTCTTTAATGGTTGGACTATTCTCTTGTTTTATATGTTGCATGTATTCTACTCCGTGCTTTTGATTTTAATTTTAATTTGAACTTGAATGTTTATACAATTATTGTAAAATTTTCGTAAAATATATGTCACATCCATTCCACCCTGTAAATACGAAACTGTTGCTCACAACATCAATTTTTATGTATCTATATTATTGTTCAGTTGAATAGGCGGATAATTATATGTGCAAACATTGATAATGCTCCGATGACCCCAAACGAGAGTTTGGAAGAAACGATTGTCAGCTATTAAATGATTTGAACACAACTTTGATAATTGTATAATATATATATATATATATATATATATATATATATATATATATATATGAAAGACGTAAAATAAGAAAATTATAAAAATTAACTTACTTACTAAAATTTAACTCCAACTAATTAGTATCTGCAAGGGCAAGATTTATGATATATATATATATATATATATATATATATATATATATATATATATATATATATATATATATATATATATATATATATATATATATATATATATATATATCATAAATCATGTCCTTAGAATTATTAGATAGAATATATACCATTTCCTCTCACAATTAGCATAATTAACTATATAAAAAATTTATTAGACCAGGCTATAAGAATAAAGGCTCCTATGAAGAAATATTTGATAAATAACCGAAAGCGGCCTCTTGGTGGTGACCACAATAGAGTATTTACCCAACATTTCAACAGCATGTAGAGACTGACTAAATATACCGTCAACCATACACAATTAGGTGTAAATTTAAACTTAGAAGAAACGTGTACATACCGTAATTACATCTCTACCATGGTTTCGTTCGTATTTTGAGATATCCTATTATTAAGGACGAATCTAGAGTAACGAACTCATCAGGAGACAGACTCAATCGGACAGTTAATTTTCCAAAACGATCGCGCCAGAAATAGATTCTAAAATGGTTAAGAATCTTGACAATTGCCACGTCACGATTCTTAGCCATTTTTTAAATCTATTTATACCTAATTAAATTTACACCTAATTGTGTATGGTTGACGGTATATTTAGTCAGTCTCTACATGCTGTTGAAATGTTGGGTAAATACTCTATCGGGGCCACCACCAAGAGGCCGCTATCAAATATTTCTTCATAGGAGCTTTATTCTTATAGCCTGGTCTAATTGATTTTTTATATGATTAATTATGCTAATTGTGAGAGGAAATGGTATATATTTTATCTAATAAAGTACCAGTAATACACTGGGTTATTGCTGGCCGTGTGCCAAAAGTAGAAACAATTATTTTTCTATTTATTTTTACCCACTTTCCACATTCATCCTTCTTTTTCTTTTTTACGATTTCCCAGAGTGAACATCTTTAACACACAACATTCTGTACCACATGAAGCCACATTATATATTAGGGCGGTGAATTGGCAGTATCGGTAGAGGGTTGGACACCATGCTTTCCAGCATAGTTACGTCCCTTTACGGTCTGAGTTCAAATCCCGTCGAGGTTAACTTTGCCTTTCATCCTTTCGGGGTCAATAAAATAAAGTACCAGTAATGTACTGCGTAATTGCTGGGCTTGTGCCAAAAGTAGAAACAATTATATATACTTCAAAAATACAAAGTAGCACATTATATATATACCACAATATATATACGTCAAAAATACAAAGTAGCACCTTATATATACCACAATAATATACTTCAAAAATACAAAGTAACACCTTATATATACCACAATTATATATACTTCAAAAATACAAAGTAGCACATTATATATATACCACAATTATATATACTTCAAAAATACAAAGTAGCAGATTATATATACCACAATATATGTACTTCAAAAATACAAAGTAGGACATTATATATACCACAATATATATACTTCAAAAATACAAAGTAGGATATTATATATACCACAATATATATATATACTTCAAAAATATAAAGTAGCATATTATGTATACCACAATTATATATACTTCAAAAATACAAAGTACCACATTATATATATACCACAATATATATACGTCAAAAATACAAATTAGCACCTTATATACCACAATAATATACTTCAAAAATACAAAGTAGCACCTTATATATACCACAATTATATATACTTCAAAAATACAAAGTAGTACATTATATATACCACAATTTTTATACTTCAAAATACAAAGTAGCACATTATATATACCACAATTATATATACTTCAAAAATACAAAGTAAGTCAATGACTGCACAACATTGAACATTCAAGTATTTGTACTAATATTTAACATTCTTAAAACAATGAGTCAATTAGTAAAGATACTATAATTAATTTAGCTTAAAAATAGAACATTTTTAGACATATTGTGCTAAATCATTAAAGGAGTATATTTAATATAAAATAAATATTTTTCAACTTTCCTATCACTAAAGCTAAACAACTTCCAACTGTGTGGTGTTAGTTGTAGCACATAATGTTTCAGATGCAGCTTGCTATACCGGGAGTCATATTTGCTTTTAATATTTTTGAAACTGTCCATCAAGAAAATTTGTCTGATGATGGCTTAATTGATTGATAAATTAAGCATGAAACTCAGAACTACAATACATTTTCTATATCAAACTATATTACGCAATGTATATATTCAAATAGCTTTATCTGCTCAGTAGCTTTCTGTAGGGCTAATAAACCACTATATATACATATATATATATATATATATATAACCAAAGATTGATATGGTTCATTGATTACTCAATGAATATAGTTTTACAATTAAGATCACTCTACAAGAGAGTTTTCTGGAGTTATTATTATTCAGAATAATAATAAATGAAGACATTCACATAATCAAAATATATGTTTTATTATATATATTTCGAAGGTACTGTGGTGTTTTTTCAGTACTTCCTCGTCAGATAAAATACATGAATTGATGACGAGGGCGTACTGAAAAAACACCACAGTACCTTCGAAATATATATAATAAAACATATATTTTGATTATGTGAATGTCTTCATTTATTATTATTCTGAATATATATATATATATATATGCAATTGACTTATGTTTCGTCACTATATATATATATATATATATATATATATATATATATATATATATATATATGTGTGTGTGTGTGTGTGTGTGTGTGTGTGTGTATGTGTGTGTGTGTGTGTGTGTGTATATATATATATATATATAATGTAGGAGGTGAGTTTTATTGTAGTACAATAAAGCAATGCAGATATCGGATAAGAAGCACTCTACAGTTTGTAGGACTGGAGTATACATAATATAAGATCAAAAGATGGTTAAAGGAGTTCCATGTATTTTATTATGCGCATTTCAAAAACAAACATCATCATGCAATAATATTTGTGTTTTCATCAGATAAAACAGGAGAACATGATATGAAGGCTAAAAAACACTTGTGGATAGATATGTTGATTTAAAACTGCACTATCCACAAGTGTTTTTTAGCCTTCATATCATGTTCTCCTGTTTTATCTGATGAAAACACAAATATTATTGCATGATGATGTTTGTTTTTGAAATGCGCATAATAAAATACATGGAACTCCTTTAACCATCTTTTGATCTTATATATATATATATATATATATATATAAATATCTTTAAGTCGTTTGGAAGCCTCGACAATGCAAATGGGTAAATCTCCGAGTAACAAGGTCCGGTGGTGGAGAGAGAGATGTAAGTGGGTGTACGTTGAGATGCGTGGTGTGTATAAGATGTGTGAGATGTGTAGAATGAAGGGAAGAGTATAAAGGATAATATTAAAATAACAACACAAGAGAGAGTTACCTTGGGGGAGATTTAATAGTCCCTATATATTTCGGATTCACATCCATCAACTGGGGTTTTTTTCCGGGGTGGTGAAAAAGGTTGTCTGCCGGACAAGTCCGGAACGCGTCCTTCGCTGTTTGTTGTTTTGAATATATATATATATATATGTGTGTGTGTGTGTGTGTGTGTATATATATATATATAACGAAGGAAGTGTGGCAAAGAACCAGGTAGACAAAAACGCACCAGAGTACTCAATACTTAGGGTAGTAGAGTGGTTTCCTATATACGTATATATATATATATAACGAAGGAGTTGTGGTAAGGAACCAGACGGACCATAACGCACCAGAGTACTCAATACTTAGGGTAGTAGAGTAGGTAATAGGAGAAAGTATGACCCTGACGGCAGAGCTCAAGCCGTTTCGACGGCTATTTCTGGACTAAAGTAAGAGTTTTTTTAGTCTGGTAAATAAATAGCCGAACTTTTCAAGGGGTACTTCCTTATATGGGAAGATTGTAGTTGTCCAGAGGATTGGTCACAATTTGTAGCAGACACAGAAAAGTCTATCATGGCAGTGTGTGCGGGGTGGGGTGGCTGCATTGCCTGTAGAACGATAGGGGTGTGGGTAGAGCCGGTTAAGCGTTGAAGATGAAATCTATGCGGCAAATTCTAAGGAATGTGTATGAAAGTTGGCCAGAGGCGAAAAAAGGTTTCTTGAGCAGCATGGAGGAGGGGCGTTGTAGAATTGGTAAATCAAATGAGATTTGGAGACAATGAACAAATATAATATAAAAGAATATAATAAAAAATGAGAGAAAGATGTATCAGAATGTAAGATTGGAAAGTGATAAGTGAAATAAAACAAAATCTAAGGAGTCTAACACAGCTGCTATATTTAGTTGGCGTTGCTTTTTCGGTCAATGCTATAGAATGATTTGCTAGATGAGAATTATTGAAATTTTAGAATTGGGTATTAAAAATTAATACATCTCTGGGGTCTAACACAGCTGCTATGAATAGTTAGTATAGCGTAATCGGCCAATGTTATCTATAAGTTACAGGGGTGGGGGTACTGATGCACTAGAGGCCCGATGGGCTGCCTCGGGGTAGGGGAAAGGGGAAAAACCAAAAAACGAACGAGGAAGAAGATCGGTGGTGGAAAGAAGTGATAGGAGACAAATGGAAGAAGAAAACATAGAGGAAAAGAAAAGAGGTACATCTACCTATCTTATTCGGCCATTGGGGTGTTTCAGCCCTTATCTACCCACTCGGATCGTTAGGGGGTTTGAGGGGGAGGTAAGTCTTCCGCAACCTGTGTTTGCATGCAGTTACCAGTTCGTCTTTTTTGTTTATGGGTTGATCCTTCGTAAACAGCATTTGTAATGTTTCCTCCGAGCATAAGTGACACGGACAGCATCCTTCCGTGTAAGAGTTAGCCCTGGACAGTAAGCTCCAAGTAAGATGGTAAGTTATATTATTATCTTGGAGGTCCCAGATATGGCCCGAAAGTGTGGTGGCATTTTGCCGTACCGGGTTTCAGAACGTATGTCGGTGTTGGTAGAGCCGGGTCTTAAAGTCGCAAGCGGTTAATTCTATATAAGCTTTATTGGAGGTGTCCGTCCTCACGTTGCACTGGTAGATCACGTTACGTTCTCGGCATCTTCTGTTGAGGGGGCACGTAGATTTATCAGGGCAGTTACACCTCCTGTGCGGCTCTCCACTAATTTCTAGGTTGTTTCTTCCATAGGGGTTGAGTTTTTTTGTTGTTTGAGGAGACGATGCTTTGTGCGAAGTTGGGTGTGGTGCTGTGGGATAGCTTGATAGTGTTTTTTTTTGGTTATTTTGTGGTAGTGGTGTTCCCGATAGGTGTTACCACCTCACATTGTGGGGGGGGGGGTTGAACCACGTTACGTGGCGTGAGCGGCGGTGTCGCCTGCTGGTCCCGCTAAGGGAAGCTGGATAAAAGGATATTTCCTCCCGGAAGCCACTCCGCTTGAGGGCCTGGTGGTACTGGGGCGGATGTTCGTCGAATATCTGCTCATTAGCGGACAAACGAGATATGCGGAGGGAGATGTTTTTAACCAGATTATTGGTGATGTTTCTAGGATGGTTAGAGCGAGGGTGGATGTAGTGCAAGTTGTCATTTTATTTCCTGTATGGGTAGTTGAGGTTGAGGGTAACGTCCAGGAAATTTACTCGGGTTAGGGATGTTTGTAGGGTGATTTTAAATCCCCAGGCCCAGGAAAAAGTTGATGAGTTGTTTACGGACCCGGTCTGTACTACTGGGGTTGTACCCTTTGAGGGTAAGGAGCCCATCGTCTCGGTACAATCCACCACCGAAGCGGGAAACATTTCGGTGAGTTTAAATAGTAGGAATAATCCTATAAGATCACTGACCTCGGCCGAATCGGTCGCGCCCATGCTGACGTTGAAGGGGGAGTCGGGAGCTCTCTTTATCCACTTGGAGTTGTCGAAATGTAGGACTGTCTTCCTGGCGTGGAGGATGATATTTCTGGCCTACTTTCATACACATTCCTTAGAATCGTATAGATTTCACCTTCAACGCTTGACCGGCTCTACCCACTCCCCTATGGTTCTACAGGTAAGTTCAGCCACCCCACCCCGCACCCACTGCCATGATAGACTTTTCTGTGTCTGCTACAAATTTTGACCGATCCTCTTGACAACTACAATCTTCCCATATAAGGAAGTACCCCTTGAAAAGTTCGGCTATTTATTTACCAGACTAAAAATAACTCTTACTTTAGTCCAGAAATAGGCGTCGAAACTGCTTGATCTCTACCGTCGGGGTCATACTTTCTCCTGTATATATTGTGCTTATACACACCTATATATATGTGTTTGTATGTGCATGGCCGATTGAATACGCACGTGTGTTTTTTTCTCCCCCCTTTTCTCCACATTTTTCCCCGTTCCTTGTTCTTAACACTTCTTACTTTCTATCTATCTTTATTTCTAGCTCTACCTTCTCTTTTGATGAAGGTCTAGTGTCCGAAAAGTTAAGACACTCTTTCAGCTATTTCAAGCGGTAAACTAATATATTTCTTCCAAGTACTGTGCCGTTTGTTTTGTTATTTCTGTTTACCTTTTACACACACACATACACACACTCATACAAGTATAGGCACGCGCACACTTATAGCTCTATGTGCAAAACGATTTTATTCCCTTTCAGATAGACGCCCTCATTATCCACTTTTCTAAAAATGTATATCGTACACAGTTTTCCAAGAGATGGTAACAAGAATGGACGTGTTATTTGTCTCTAAAAATCTTTCTAATTTCTCATTCTTTCTTCTGATGAAGGATTAGGGTCCGAAACATTAAGACCCACTTCCTGCTATTTCAAGCGTTAACCTAATATATTTCTTCCATATACTGTACCGATTGTGTTGTTATTTCTCTTTACCTTTTACATACATGCACAAAAACGGCGCGCGCGCGCACACACACAATCACAATCACACACACACACATACATACAATATATATATATATATATATATACATATGTATATTTTTTTTACATTATTATACCTAAATATAATTTGTATAAATGAAACTCTACAAACTATACGTTTTAGCCGGGAATGTATTGAGCTATTTTATTGTGAAATATGACTGAAATAGTTTTATTTTAGTATACCCCACCACCGCTCTCTCTCTTTCTCGCTCTCTCTCTCTCTTTCTCTCCGCTCTCTCTCTCTCTCTCTCTCTCTCTCTCTCTCTCTCTCTCTCTCTCTCCCTATCTCTCTCTCTCTCTCTCTCTCTCTCTCTCTCTCTCTCTCTCTCCCTATCTCTCTCTCTCTCTCTCTCTCTCTCTCTCTCTCTCTCTCTCTCTCTCTCTCTCTCTCTCTCTCTCCCTATCTCTCTATCTCTCTCTCTATATATATATACATACATACATGCATACAGATACATATACACCCACACATATTTGTGTGGGTGTATATGTATGTGTTTCAGTTGATGTATTTGTACATAAATCTGTGTATAGTGGATACATAGATTGGTTATTTTAAAAACCTAAGTGTGTGGGGCGGAGGGAGAATGAGAGAGACAAAGAAATGGTCTCAGATAAAGAGGGGACAGAATGAGGGATTATGGGAGGAAATTAGAATGGATAAATGCACGCGTGTATAAATATGTATATATGTGTATATATATATATATGTGTGTATATATATACATATATGTGTGTGTGTATGTGCATGTACACACACACGCACTCACATATATATATATGTATGTGTATATACATATATATGTATGTATATATGTATATATGTGTATATATATATATATATATATGTATATACATATATATCTATCTATATGTGTGTGTATATATACATACACACACATATATATATACATACATATGTATATACATATATATATATATATACATATATATGTATGTATACATATATATATATGAATATATATATATATATATATATATATATGTATATATATATATATATATTTATATATATATATATTTATATATATATATATATATATATATATATGTTCGTGTGTGTGTGTTTGCGTGTGTGCGTTTGTGTACATGTGCGTATGTGTCACAGTGTATGCATAGGAACAAGGTAGAGATGTACATTGTTGAATAATTGCTCTTGTAAGTTCAATTATTCATAAATATTTACAGAAATAAATCAGCTGTGAAATTGCCGAGCGGAGACTGTGTAGGGATATAAAGGATTGTAGTGGGATCTTAGCAGGATTGTAGGGGAATATAGGAAGTTGCAGGGGCATGTAGGGATTAGCTCTAAGAGTGTTTGTGTGGTTGTGTGTGAGAGCCATGTTCGGAAGGGGTCTTGTAGAGAATGAGTTTCAATACTGGGACTAAATTTACATCTTGTGGTTTAGAATGTGATATATGCGGGGGCATAAATTATAGGTAGAAGAAGAAGAATCTTCGGGAATATCTTGTATAAAATGGCAGATTGGTGGCGGGCATGAGAGTGTGGTTAAGAAACTCACTTCGTATCCGAGTAATTTGGGCAAGTGGCTTGTACTATAACGTTGGGTTGACCGATGTTTTGTGATTGAAATTTGGTTGATGGAAACTGTGCTGAGACTCGTCATATATATATATATATACATATGTATAATGTATAAAACTAACTATGTAGACATAATAAAAGGAATATATATATATATATATATATATATATATATATATATATATATATATATATACAATCAAGGAAAAGCAAATAAAGAAAAAATTTTTTAATAAATTTCTAAAAATTCACTGTACTTACTATATGTGCCTTTACCGCGGTTTCAGATCCCAAAACAAATAGATAATCCAAGCGGATTTCTATTGAGAAAGAGATCCTCGTCAGAAGGCTTTTCTCTCTCGGAGAATATAAGATTCCCGAGTTCAAAATACAAACTGGCGCCATACAAAACTGCCCCAACAAATGAATGATGAAACAATTTTGTCTAGTACCGTGTGCAAAGACTGAAAGCAAGGTGGACAGGTCAATCTCTCGCTAGTATAAATAGCAGCCGTTCAAACGATCAAAGGTTTCTCTACCGTTGGGGAAAATAATAATAAAAGTATGTGATCTTGCATGTAAATAATACACATAGAGATACAAGGATAGTCCGACCGTATGCAGGTATGTTTCCTGGATTTGGTGCATGTATTTACACATCAGTTCCAATTTCTTGTAGATCAATAGACAGTTCTCAAACAAGATACTGAATGCTTCGAACGAGTACAATTTTCATAGCAATTGGAGACAACTTCTAGCATGTTTCTCTCTTCTTAAAACTTCCCAGCGAAGTGAAGTAAGACCCCTACATATTCGATTTTAGAGTGACTCAGAAAGTTTATAGATTTTCATTGAAACTTTATTTTCCGTTTAAGCAAATTAAAATAACGGCCTTGGAAATTTCACAGGGATGCCCTGTACATGCAGTATATGGATGCTAACATAATGTAGTGAGAACTTTTTTATTTAAGTCAATTACAATAGACCTGATGAACGACTGAATGCGCACGTGTAGTTTTTTTTCTTCCCAATTTTCTTTTCATTTACCCTTGTTCCTTCCTCTTATCACTCTTTACTTTCTATTTATTATCTATTTCTAACTCTATCTTCTGATGAAGGACTAGTGCCCGAAACGTTAAGACTCCCTCCCTTCTATTTCAAACGTTTAAACTAATATATTTCTTCCATGTACTGTGCCGTTTTTTCCTTATTTTTACTGTTTCTGTTTTCATTTTACATGATAGCTGCAAACTCTGCGAAGAGTATTGCAATTGCTTGTCAGATTCAGATGTGTGACGCTCGGATACGGCTTCTCAAGCCTGCTAGAGACTTGCACTCCTTCGCACACTAACGACAACTATGGATCTCCCTGGCCTCAAGTCTTGCATCAGGTTGCCTTTGAGCCTTCACAATACCGAGATCATAGTTCACTGGTTCTCTTTGAACATGACTGCGACTGTGGCTCCTGAGACCAGATTTGCTCAAGCAAATCTTTCCATATACAGGGCACTTCAATTCAATTGAGACACCGATCGTTTCGAAAGATACACCAGGGCATTGCTTATGCACATCCCGTTTGATCAGGCTCGTGCTCTATGCGTCTATCCTCAAAATCATTCACCATTCCACGCCAAGTTTCTTTTTCAAGAGCATGTATCTCCCAGTCAGTCATCATCAAACCAGTTTTCTTCAGTGGGTCCTTTACACAATCCTTGAATCGGAGCCTTAGCTGTGAGGTGCTCTCTTACCCTCACAAAGCTCGTCATACAAATGTTGTTTTGGAATTCGATCATCCTCCATTCTGCAGAGGTGCCCGGTCCATCGCAAACGTCGTTGGTGGATAATACTCTCAATGCTCCGACACTCACTTCTCTCAAGGACCTCAACATCACTCACATGCACCTGCCACTTGATACCAAGCATCTTTCTGAGACTCTGCTGGTGAAACCGTTCCAGTCTGTCGATATGCCGTTTGTAGACAACCCATGTCTCACATGCATACAGCAAAGCTGACAGTACACATGCAGCATACACTCTCACCTTGGTCCTCATTGTGATTCCTCGCCTGCACCAAAGACGGTCGTTGAGCCTTCAAAATGATCCACTTGCCTTACTAACACGTAGACCAAATTATACATCCAGAGTGCAGGTCACACTCAGAGTACTCCCCAAACAGACAAATGTGTCAGCAGCCTTCAGCTTTTGACTGTATAAATATATGGAGGGTTCATTGAAAACTTTATTCGGAGCAGGTTGGTACATGATGACAGTTTTCTCCAGACTGATAGTCAGTCCCAAAGCACTGCACGCATTGGAAAAAGAAACCATAAGATGTTATATGTCACTCTGGGAGGAGTGTGCAAAGAGATCACAATCATCTGCATACAGAAATTCTCTGATCAAGGTACTCACTAACTTAGTGTTGGCAGTGAGACACATGAGGTTAAGCAGGTTGCCGGAAGTGCGATATCTGAGATAGATACCGTTTTGACAATCCTTGAAGGCCATGAAAAACACCATTGCAAATTTCAAGGCAAACAAAGTTGATGCAGGTATATCACCTTGTTTGACACCATTTTCAACCGAGATTGCCTCAGACAACTTACCTCCGACCTTTACCCATGCCTGCATGTCATCGTGGAAGAGTTTCAGTATATTCACAAACTTTTCAGGACAGCCCAATCTCTCCAAAATAACCCACAAAGCCTTCCTATTAACGGTGTCAAATGCTTTGGTCATATCGACAAAAACTTGGTATAAGTCCATGCGTTGCTCAATGCACTTCTCTTGAAGTTGTTTGGCCGAGAAGATCATATCAACAGTGCCTCTACCATTCCTAAAGCTACATTGGGAATCAGGAAGTATCTCAACAGCAATGTGCTGCATCAATCTGTCCAACAAAATCCTGCACAAGATCTTCCCAGCCACAGATATCAGTGAAATACTTCTGTACTTGCCACAGTCATCTTTCCTTTGTAAAGTACCACGATCAATGCATCTGTCCAATCTTGTGGTCCATTTTCTTCATTCCAAACATTCACAAAGAGATCAGTGAGGCGGTTTAAGAAGTTATCACCAGCACACTTGAAGATCTCGGCACTCAGTCCATCCATTCCAGGTGAATTTCCGCTGTTTAATTTGGCAATGGCCTTCGCCACGTCATGAAGGAGCATCAGCCGTTGTCAGCTTTGTAGGTCTGGATGGAATCGACCGGATGAACTCATCATCGATTTCTGATGGTCTGTTGAGGAGCTCATCAAAGTGGTCAGGCCACTTGATCAGGATTTCCTTCGGATATATGAGCAATTCTTTGCCGTCCCTGGAGCGAAGTGGTGATTTTTGTGGACCGGTTGGACCATACACCTCCCTGAGCAGATTGTATAAGAGCTTTGTATCATGTCTATCTAAGGCTTTCTGGATTTCATCAGGTTTTCTTTTTCACCAGGTATACTGCATGGCTCTCAATTGATGTCGCACACGTGCCTTGATCTGCTTGAAGGTCTGGTCACTCCTGTCAGAACTGTCTCACACAACTATGTTGTCAGCACTTTACGTTTTTATTCAAGTAAGGTCTGGATCACTGCATCATTTTCATCGAACCAGTCCTTATGCTTTCTATTGGTATGACCCAAAACTCCAGCATTAACATCATAGACAGTTTTCTTCAATGATTTCCACGTGTTTTCATATTCCATGGACTCAAGAGACTTCGACAGCTCAGCTCTGACTTCTTCAGACTTCAGACGAGCCACGTTTAGTTGTTTTGGGAGTTCAATCTTCTACCCCCTAACTTTGGTTTTCACAACAAATTGAAACTTGGCAGGCACCAGACCATGGTCAGTCCAACATTCCGCAGCTAGTAATACAGGAACCAATGTGATAGCCCTGACATCACGTTTCCTCGTTATAACACAGTCAAGAAGATGCCACTTCTTGGAACCTGGATGCATCCAAGTTGTCTTATATTTGTCTTTCTGCTGAAAGAGCGTGTCCCAACAAGATCCAACTCAGCGCACATCTGCAACAGAAGTAGGCCATTGTTATTGCACTTACCTATTCCATGCTTGCCCATCACACTCCAAGCTTCCCAGTCGTTACCAACACGTGCATTAAAATCACCAAGGATGACAATCTTGTCTGCAAAAGGTATACTATGGATGACCTCTTTCAGAGACATGTAGAAATCTAGTTTTTCAATATCACCAGAGACACAAAGTGGTTTTGAATCAGAAGGACTCTCATGGACATTGTCGGATCATTGAACCCACAAAGAAGATTTTCCAGCTTTGAGACGATTCCATTCCTGACAGCAAATGCGACCCCTGTCTCTCTCTTACAACCCTCTGCTCTACCACTTCAATAGAAGGTATATCCTCCCTTCTGTTCTGAGAATTGACCCTCACCTGCCAATCTCGTTTCTGAAAGAACAACGATGTCCATGTTATAGCGATTGAGTTCCTTCCACACCAAATCAGATCTTCTTTCAGGTCGAGTTTCACTGGAGTAAAGTTCTTACATTCCAGCATCCAAAATTCAGAGGTTTGAACTTCTTTGCAGTTGCAGGATGACGACCGGGCCCACGCTGCGGTGCCATGGCACACCTGCCGGGTCAGGCCCCTTCACAATAAGTTCCAGAGCCCTTACTTGCATTGACTTCAAGGTCATCATTTGTCATCAGAGGGTTTGGTGCACTTTTAGGCTACGGCCAGCCACACGAACTCGTAACAGATCCTGAACAAGCAATGCCTGTGCTTTGAAGGTTTTGTAAGTGTACAAGAAAGGCCTTGTACACGACCAGTCCCACTCTCTGAGCATCGAAAACACTACCCTAAAAGGAGAACTGGTCAACACTACCATTACATAAATGTAATAAAACATACATTATTAGCGTTAGCCATACGTCAACATTGATTAAGCGGATTTATTAATGTCGTCAAAGCCGTGTCCATCCCATCTCTTCCTGTTTGTTAGAAAATGTTAATCCTTTTAAAGACTGTAGAGCTTCGACTTTGGAAAGATTTGACTTCTATTTCTAGCAGGTCGATGAATAAACCTGGTAGACTGCACGACGCCTATGTAAAGAATGTTAGTAAGGAGTGTAGGGTTGTGTCATCACGATGGGAATGTGTGTTGTTTTTGTTTAGCTTCAAGGCAGCTTACATTTGCATGTTGTGTCCTTCCTTTCTTTCGAGATGAAAGGTTTGATGTTGGCGGGGAGATTTGGTTGCCATTTCTAACCGGTACGTTAAATAGCAATCCAAACATCCATCAAATTACCCCCTACCAATTTAAAGAAGGAAATTAGACAATATCTGATGCGATGCTCATGGCTGGAACGCATTTGATCAAGGGTCTCTTTCATTGGAGTTGACTTAAACAACAACAACAAAAACAACAACAACAACAACAACAACAACAACAACGTTCACGTAAAAGCTTCGTCATTAGCTAGTAGCCGTAGTTACAAAGTAAATAGGGCAAAGTGAAATTGGTGTGGATGTAGGAAATATAATGAGATTGGAAGCATGCAGGATACGGCACAAGAGGAGAGGCATGAACAAAAGAAAATATGAGGTTGTGATTATAGGAAGATGTGATATAAGAGACCACAGTGACATAGACAATGTGAAGGAGGTGGGTGGTGAAATCCGGTGCTGGAAGAGGAAAGAAGGTGTAGTAAGAGACAGCGTAAGGCTACAGAATCGATAAAATGTTGATGCGTATACAGAGTCAGAAAAATGGCGAAAAGGAAGCTGTAGAGGTTAGAAAGAGAGAAGGAATTTTAAGTGTAAAAAAATGACAAACGTTATGGTGTAATGAAGATTAAAGCGGGAAATATGAACGAGAGGTGTGGATATGTAACGTAGTAAAGATTTAAAAGACAATGAATAGAAGGAATGGTGGATTGCAAATACTGAACTGGTATTCGAAGGCTGGGGAAAAGCATTGGTCATGTGTCTTGAACGTTTTCTCACGTCGGTGCATAGTTCTTTCTATGTTACCGCACTATCCGTGTTGATTAAAAACATTCCTTTTTTCTCACCCCATGGAAGGCAATAAAACCACTAAAATACAAGGGGTTATTGAAAAGGGAGAAATACAAGACAGTGAGAACATAATTCAAGGAGAAAGAAAATATCCATTGATGTTGCTTATGAATTTTTCCAAATTGTAGAGATCAGGAAAACAAGAAGCCGGAAGAGAACTCTATAAACGAGAAATAGTAACCAAGTCTCCACAAATCAAAGCTACTCTTTGGAAAAATGGAAGAACACAATGTATTAATTAGAGCTAAACAAGAAAAAACATTAACAGCAACAACAAGAGATAGTCCAATCAATATGGGACCACGATAAATTTCTCCCTAACATTTCATATACAGGCCTAGTTTACATACAGATGAAACTTCGGCCAAAGACAGAAACGGCGCAATGTAAGAATCATAGACAAGTGTGACCTCTACGGGGACGATCAACTTGATAGAAATAGTATCCCAATTCTCCTCTGATCTTAAGAAGCCCCTGATAAAAATAAGGAAGGGCACATTAGTAGACATTAAGGACAGTACAGGACAATACAGGGCGGTACAAATGGGCATTTATGCGTGTAAAAAACAAGAAACAGAGGATGTAATAATAGAACAATGAAAAAAATTTCCCAATAGGGGGGAGACTTCCGAGGGACGTTCGTGGAGAAAGCCCATTAAAAAGCCACAGTGACCCTGACCACCAGGGCAAGTGCCCTCTCCCAGTTTTCCACCTTTAATTCACAGATATATACTCAGAGAAGGCCCATTCACTCGGGCCATTCTTGCCTCTCTCACCCATCTTTCAACAAAATGCTGGGAAGAGAGCACTTCCCTCTCTACTCTGATTTTCCTTTTCAAATGAAATTTGAAAAAGTTAATCAGGGCATCACCGAAGAGGTAAGTGCTCGTCTTCAGCCCTTTCAAAAGTGTCCACCATACTATCTCTTTCGCCATGGCCACCAGACAGATAAAAACTGCCTGCCCTTCCTGGCTAAAGGAAGAGGGCGGGGCAATCCTCACGATGGACTCAGCAGATAGCCGGATCCGTCCTACACTCGACGGCAGGTGTTCGACATAAACCCACAAGTCAGCAATGCTCGGACAATGGACTACAAGTCAGCAATGCTCGGACACTGGAGCACAAGTCAGCAAAGCTCGGACACTGGATCACAAGTCAGCAATGCTCGGACTAATAATAATAATAATAATAATAATAATAATAATAATAATAATAATAATAATAATAATAATAATAATAATAATAATAATAATAATAATGATTTCTTTATTAACCACAAGGGTTTACATAAAGTAGACATTAAGGACAGTGCAGGACAATGCAGGACGGTACAAATGGGCATTTCTGCGTGTAAAAAAAACAAAAACAGAGGAAGTAACAAAAATAACAATGAAAATAACAATGAAAAATTCCCCAATAGGGGGGAGACTTCGGAGGGACATTTGTGGAGAAAGCCCAGTAAAAAGCCACAATGACCCTGACCACCAAGGCAAGTGCCCTCTCCCAGTTTTCCACCTTTAGTTTACAGATATATACTCAGAGTCGGCCCATTCACTCGGGCCATTCTTGCTTCTCTCACCCATCTTTCAACAAAATGCTGGGAAGAGAGCACTTCCTTCTCTACTCTGATTTTCCTTTTCAAATGAAATTTGAAAAAGTCAATCAGAGCATCACCGAAGAGGTAAGTGCTCGTCTTCAGCCCTTTCAAACGTGTCCACCATACTATCTCTTTCGCCATGGCCACCAGACAGATAAAAACTGCCTGCCCTTCCCGGCTAAAGGAGGAGGGCGGGGCAATCCTCACGATAGACTCAGATGATAGCTGGATCCGTCCTAAACGCGACAGCAGGTGTTCGACATAAACCCACAAGTCAGCAATTTTCGGACACTGGACGAGTGCGTGCAGGACGGTTTCGTCGCCCAGCGCGCATCTCGGACATGCCCGGCTGACGGCACCTCCATGCCTGTAGAGTTTATCCCGAACTGGCAAGGCTCCTCGGTAGCACTGCCAGGCCAGAGATTTCTGGAAGTTGTCCATAGGCCCTGGCCCGAAAGTTCTTCCGAAGAGATTGGCTAGTTGATTTTCGTCGACGCCTAGAGTTTCCCCAAGTACGTCGTCGCTCTTCCCCTCCACTAATCCTCTATAGAACGCCGAGGTGGAGTTTCCACCGATCACATTGCCCGATTGGTCGAGGGCTGTGAGCGCCTGAAGACATTCCAGTCTCCATGCGCTCCCTCTCGGTCTTCGCTTGACCCAGGACTGCAGCTCCGTCAAGGAAACGAGCTGGGGAAAAACGCGTCTAGCAAACGGCGACCACACCTGATCACCGTCGAGGAAGAGGTGGAGATGTCGTAGCCTGAGCGCGTGCCTGCGCATCATCAGCCACGGCATGCCCAGCCCTCCACGTAGCGGGTGTTGACAACAGCTGGACCGCCTGACCATCGGAGCACGTCCCTTCCACAAAAAGAGAAAGAGCAAACGCTCCAGCGCAGTCAGGCGAGGCTTAGGACAAGGTACGACGGTTAGGCGGTAGCAGATGACAGACGCGATGTACGCGTTAGCCACCTCCGCTCGACCTTTCAGGGATAGCTTCCTCTCCGCCCATTTCTGGGTGAGAGAAGCCACCCTGCTCGTCACCTCGTCCCAGTTTTTGTCCGTCTGGAGGTCCGGACCGAACCAGACCCCTAGCAATTTAACCGGTCCGTCCGTCCAGCGCCCGACGACGCTGTTGGACGGCATGGACCTGCCTCTCCAGGTGCCGAGCTGCAGGCCCACTGACTTTTCCTGGTTGATCATTGCTCCTGTCACCGCTTCGTATTCTCTTAGTGTAGTGCCGATCGCCTCGATGTGTTTGGCGTTCGACACCACTACGGTGACATCGTCCGCATATGCTGACACGGATCTTCCGCATCCTAGTTCGCGCGGGACCCCCCTCAACGTCTCCAGTTTGTGCAGTAATGGCTCGAGAGTCAATACGTACAAGAGGGACGAGAGGGGACATCCTTGGCAGACCGAGCGCATGATGTTGAACGGTTCCGACAGGTGACCGTTCACTCTCACCACAGAGCAGATGTCGCTGTGCATGGCAGCGATCCAGCCTCTGAAGACGGGCCCAAAGCCAGCCGCCCTCAGGACTGCCGCTAGGTAACGATGGTCGACCCTATCGAAAGCTTTCGACTGATCTAAATTGATCAAGGACCCACCCGTGCCAGGTTCCCTAGCTACCCTCTCTACGATGTATCGCATGAGGTGGAGGTTGTCGTGGATGGATCTGTCGGGAATGGCGCATGTCTGCGCCTCTCCCACCAGACCACCAACGACAAGCGCCAACCTCTTTGCTAGCACCTTGGCCAAAATCTTAAACTCTGTGTTTAGCAGAGTTATGGGCCGGAAATTTTCTATGTTATCCCCCTTGTTCGGATCCTTTCTCAGCAGTGCCACCGCTCCTCGGCTCACAGAACTGGGAATTCTCCCGTTCTGTTGCCAGTTGCAGTAGACGTCCGCCAAGAGGCCTCCGAACAAGTCTGGCATCTGTACGTAAAGTTCATAGGGCAGACCATCCAAACCAGGCGATTTACCCCTTGTGCAGCCAGTCATTGCCTCCCGTACTTCAGCGGCTGTTATCGGCTTTTCGCAACACTTCGCCTCAGTGGCCGAGAGCCGCGGCAGTCCGTCGAGGTAGACACTAAAGTCCATCCCTCTACCCGGCCCCCCGCTGCCCCCGAACAGCTGAGCGAAGTGTCGCTGAAAAGCTTCACACATTTGCCCGGGATCGAGTAGCATGCGCCCGTCGTGGTCCACCAAAGACCGGATCGTGGCTTTGTTGCCACGACGCGCCTCCGCCACTCGGGCCCATTGAACGGCTTTCGTCCCCTCGTGTCTGAGAGCACGCACCCTAGCTCTGACAACGCAGCCTTCGTGCTTTGCATTGAAGAATTGGTCAAGGGCCAATTTCGCCGCAAGCACGTCGGTCGCAATGCCTTTGCTAAGCGCATCGTCTAATTTTCTAACTAGTTCTCCCTCTGCTCTATTTTTCTCTATTGCTAAAGCCTTACTAAACCTAATCGATTCTATTCTAATCGCTCTTTTCAGAGCAAACCACCACTTGTTGTTGACGATGGCCCCCGTCAACGCCCGCTTAACTAGTTCGCTAATCCGGTCTCTGTAGGCCTTGCGCGCTGGTAAGGACGCGTTTAGCTTCCAGTAGCCGGGTCCTCGTCTATGAAGCCTATCTAAGTCAAGCACACAGATCACGAATTTGTGGTCCGTGTAGCTGACTATCTTGAATTGTGGACAGCCTATGCTAGACCTATCTATTTCCCTACAAAATACTCTATCTAGATATGATCTGGATGACCCTATGCGGTTTGTCCAAGTCCACATTGGCACATTCGGGAAATCCAATCGGTACCTGTCAGACAGTTCAAAACGCCTGAGCAGGTTGGTGAGGCTCTTGCACCCTCCACCCCTATCCGCTAATCCCACACAGTCCCAGCGTGCATCTAAGATCCCGTTCCAGTCGCCCACTAACACTAAAGAGCGCGACGTTCCAAGAAAGGTCTCCAGACGCCGGAAGAAATCAGGCCGCCCTGCTCCTGTCGGGGCATAGACGGCCACTAGCCTGAAAGCTTGCCCGTCTCCGCTGGTCACGTCCAGCACCACCAGCTTACCCTCTGGGTCCAGGAAGATGGCCCGTATGGCGAGATCCAAACCTCTCCGAAAAAGTACAGCAACTCCTCCACCGGATCCAGGACGGCTGGGAGATGCGTACACATCGTAGCCGCCGAAGATCGGTGCGAAGGCCCGTGCTTCGGAGATTCTGGTCTCGCTGATGGCCACTACATCTATGTTTAGTGACCTGAGGTCGTTGAGCAGGTGACCCTGCTTCCATGACGACCCCAAGCCACGCGCATTTATGCTGCCTATTCTGAGTGAGGTCATGTTTAAAATAGAGTGGAAAAGATGGGAAAGTCCACTTACCGTACTTTTGGTAGAGGAGGGATGGTTTTTACATCCCTTTTCACTTGATCGTCTGGTGAAGGGACCGTTGAATCGTCCCTTCGGCTGGTCGTCGGCTCTTCTAAGAGAATGTCTGAGTATACTCTTCGATTGATGGTTCCTCCTAGGTCCCTGAAATCACCAACTGCGTTGGGGAATTTCGTTTTAATATTTGTGTATTGTTTCTGTGCTATTTTTAGCAGTCTTATGTTAGTTGGCGTTTTGATTGGTGCTGGTATTATGTAGTCCTGTTGTGAAATGTCTGTGTGTTCAATTATGTAAGTCATTAGTTTCTTGTTGTGTGTATTTATTGCCGTGCATTTGTTTTTCTGGGGGTGGGGTGTGGTTCTGCTATTTTCTTGTCGTTGTTGCTGGGTGTGTGTGTTTTGTTGTTGTGTTTGCGATGTTGGTGCTTGTGGTGGTGGTGTTGAAGGTGTTGTTGCCGGTGGGGTTGTCGCCGGTGGTGATGGTGGCGCTAGTGTGGGTGGTGATGATGTTGGTGTTGTTGCTGCTGTGGGTCTCTTTGCAGTAGACTTTACCCTTTTCTCATTTCTTTCCTCACTTTTCAAAGGCGACGATGCGCTGCTTCTGCGTTTGTGCCTTCTTACGACCTTTTGCCATCTCTCTCCCACCTCACACTCCATGTCTGATTCTGTGAGGTCGGGGAGGGGTACCAACTCCACTCTTTCACTTGTTGTTGTTGGTGATGTTTGCACTGGAGTCTCTGTTGCAGCTGCATTTGGTATTGCTGTTGTTGTTGTTAGTATTTCCACTGCTGCTGCTGTTTTTGATTTCCGTGGAGTGGGTATGGGTGCCACGGGCCTATCGTTCCTGGTTGCCGCTTGTCCTGTTGCTGGTAGCCGTGGAGCCGGATTCGGAAGGAGGGGGGTTTTCTCCTTTCTCAGGGTCTTCTCGTTGCAGAAGGCCCTGAGGTGAGTCTTCGATCCACAGCGAAAGCATTTCGGGCGTTTGCCCTCAACACTTATGGGAAGTTGAGTGCCGTTATCGAAGTCTATCACATCCGGGATAGCTTCGATGCACTCCTGGTTGGTTTGGATTAGCATCTCAATGGAGGAGCCGACCCAATCTTCTCTTACTTTTTTCTGTACTTGCAGTACAGTTGTTTTGTCCTCGATTCCGACGAGGACAGACGCGGCCAGCCAAGAAGGGGTCATTCCGGGGGGGACGTGGGTCAGTTTGACCCTCACAATTTTTTGCCCACAGTAGGAGGGCACCAACACCATTTCCTCGCTCCTTAGGGTCACTACTGATTGGGCCTTTGCCTCCTGGGGTGTGGCAAAAAGTACGTCTACGATGGCATATTTTTTGCCTCGGGTGATGTGCGTTTTCCGCTGCCACACAGACCCCAAGGCTTTTTGTATTTGGGCCTCTGTGGCTCTTTCCACCCTACGGGATTTTGTACTTACTGTACGGTACGTGACCGTACAGTGCACTTGGGTTTCGAAAAAATTTTTCGCTGCCTTGCAGATTGCTCGGTGTCCGTTCTTTGTCACCATCTTCTTCGCTTCCTCTAATTCCTCATTTGTTATGAGGATTGTTTCCAAATTTTTCGCAATACCTGCAAATGAGATTGGTTTTTCTCTGCTGTTGTTGTTGTCGTCAGAGCTGCTGGTACTTTTGTTGTTGCTGCAGGTACTACGACTACTGCCTCCGCCGCTGTTGCTGTGGTTGTTGTTGGTGTTGCTGCTGCTAATGCTGTTGTTGTTTATGCTGCTGGTGATGCTGTTGCGGCTGCTACTGTTGTTTTCATTGTCACTGTTGCTGTTGTTATTACGGCTGCTACTGCTATTATTCCTGACGTCAGACGAATGAACTGGGTTTTCGTATTTCCCGCACACCTGTTTCGTCGCTGTCGTCGTCGTCGTGGAGAAACCTTGCACGCTTTGCACGAGACTTTTCTTTTCTTTCGTCGCTTGCGAAAGAGAAGGGAGGGAGAGAGACACATTTAAAGAAGGGAGGGAGAGAGACAATCTTCTCTCTGCTGTAGTGATGATTGAGGAAGAAGAAGACGGAATGAGTGGGAGTGACGTATGAAATTTCTTTTTGGTAGCCATGTTTTTTTGTTTAAAATGAAATTTTGGGTACAAAACCCCAATAACTGGTTATTTAACCCCGAAGGGCCAAATAACGGACAGAAAGACCCCTCTCACGAGGAGGAGGGTGTCTTTATCAACAATTTGGTTCAAGTTTTAAACAATTTACAATTGTTTTAACGGTTAAAAATTACTATACCTTACAGAGCCGAGCCTCCGTCAACCATGGCATTCAATAATAATAATAATAATAGTGGGAGGTGAAAAGGATTTGGAACTGCCATGAAGTCAAAGTGATCCCGATTGTCATAGGCGCACTGGGGACTATCTCCAAAAGTTTCCAGGGATGGTTAAAGAAAATCGGGCCCTTCACGCTTTTTGGAACGCTTCAAAAGGCATGCTTGCTTGGAACAGCAAGAACCCTCCGATACGTCCTGAATATCTGAGGCTGCAGGTAGTGGCTTGATATTCAATCCAACGGACTTTCCAGTTAACCAACATCAATGACTGAGATTCAAGGAATAACAACAATAATAATAATAATAATAATAATAAAAATGTTTTCTTTATTAACCACGAGGGTTCACATAAAGTAGACATTAAGGACAGTACAGGACAATACAGGACGGTACAAATGGGCATTTCTGCGTGTAAACAACAAAAACAGAGGATGTAACAAAAAATAACAATGAAAAATTTCCCAATAGGGGGGAGACTTCGGAGGGACATTTGTGGAGAAAGCCCAGTAAAAGGCCACAATGACCCTGACCACCAAGGCAAGTGCCCTCTCCCAGTTTTCCACCTTTAATTTACAGATATATACTCAGAGTAGGCCCATTCACTCGGGCCATTCTTGCTTCTCTCACCCATCTTTCAACAAAATGCTGGGAAGAGAGCACTTCCCTCTCTACTCTGATTTTCCTTTTCAAATGAAATTTGAAAAAGTCAATCAGAGCATCACCGAAGAGGTAAGTGCTCGTCTTCAGTCCTTTCAAATGTGTCCACCATACTATCTCTTTCGCCATGGCCACCAGACAGATAAAAACTGCCTGCCCGTCCCGGCTAAAGGAGGAGGGCGGGGAAATCCTCACGATGGACTCAGATGATAGCCGGATCCGTCCTAAACGCGACAGCAGGTGTTCGACATAAACCCACAAGTCAGCAATTTTCGGACACTGGACGAGTGCGTGCAGGACGGTTTCGTCGCCGCGCATTTCGGACATGCCCGGCTGACGGAACCTCCATGCCTGTAGAGTTTATCCCGAACTGGCAAGGCTCCTCGGTAGCACTGCCAGGCCAAAGATTTCTAGAAGTTGTCCATAGGCCCCGGCCCGAAAGTTCTTCCGAAGAGATTGGCTAGTTGATTTTCGTCGACGCCTAGAGTTTCCCCAAGTACGTCGTCGCTCTTCCCCTCCACTAATCCTCTATAGAACGCCGAGGTGGAGTTTCCACCGATCACATTGCCCGATTGGTCGAGGGCTGTGAGCGCCTGAAGACATTCCAGTCTCCATGCGCTCCCTCTCGGTCTTCGCTTGACCCAGGACTGCAGCTCCGTCAAGGAAACGAGCTGGGGAAATACGTGTCTAGCAAATGGCGACCACACCTGATCACCGTCGAGGAAGAGGTGGAGATGTCGTAGCCTGAGCGCGTGCCTGCGCATCATCAGCCATGGCATGCCCAGCCCTCCACGTAGCGGGTGTTGACAACAGCTGGACCGCCTGACCATCGGAGCGCGTCCCTTCCACAAAAAGCGAAAGAGCAAACGCTCCAGCGCAGTCAGGCGAGGCTTAGGACAAGGTACGACGGTCAGGCGGTAGCAGATGACAGACGCGATGTACGCGTTAGCCACCTCCGCTCGACCTTTCAGGGATAGCTTCCTCTCGGCCCATTTCTGGGTGAGAGAAGCCACCCTGCTCGTCACCTCGTCCCAGTTTTTGTCCGTCTGGAGGTCCGGACTGAACCAGACCCCTAGCAATTTAACCGGTCCGTCCGTTGAGCGTCCGACGACGCTGTTGGACGGCATGGACCTGCCTCTCCAGGTGCCGAGCTGCAGGCCCACTGACTTTTCCTGGTTGATCATTGCTCCTGTCACCGCTTCGTATTCTCTTAGTGTAGTGCCGATCGCCTCGATGTGTTTGGCGTTCGACACCACTACGGTGACATCGTCCGCATATGCCGACACGGATCTTCCGCATCCTAGTTCGCGCGGGACCCCCCTCAACGTCTCCAGTTTGTGCAGTAATGGCTCGAGAGTCAATACGTACAAGAGGGACGAGAGGGGACATCCTTGGCGGACCGAGCGCATAATGTTGAACGGTTCCGACAGGTGACCATTCACTCTCACCACAGAGCAGATGTCGCTGTGCATGGCAGCGATCCAGCCTCTGAAGACGGGCCCAAAGCCAGCCGCCCTCAGGACTGCCGCTAGGTAACGATGGTCGACCCTATCGAAAGCTTTCGACTGATCTAAATTGATCAAGGACCCATCCGTGCCAGGTTCCCTAGCTACCCTCTCTACGATGTATCGCATGAGGTGGAGGTTGTCGTGGATGGATCTGTCGGGAATGGCGCATGTCTGCGCCTCTCCCACCAGACCACCAACGACAAGCGCCAACCTCTTTGCTAGCACCTTGGCCAAAATCTTGAACTCTGTGTTTAGCAGAGTTATGGGCCGGAAATTATCTATGTTATCCCCCTTGTTCGGATCCTTTCTCAGCAGTGCCACCGCTCCTCGGCTCACAGAACTGGGAATTCTCCCGTTCTGTTGCCAGTTGCAGTAGACGTCCGCCAAGAGGCTTCCGAACAAGTCTGGCATCTGTACGTAAAGTTCATAGGGCAGACCATCCAAACCAGGTGATTTACCCCTTGTGCAGCCAGTCATTGCCTCCCTTACTTCAGCGGCTGTTATCGGCTTTTCGCAACACTTCACCTCAGTGGCCGAGAGCCGCGGCAGTCCGTCGAGGTAGACACTAAAGTCCATCCCTCGACCCGGCCCACCGCTGACCCCGAACAGCTGAGCGAAGTGTCGCTGAAAAGCTTCACACATTTGCCCGGGATCAAGTAGCATGCGCCCGTCGTGGTCCACCAAAGACCGGATCGTGGCTTTGTTGCCACGACGCGCCTCCGCCACTCGGGCCCATTGAACGGCTTTCGTCCCCTCGTGTCTGAGAGCACGCACCCTTGCTCTGACAACGCAGCCTTCGTGCTTTGCATTGAAGAATTGGTCAAGGGCCAATTTCGCCGCAAGCACGTCGGTCGCACGCAATGCCTTTGCTAAGCGCCTCGTCTAATTTTCTAACTAGTTCTCCCTCTGCTCTATTTTTCTCTATTGCTAAAGCCTTACTAAACCTAATGGATTCTATTCTAATCGCTCTTTTCAGAGCAAACCACCACTTGTTGTTGACAATGGCCCCCGTCAACACCCGCTTAACTATTCCGCTAATCCGGTCTCTGTAAGCCTTGCGCGCTGGTAAGGACGCGTTTAGCTTCCAGTAGCCGGGTCCTCGTCTATGAAGCCTATCTAAGTCAAGCACACAGATCACGAATTTGTGGTCCGTGTAGCTGACTATCTTGAATTGTGGACAGCCTATGCTAGACCTATCTATTTCCCTACAAAATACTCTATCTAGATATGATCTGGATGACCCTATGCGATTTGTCCAAGTCCACATTGGCACATTCGGGAAATCCAATCGGTACCTGTCAAACAGTTCAAAACGCCTGAGCAGGTTGGTGAGGCTCTTGCACCCTCCACCCCTATCCGCTAATCTCACACAGTCCCAGCGTGCATCTAAGATCCCGTTCCAGTCGCCCACTAACACTAAAGAGTGGGACGTTCCAAGAAAGGTCTCCAGACGCCGGAAGAAATCAGGCCGCCCTGCTCCTGTCGGGGCATAGACGGCCACTAGCCTGAAAGCTTGCCCGTCTCCGCTGGTCACGTCCAGCACCACCAGCTTACCCTCTGGGTCCAGGAAGATGGCCCGTATGGCGAGATCCAAACCTCTCCGAAAAAGCTCAGCAAATCCTACCCCCGATCCAGGACGGCTGGGAGATGCGTAAACATCGAAGCCGCCGAAGATCGGTGCGAAGGCCCGTGCTTCGGAGATTCTGGTCTCGCTGATGGCCACTACATCTATGTTTAGTGACCTGAGGTCGTTGAGCAGGTGACCCTGCTTCCATGACGACCCCAAGCCACGCGCATTTAAGCTGCCTATTCTGAATGAGGTCATGTTTAAAATAGAGTGGAAAAGATGGGAAAGACCACTTACCGTACTTTTCGTAGAGGAGGGATGGTTTTTACATCCCTTTTCACTTGATCGTCCCTTCGGCTGGTCGTCGGCTCTTCTATGAGTATGTCCGAAAATACTCTTCGATTGATAGTTCCTCCTAGGTCCCTGAAATCACCAACTGCGTTGGGGAATTTCGTTTTAATGTTTGTGTATTGTTTCTGTGCTATTTTTAGCAGTCTTATGTTAGTTGGCTTTTTGATTGGTGCTGGTATTATGTAGTCGTGTTGTGAAATGTCTGTGTGTTCAATTATGTAAGTCATTAGTTTCTTGTTGTGTGTATTTATTGCCGTGCATTTGTTTTTCTGGGGGTGGGGTGTGGTTCTGCTATTTTCTTGTCGTTGTTGCTGGCTGTGTGTGTTGTTTTGTTGTGTTTGCGACGTTGGTGCTTGTGGTGGTGGTGTTGAAGGTGTTGTTGGCGGTGGGGTTGTCGCCGGTGGTGATGGTGGTGCTAGTGTGGGTGGTGATGGTGTTGGTGGTGTTGCTGCTGTGAGTCTCTTTGCAGTAGACTTTACCCTTTTCTCATTTCTTTCCTCCCTTTTCAAAGGCGACGATGCGCTGCTTCTGCGTTTGTGCCTTCTTACGACCTTTTGCCATCCCTCTCCCACCTCACACTCCATGTCTGATTCTGTGAGGTCGGGGAGGGGTACCAGCTCCACTCTTTCACTTGTTGTTGTTGGTGATGTTTGCACTGGAGTCTCTGTTGCAGCTGCATTTGGTATTGCTGTTGTTGTTGTTAATATTTCCACTGCTGCTGCTGTTTTTGATTTCCGTGGCGTGGGTATGGGTGCCACGGACCTATCGTTCTTGGTTGCCGCTTGTCCTGTTGCTGGTAGCCGTGGAGCCGGTTTCGGAAGGAGGGGGGTTTTCTCCTTTCTCAGGGTCTTCTCGTTGCAGCAGGCCCTGAGGTGAGTCTTCGATCCACAGCGAAAGCATTTCGGGCGTTTGCCCTCAACACTTATGGGCAGTTGAGTGCCGTTATCGAAGTCTATCACATCCGGGATAGCTTCGATGCACTCCTGGTTGGTTTGGATTAACATCTCAATGGAGGTGCCGACCCAATCTTCTCTTACTTTTATCTGTACTTGCAGTACAGTTGTTTTGTCCTCGATTCCGACAGACGCGGCCAGCCAAGAATGGGCCCTCCCGGGGGGGGGGGGACGTGGGTCAGTTTGACCCTCACAATTTTTTGCCCGCAGTAGGAGGGCACCAACACCATTTCCTCGCTCCTTAGGGTCACTACGGATTGAGCCTTTGCCTCCTGGGGTGTGGCAAAATGTACGTCTACGGTGGCATATTTCTTGCCTCGGGTGATGTGCGTTTTCCGCTTCCACACAGACCCCAAAGCTTTTTGTATTTGAGCCTCTGTGGCTCTTTCAACCCTACGGGATTTTGTACTTACTGTACGGTACGTGACCGTACAGTGCTGTTGGGTTTCGAAAAAATTTTCCGCTGCCTTGCAGATTGCTCGGTGTCCAGTTTTTGTCACCATCTTCTTCGCTTCCTCTAATTCCTCATTTGTTATGAGGATTGTTTCCAGGTTCTTTGCGATACCTGCAAACGAGATTGGTTTTTCTTTGCTGCTGTTGTTGTTGTTGTCGTCAGAGCTGCTGTTACTTTTGTTGTTGCTGCAGGTACTACGACTACTGCCGCCGCCGCTGTTGCTGTGGTTGTTGTTGTTGTTGCTGCTGCTAATGCTGTTGTTGTTTATGCTGCTGCTGATGCTGTTGCGGCTTTTACTGTTGTTTTCCTTGTCATTGTTGCTGTTGTTATTACGGCTGCTACTGCTATAATTCCTGACGTCAGACGAATGAAATGGGTTTTCGTATTTCCCGCACACCTGTTTCGTCGCTGTCGTCGTCGTCGTGGAGAAATCTTGCACGCTTTGCACGAGATTTTTCTTTTCTGTCGTCGCTTGCGAAAGAGAAGGAAGGGAGAGAGACACATTTAAAGAAGGGAGGGAGAGAGACAATCTTCTCTCTGCTGTAGTGACGATTGAGGAAGAAGAAGACGGAATGAGTGTGAGTGACCTATGAAAATTCTTTTTCGTAGCCATGTTATTTTTTTTTGTTTAAAATAAATATTGGGCACAAACCCCCAATAAGCGGTTATTTAACCCCGAAGGGCCAAATAACGGGCAGAAAGACCCTCTCACGAGGAGGAGGGTGTTTTTGTCTACAAGTTGGTTAAAGTTTTAAACAATTTACAATTGTTATAGCGGTCAAAATTTACAATACCTTACAGAGCCGAGCCTCCGTCAACCATAGCATTCAATAATAATAATAATAATAATAATAATAATAATTTTTTTTTTTTTTTTTTTACTACGAGGTATTTTATTTTGCAAGTTATTATTTTTCCCCTGAGTTTGTGATTTCAGAGAAAGGTAGAGAAGTGAAGAAAAACTTGCTGCATCAGTTTCAACACTAACAATGTAATGTAGAGAAGAATTAAGGTAGATAACGACAGTAGCAGAACGATAATAATAATAATAACAATACCAGTGGTTGTAGGCGCTCTGGGAATGATACCTAAGGTGTCTAATGATTACTTATCGCAAATCCTAGGAAACCCGCGTATAGGAGAAATACAAAAGATAGTACTAATGGGAACTGCCCATATACTAAGGAAGATTCTGTCAATATAAGTACATCACAAGTCTAAACACTAAAGATGCATGTGTGAGTATGTATGTTCTTTCTTGAACATGGCGGACCTTGTTGTCTCTTGAGGTCACTGGTTGTGACTTGGTGATAACTCGTATGAACATAAAGCAAGATAAATGCAACTGTAATAATAATAATAATAATAATAATAATATAGACACTAAAAATAGACTGGAAATAAAGTACAAAACTAGGAGGAAAAAGCTAAATATTATCATAGAGGAACTGAAGCAACGCATTGTAGCAAAGAGTGCAAAAATCAGGCGATACGAGAACAGAGTCAGTCAGTTTAGACAGAACCGCATGTTCGACAACAACCAGAAGATGCTGTTTGGACAGCTTGAGGGGGAAAGAAAGAAGCAACGACTTGATGCCTGAGGCGGAACAAACTAAAACATTCTGGAGAGGAATATGGGAGCAGGATGTTAAACATAATGACCAGGCAGTGTGGATTGAGACAGTACAGAAGGAGATTAGTGAACAGGCACACCAACAAACTGATTTGAGTATCACAGTTGAAACTCTTAAGGGGCAGGCCAAAAAACTAACCAACTGCAAATCACCAGGCTCAGATGGTGTGCAGGGGTATTGGATTAAAAATATAACATCCCTCCACCCGAAACTGACAACCATGTTCAATGACTGCTTGATGTCAGGTAAGGTACCATAGTGGTTGACAAAAGGTACCACAGTTCTGATAATGAAAGACCGTATCAAGGGTAATGATGTTACCAACTATAGACCTATCACATGTCTGTCCGTAATGTGGAAACTGTTGACAAGCATTATGTCTGAGGAAATCTACCATCACCTCCACACAAACAACTTGTTACCGGACGAACAGAAAGGATGCCGAAAGAAGTCACGTGGTACAAAGGACCAGTTACTTATTGTTAAGATGGTAATGAGGAATTGCAAGAGGAGACACACTGGTCTTGCCATGGGATGGATAGACTACAAAAGGGCATTTGACATGGTGCCTCATTCTTGGATCACCAAAAGCCTGGAGATCTTCAAGGTGGCAGATAACATCAGACAGTTGTTGGGCAAAAGTATGAAGTCCTGGGAAACAGAGTTAACATCAACTGGAGAATCCTTGGGAAGCGTGAAGATCAAGAGAGGTATCTTCCAGGGAGATAGTCTGTCCCCTCTGTTGTTTGTCCTTGCCCTGATGCCCCTGACCATTATACTGCGAAAAGTGAGAGCAGGATACAAGTTGGGAAAGGGAGAGCTTACCATCAATCACCTCCTCTTCATGCACGATCTTAAGCTCTTCGGGAAGAGTGAGAAGGAGTTGGATGTGCTTGTTGACACTGTTCGTATTTTCAGCAGTGATATATGTATGCAATTTGGTATTAATAAGTGTGGAGTCCTTGTGATGAAGAGGGGTAAATTGAGCAGAAGTAACGGAATACAGTTACTAACAGGTGAGATAATAAAGGAAATTGACACTGAAGAAGGATACAAGTATTTGGGTGTTCTGGAGGCTGATGACATCAAGAACAAAAAAATGAAGGAATTGATAAGAACTGAATACATTCGGAGAGAAAGGAGCGTATTAAAGTCACATCTGAACAGTAGGAATGCCATAAGTGCAGTACATTCCCGAGCTGTGTCTATTATTAGGTACAGTGCGGGAATTCTGAGATGGAATGTTGCTGAACAAAAAGAAATGGATAGGAAGACTAGGAAGCTATTGACTATCTACAACATGTTCCACAAAAGGAGTGATGTCGATAGACTCTACTTAAGGAGATCTGAAGGTGGAAGAGGTCTTATCAGCATAGAGGACTGTGTTCAGATGGAGAAAAACAACCTGCACAAATACTTGACTGATAGTAAGGAGCCAATGCTCAGAATTGTACTGAAGGAGAGAACAATAGACCAGGGTATCTCCAAGGCGGAAATAACATCAAGGAAAAAGAGCAACCTTCAGGAAAAATCCCTTCATAGTACCTTCTTTGAGAAAACTGAATTCAGAGATCCACAGACATGGAACTGGTTGAAAAGAGGAGACCTTAAAAAGGCTACAGAAGGAATGTTAATGGCTGCGCAGGAGCAGGCCCTCAAAACGAAGTGGTTGAAACACCATATTTACAAGGAGGAGGCTAGCCCACTGTGCAGGATCTGTGGAGAGAGAGAGAAGTGACTGTGGCTCACATTGTATTCGAGTGTAAACACCTAGCCCAGACTCACTATAAGGGCTGGAGACATGATGTGATGGGCATGGTGATCCACTGGCACCTATACAAAGTAAACAATTTACCACATTCTGAGAAGTGGTATGAGCATAAGCCTGAGTCGGTGATAGAAAACGATCAGGCGAAGGTTCTGTGGGATTTTAGGATACAGACGGACAAGAAACTGGAACACATTAGACCTGACCTGGTGGTTGTGGACAAAGAAAAAAGATCGTGCCTGATTGTGGATGTGGCCTGCCCATTCGACACGAGAGTGCAAGAGAAGGAGAGGGAGAAAATTAACCGATACCCGGACTTAAAGTGGGAGGTAAAAAGGATTTGGAACTGCTATGAAGTCAAAGTGGTCCCGATTGTCATAGGCGCACTAGGTACTATCTCAAAAAGTTTCCAGGGATGGTTAAAGAAAATTGGCCCCTTCACGCTTTTTGGAACGCTTCAAAAGGCATGCTTGCTGGGAACAGCAAGAACCCTCCGATACGTCCTGAATATCTGAGGCTGCAGGTAGTGGCTTGATATTCATTTCAACAAACTTTCCAGTTAACTAACATCAATGACTGAGACTCAAAGCATAATAATAATAATAATAATGATCATTGGAATATATACACACTAGTATGTTTGCATGAAATTTATATTGCTACTCTTTTCCTATTGTTATTGTAATTGTAGTTATTTTTTAATCTCTGCTTAACCCTGATCCCACATACATATGAGCAAATCCATAATCATATTGACATTTTTTTTTTCGAGCAGCATATAGGTTAGATTACGTTTCATAATGTGTCCTTCAGTTTTTTTCTTTTTCGTTTTTTTTTTTTAAAGAGAGCACAGTTAGATTTGAGGAAGAATGTTTAACTATATCTAACATGTCGACAACTGCATAGAGGTGTTGACTGTGTCAAAAGGTTTCTTGTTTGCATGGAAGTATGCATGGAAATGTTAGCTTGTTACTATAGTAGTATGGGTAAAGTGATTGTGCATGAAAAGGGTGTTATCAAGAGTTATGAAGTTTGTGTAGGATTTTTAATAGATATTTCAAATGTCAATGTGTTTATTTAGTAATATTCAATTTATTTTGTAATATTCAATTTATTTTGTAATATTCAATTTATTTTGTAATATTCAATTTATTTTGTAATATTCAATTCATATGGAGTAATATATGATACTATGTATAGTATATTTGTCGTTGTACGTAAAAGGAGATTAAGATTTGCTGGCCACTGCCATCGTGCCTCCTATGAGGCTGTGTCCCCACAAGTGCTTTAGAAAACCACATGCAGTCACTAATAACAAGGGGGTACAAGCTCTCCTATCCCGATGTCATCTCCAGAGATTCTGTTATTGAAATCCAGGACATAAGGATCGGCAATGAACGACAAACCCACGTGGAGATCAATTGTTGAGTCGATTTCGACTGAGGCCACCGGATGATGATGATGATGATGTATAGTATGTGTAATGTCTAGATGGAAAGGTGACGAGTCTATGTTGTGTTAAGTGTTAATATGGTACGGGTGAAATTTTACACTGCACTAGTATGAAATTGTCGAATTGGTGGCACATAATGAAGACGTCGGCATAGATGTTTAAGCAGTTACGAGTTTTTAAATTGCTAATTATAATTATGTAAGGTCCCACTCAAGCGACTCGGATAATATGTAACTAATACAACCTATCATATGGTCTGGTCATCGGTGACGAAACCAGAAACCCCACCAACCTTGCTTGGTACAGAAGGTTATCTTTTGGATACCGTGTGAAATGATAAACAAAACGCGTCGAAAGGCGGGGGAACTCAGGAGAATCAACAGCTGTCCAATAAAGTATGAAAATATATCGTGTAGACGAAGCTCCTTAACCGTGGTTGGCGGGCTGTCTAGGAGAAAGATCACTTTGATGACAATACCGTGGTAGAAGGGGCTTCTTAATCGCCTTGATGGCAACCTTTCAAGTGGTGAACGGCCTCATTCTTGAGATAAAGGCGGGAAACGTCGACATGGAAGTCAGCTTCTGAGCAATGGTTTGACGAAGATTCGGAGCCCACCTACAACATGTTTCTCCCAATGAGAATTATGGACAAAAAGGCATCATATAGAGTAACATTTGTGCGATTTTCCATGCTCCTTGACCCTCAGCAATGAGAATAAGAGACCAAACCAAAAAGAACTTTCCACGTTATGCCGTAACTTGCTTTTCTTTTAGCTTTTATAATCTCTACATTTAGTAAAAGTACGCTTGAGAAAATGTTGACTGACGTTCAGTGGTTAAAAACACTTTCCATGAACTTACCCTCAGGCGTACTTATGTAATGTTTCTTTCTCGACAGGTTGTTGTGATATACTTGTGCGATATCACACACTATACCTGATTCTTGAACAAGTAAGGTTCATTACTAAGCATAGTCTTTGATATTGAAAAAGACGCGATAATTGTTTCTACTTTTGGCACAAGGCCAGTAATTACCCAGTACATTGCTGGTACTTTATTTTATCGACCCCGTAAGGATGAAAGGCAAAGTTAACCTCGGCGGGATTTGAACTCAGAATGGCAAGGGCCGTAATTCTATACGTCAAAGCATGGCGTGCGACCCTCTACCGGCACTACCAATTCACCGCCCAACCACCCTACAAAATAATTGTTTCTTATAGAAGGGAAGCCTGCAGCGTCCAAGCCATGCTTAATGACTTCGTTGAGGGCTGCATGGCGTGGAATGCGGCCGGCACTGTGGCGACAGGGAAGCGGGTGGAGGCCGAAAGAGTCCACAGTGGAACTGCAGCGACATTGGTGTGGCAGATGCGGAGGCCGAGTCTCAGGGAAACGCTGATTCGGAGGCTATGGTTGTCTAGCTGCGTGCCAGTGGAGAAGGGGGGCAGGGCATGTCGTCAAACTTGACGTTGCATATCCCCTCGGCTGCTGCTCAGATACAAGTATCGAGGTCAGCGAGGAGAGATGTCTGGGTGTAGCACGGAGGGCTGCGGAGTGTATAGAGGAGCTTAGGCATGGCGAAGCAGTTCCTCAGCAGAAAGAGTGCTCGGTGGCCGTCAATCAAGCCCAGTCGGCTCGTGAGAGTCTGGAGCTGTTGAAGCCTAGACCTGATGGTGGAGCGGATGGCCGGCGCGTGGATCGGTGACCCGAGGATGAGGACATCCTCTTGGGGGGGGGGGGGGCACCTGAACCTGGCGGAGAATGGACCGCACGTCGTAGACGGGGCTGCAAAGCTCGCCGCATCGAGGCTGACATTCACCACCTCCTGACCTTGCCGAGTTGACCTGGAGGCCGATTCCCGCCAGGGCAGGAACCATCGATTGAAGGTCATGGCAGACCGTTCGAACGGGCCCGCCCAACGTAGCATCATCCAGAAACCAAACGTTGAGAGGGACCGTAAGATCGAGTTAAACTGATTAATCCCAGTGGAATGAAGATAGAAGTGATGAAACATGGAAACAACTACTTTGGCTAATGTTTAGATTTTTCATCGCATTCCAGGATTTTATTGTAATTATAACATTTTCGGCTAACGATTGAGGATTTGGTACATGTATATAATTTGTGGATAACTATGTGCCAATTCAGGTTGGAAGAACATTCTTCTGCAAATAAAACAAGAAAGTCAACAGAGGAAACCTTTATCTTAGGTCCTTGCTCAATCATCCGGATATAACAGCCAAATCTCCCTCAAATCACATAGCCATATTATAAAATGGAAATGATACATTAGAAAATATATTCCTGAGTATACAAAATAAAACATGGACTGGTTAAGACAAGAAAGCCTTCGTTCATAAATCAACACGATCACAAAGTGATTTGCATCTAAGCAACAAAAACAAC
>OZ024744.1:85501124-85503624 GCA_964016885.1 Eledone cirrhosa
TTGGTATGTATTTACGTTTGTATGTATGCATTTAGGTATGCATGTATATATGTGTGTGTGTGTGTATATGTATATATATGTACATATATATGTATGTAAAAGGTAGACAGAAATAACAACACAGTCGATATATATGTATGCATGTATGTTTGCATGTATGTATGTTTTTCAAGTACGTATGTATGTATTCATATACGTATGTATGTATGAATTTATATATGTCTGTATGTATATGTATATATATATATATATATATATATATATATATATATATATATACTGTGAGCGCGAGAGAGAAAAACAGGGAAGGGTACATAAAATGTATTGGATGAACAGTAATATTGAACTAGTCATGAATATTTTAAAACATGGCGGATAAAACAAATGTTAAAAACATTAACAATAGCCAAAGAAAACGTAAAAAGTAACACAAACTATATAATAATAAAGTAAGTTTAAATTGAACTAAAATTATTTCCCATTTATGTAACTGCTAAAATTTTTCTGAAGATATCTAGAAAAATATAAAGATTTTCTTTTAATTTTGTAGCCAGAATTTTTTTTTTAATATTTGTTTTCTTTTCAGTTTGAGATTTATTTCTGTTGACATAATCGATATGAAAAATAAATAAAAAATAAGTAAATAAATAAACAATTATAAAAAAATATGTTTATCGTTCTTTTGGAACAAGAATTACAAATTCGGTACTTGAATCTGAGATTTTGCGATAAGGATTTGAGACGTTATGTCTTGGGGAAATATTGATTTGTACATACACGTACACACACAAACAATTGTAAATACTTCGCGCATACAAAGAGGTATTTGCACATATACACTCACACACACAAACACTTTTGTATATATATATATATATGTGTGTGTGTATACATATATATACGCGCGCGTCTACACACGTGGTTTATACGTAAACACACATATATGCATATATATATATGTATGTATATATATATATATATGTGTGTGTGTGTGTGTGTGTGTGTGTGTGTGTGTGTGTGCGTGTATGTATATATATATATATATCTGTGTGTGCGTGTGTGTGTGTGAATATATATATATCGATGTATGTATGTATGTATGTATGTATATGCATACATACGGATGGTGAGGAAGAGAAGAGCTTGAAGCATTTTCTGTAACTTATTACCATATAAGTTTACTGATACAAGCAAATGTGTAGTTCCTTCTTTGCTAAAATGCTCCGAGCTATGTACGTTTACATACGTATGTATGTATGCATGTACGTACGTACATACAAACGTATGTATATATGCATATATGTATGTATGTATGTATGTATGTATGTATGTATGTATGTATGTATGTATGTATGTATGCATGCGTGTACATACATACGTACGTACGTATAAATGTATGTATGCATGTATATGTATGTATGTATGTATGTACGTACGCATTATATGTATGCATAAATGTATGTATGTTTGTATGTATGCATGTATGTATGTATGTTTGTATGTGTGTATGTATGTAAATATATATATATATATATATATATATATATATATATATATATATATATATATATATATATATATATATATATATAAATATATACGTATGTATATTTATATTTATATACATACATACACACATACACATATACATACATACATACAGACAGACAGACAGACAGACAGAGATACATACATACATATATACATACATACATACATACATACATACATACATACATACATACATACATACATACATACATAGATATAAATACATACATACACACACATACACCCACACATACATACACACACATACATCCACATATATACATACATACACAAACATACATACATACATACACACATACATACATAAATACCTGTGAGTCTTTTTTTTTTTTAGTTAGTTCTACTTTGTTTAGTTCTTCTATTATATTGATAATAAAATCTTGATTGGTATCGAAATGGAAATGTTCCTGGCATCATTACTTTATATTCTGCAAGAATATCCCAGACTTATTCCATTGTGCACTTTAGCATATTATTATATGCTTTTCAAACTGTTTTGTTATATGTCTTAAATTCTCTGGTATTATCGATATTGAAATGAAATATGATAACTGCATTGTACATACATACATACGTACATACAACCGTACTTACGTACTTACGTACTTACATGTATATGTATGCATATGTATATATATATATATATATATATATATATATATATATATATATATATATATATATATATATATATATATATATATATATATATATATGTATATATATTATATATATTTATATATAATATATATATTTATATTTACATACATACACATATACACACATAGACACATACATACATATATACACACATAGACATATACATACATACATACATACATACATACATACATACATACATACATACATACATACATACATACATACATACATACATACATACATACATACATACATACATACATTA
>OZ024744.1:85508624-85528624 GCA_964016885.1 Eledone cirrhosa
TGTATGTATGTATGTAGGTCACCAGTTGGTGCTACTGGTAACATGTATCCCAGTACAACCTGTCCCATGGTCGGGTCGTTGGCGACTAAACTGGCAACCCCACCAAGGTTTCTTGGTGAGGAGGGTGACTTTGGACATCCTGCAGGACTAAAAACAAGACCTGTCAAAGGGCAAAGGAGCTCTTAAGAGTCAATGGCCATCCAAAATCACCGGGAGAGATGACCCCTTAGCCTTTGTCAAGGCAGAATTCTAGGAGAAGGAAAACTCTGATATAACACCTGCAACTCTGATGGTATCCAATGATGTTGACTTGTTCTTCTTTTTGGTAAATATCATCTTGGTTAAGAGAGTGGGACTGGCTTTGTGCAGTGCCTTTGCTCACTATAAAAGCTTCACGGCACAGGCATTGCTTTATATCTGGAGATCTCTCTGCACTTGTCGTCACAGGGTACCATGGCCCCAGCACTATGTGTCAATATTTGTCACAAGTGTAGTGTTTGTACCAGAGTTTTCAAGTCGCTGGCTGGACTAAAAGGTCACACTCGTTCAGTGCATCGGTAGGGGTTCTCCTATATGGATATAAAGTAGTGGCCGTACTCGAAAACGAGTTGGCAGCCACCATGTATGTATGTATGTATGTATGTATGTATGTATGTATGTAAGAATGTATGTATGTTGGTATTTTGGTATGTATGTATGGCTCAATGTATGTATGTATATATGTATGTACGTATGTATGTAAGAATGTATGTATGATGTATGTATGATGTATGTTGGTATTTTGGTATGTATGTGTGTATGTGTCAATGCATGTATGTATGTAAGAATGTGTGTATATATGTATATATGCATATATGTATGTATATATTATGTATGTATGTTGGTATTTTGGTATGTATGTATGTTTGTGTGTATATTCGTATGTATATTCTTCTGGTTTTATAATTTCACAAAGTTTTACCAATAGAGAGAGAGTCGGTTTCTAACATAGACACAAGACTCTCTCATTGGAATTTACACAACATCAACTAGGTAGATTATGTATACATGCATGCATGTGTAGATATGGATGTTATTGTATGTGTGGATGTGGATGTTTTGAGTTGTATGTGTGCATGTGTATATGCTTTGTATCTGTACATGTGTATATGCAGTTATTAGATGCAAAATTTTTGGAATGTTTTACATATTTTTACTGTTCTATTAATGGATTGTACTTGTAAGAATGTATGTATGTAAGAATGTATGTATGTATGTGTGTGTGAATGTTCTTGTGGTTTTATAATTTCACAAATTATAAAATCTACCTAGTTGATGTTGTGTAAATTCCAATGAGAGAGTCTTCTGTCTATGTTAGAAACCGACTCTCTCTCTCTATTGGTAAAACTTTGTGAAATTATAAAACCAGAAGAACATACATACACAACTCACAACTCTCTCATTGGAATTTACACAACATCAACTAGGTAGATTATGTATACATGCATGCATGTGTAGATATGGATGTTATTGTATGTGTGGATGTGGATGTTTTGAGTTGTATGTGTGCATGTGTATATGCTTTGTATCTGTACATGTGTATATGCAGTTATTAGATGCAACATTTTTGGATTGTTTTACATATTTTTACTGTTCCATTAATGGATTGTACTTGTAATTTCCTAACTAGTTGTGTTCTTTCTGTTCCTGTGAAGCCTAGCTTCTCAAGATTTGTATTGAGGCAGTTACTAACATACCCCAGTGCCCCAATAATCACAGGCATAAATCTGAAGGTGTAATCAGGGTGGAGTATTTGCAGATTTCTCATCAGTTCTGCATAAATATTCTTTTTTTTGCTAATCTTTGATAACATATTGGCATCTGTTGGGCAGCTAATTTCCACTACTGTGCATGTTTTCTTCTGCCTGTCCCATATCATAATATCTGGTCTGTTATGTCTGCATTTTATTGGGGTTTTTACTGGAAAATTCCACCACTACTCTTTCATATTATGTACATGGATGTCTTCCACATTGCTGTAGCATATAATGTGTTTATTATCGGGGCTATCTTTTTTACGAACTGCATTGTTCAGTGTTTTGGCCACTACATCATGCCTCATAGGTAGATAGTACCGCGATGACATCTTTACATGACAGCTGCTGATGCCATGGGTGATATTCTCGATGTTAGTTCTGCAGAGTCTGCACTTGTTATCACATCTAGGTGTTTTGCCTGCATCCCTATCTCTTTTGTGAATCAGGTATTTCGTGTTAATATCCTGTTCTTGGATTGCAAAAGCGTATCCTTCAAAGTGGGAGCCAATATAGCGGTCGTTGGTCCAAGATAGACTACTTTCCTTATCTATATTACTCTCACTCTGGAGCTTCCTGGCAACATATCCATGCATGATTTTTTGCTGACAAGCATGCAATTTTTCATCCATTGATTCACTGCGATACTGCTGAGCGACTTCCCTGGGTGTGAATTTTTTATTATCAAACTGGGAATATCTCTCGAGATGTTCTTTCCCAACTCTCATTTTCTTATCTGTTTCATGCAGATAGACTTGCTCGAGAAACGGGCTCCTACGCTTCGAGGTTCGTAGATGTCGGAGAGATATGATGCGACATTCAAATGTTGCCTGGACTGATGTTAGGCTTCTGCCTCCCTGCTTACGTTTCAAGTAAAGGCGGTCTATGTCTTATTGATGTGGAAGTTTCCGGTATTTTTCGAGTTCCAACATCAACTGCTCGGATTTCGTCTATCGTCCAATTGAGTATTCCAAACGTTGGTGTAAGGACAGGCACAGCAAACACATTCTGAGCCAATGTTTTGTTTTGCGCAGAGAGTTCCGATGACCAGATCTTTCTTAATCGGGTGAGGTATTCCCTGGTTACGCGTTCTTTATTATATATACCATTATAGTATATGTTCTCATCTATCCCCAGGTATCTGTAGCAGTCCTCCTCAGATATCGGTGCAACAGTTAGACCATTGATGACAATGTTGCTAGATTGGGTTGTTGTTTTTCCCCGCTTTACAGTCATGTATGAGCATTTATTTTGATCAAACTCCATTCCTATATCCTTTGAGAATGTTGAAACCAGGTCAAGATTTTTCTTCATCCCATCCTTATTCTTGGCATGAAGTTTCAGATCATCCACAAATAAATTATGGGTTAGGTTCGTATTTCTGTCCTCCTGTGAGCCAATGATGTATCCCGCACATTTCTTGAGCAGAAAGGACAAGGGGTTTAATGACAAGATGAACAATATCACAGAGAGACTGTCTCCCTGAAATATACCTCTGCGATATTTTATTTTATCAGTGAAAATAGAGTCCTCCCTCTCTGTCTTTAACCTTATGATAGTAGCCCAAGAAGAAGACAGCCTCTCTATGGCTCTGACTATAATGTCTGGGACTTTAGCAAGTTGGAGGGCCTCTATCATCCAAGAGTGGGGAACAGAATCGAAAGCTTTCCTGTAGTCCAGCCAGACTGTACCCATATTCCTCCTAAGTTGTCGCACCTCCGACATCGCAGTTTTGTTGATTAGGAGTTGTTCAGCACAACCCCAAACCCCTTTCTTTCCAACTGCTTGTTCATCTGTGATGATGTTATTATTTTTACAGTGATCTTGGAGGAATAGGTTCATGCAGGCTGTATACATCTTATACATCAGGTTCTGACATGCAATGGGTCGGTAGTTTTTTGCCAAGTGGGTGTCTTTGTTCTTGGGGACCAGTAATGTTTGTGCTAATGTCAACAATTCTGGTATAAGTGTATCTCCCTTACGAACTTGTTGGTAGAGGTCAGTAAGACACCTCCGATAGAATATCAGTTTTTTGTACCAGTAGCCGACAATCATGTCTCTTCTTGGAGTTTTCTTATCTTGGAACACAGTCTCAAGGGTACCCTCACTTATTTCGTATGTTTTTGTTGTAGTGTAGGAGCAATAGTTCTTTCGGATTTCTCTTAGTCACACTGTATCTTGGTTGAAATTCTTCTTTTCACCCCATATTTTGCTCCAAAAGGAATGTATGTCTTTCTGGGATGGGGCCTCAGTGACACTTATAATTTTGTTCTTCATATCTCTATACACTGTTTGGTTTCGTCTGATTCTTTTATTAAGCAATTTTCTCTCATCTACCTTCTTCAGGTATCGGCGTTTTTCGCTAACAGCTCTCAATTCTTGTTTGAGGTTGATCAGCTTATATTGAAGAGTTCTGTTTCTACTGTTACCAAACATCGTCTCTATTTTATTTTTCACACTTTGTTGGCGAGGAGTGAGGTTTTTTGTGTGTTTGTTTGCATATAAGGAGCATTGTCACATATCCTATGGTTTTTCGTAGGTCAGCAATCTTTTTTTTTTTCTATTTTAGTTATATATGATGGTATTTTTTGTGGTGTTCTGTTCCTGTTTATATCTCTGCTATCACCAAGATAATGCTTCACTGTCGTTGCTAAGGTATATAAACAGGCGTTGATTTGCCAAAATGTTGGGGTCTTTATCCATCGTAAATATTCATCCCCTATTTCGTCAATAACACGTAATATTTCATTATTTGGTTTTTTATTAAACATTGTCGTTTTAATATGTTCAGCAAGAGAGATATTCATACATGAATTAATTTCTCTCTGGAAGATTTCGTTGAGGGAAATTTTCAATTGTTTATACTTTTAATTATTATCATTATCGATAGTATTTTCCACAACAGTCGAGGTAGACTCGGATGGTACACGTGGTGTCAAATTTCTTCGATTATTATTATTATTATTTCTTCGATTATTATTATTATCGATAGTGTTTTCCCCAGCATTCGAGGTAGACTTAGATGGTACAGGTGGTGTCAAGTTTCTTACAAGCATAGTTGTTTCAAGGCGCTGTTCGACCTGGCTGCTAGGAAGTCTAGTAGCATGGTGACCTGTAGCACGTGTTGTTGATCCCATGTTTTTTGTGGGAGACTTATAATTAATACTATTTATCTTATTTTTACGTTCAATGTCGCTTGTTGGCGTAATTGTTTCGCTGTGAAATAATTTAGTTCTGGGTGTAGCTTCATTCTGTTCATATAGCCAATGGAGGGATTGTTTTTTGCCATTTTATAACAATTAAATAAATCATTATTAACTTCGCAACTCCAAGAGAAATGCGATTTATAATTTCGGTTTCTTCTGTAGCTACAACTGAATAAAGTTTGTTTACCTTTCTTGTTGTTTGTCTTCGATACTTCCTTAATTTTGTTGTTGATGTTGTGTTCAGCCATGCTGTTTGTAGCAAATCCCTGTAAAATGAATTATGTATTTAGTCGGATATCTCTACGAAATCGAATAAAAGGTGTCTTCAGAAGATATAGTTAGAAGAATAACCACTTATTCAACATGACTGTAGTTGTGGCATTACTGTTGGAGATAGTATTCATCTTAAATTTAACAAATAGTCTCCCACGCCAAAATATGAGACTGATCGTTTTGACCCTGTATGTATGTATGGAAGAATGTGTGTATGTATGTATGTATTTATATATTTATATATGTATATATGTATGTATACATGCATGCATACATGTATGTATGTACATATGTATGTTTTCACTTTCTCTTTATTTTGAATATATTTTGATCGGCCACCTTCCCGGTGGCAAGGTTGTAAAGAAAAGGAGGTTATCATCGTCTCTTGTGTAAGCGTTCATCCTTTGAATCGTAAAAATGTTTTTCAAATTTGAAAGTTTAAGATATCGCAGCCAGTTGTAGCTTGGGAATTAACGTGCAATTTTCTCTCTCCACAAATGTAAGCTCACTTATAGTTTGGTCCGGGCAAGTCCTGTAGCTCCAATAATGACAAGTACGAAGCTGATCGTTTTTCTCGGATACTGGATCAGCAAACTTCTCATCAATGGTCCTTAGATATCCTCCTTTTCTTTCATTTTTCTTACTACATTTATTTTCATTTTCGGCTATGCATTCCAGATTTTTCTATCTCTCACATCATGTCTCATGAGGAGGTAGTAACGAGAAGACATTCTTTCACATTTGGCAGTGATGTGGCTAACACCGTCAATCTTTATGTTGTACAGCCTACATTTATTGTCATCTGATGACATTCCACTTTTGTGTAGTAGGTACTATGTGGGGAATTCTTGTTCCTGGAATGCATGGAGGAGGTATTCTTTAAGCTGAGATATTAAGAACTTGTCGGAACTCCATATCAGGCTTTTCATATGGTTTATCCCCTCTGTGGTTTGTGTTTTTCGTCTCGAGTACCTATGTACCATCTTCTTAGTACCTATGTACCATCTTCACAGTACCTATGTACCATCTTCCCAATACCTATGTACCATCTCCCCAATACCTATGTACCATCTCCCCAATACCTATGTACCATCTCCCCAATACCTATGTACCATCTTCCCAGTACCTATGTACCATCTTCCCAATACCTATGTACCATCTCCCCAGTACCTATGTACCAACTTCCCAGTACCTATGTACCATCTTCCCAGTACCTATGTACCATCTTCCCAGTACCTATGTACCATCTTCCCAATACCTATGTACCATCTCCCCAATACCTATGTACCATCTCCCCAATACCTATGTACCATCTTCCCAATACCTATGTACCATCTTCCCAGTACCTATGTACCATCTTCCCAGTACCTATGTACCATCTTCTTAGTACCTATGTACCATCTTCACAGTACCTATGTACCATCTTCCCAGTACCTATGTACCATCTTCCCAGTACCTATGTACCATCTTCCTAGTACCTATGTACCATCTTCCCAGTACCTATGTACCATCTCCCCAATACCTATGTACCATCTTCCCAGTACCTATGTACCATCTTCCCAGTACCTATGTACCATCTTCCCAGTACCTATGTACCATCTTCCCAGTACCTATGTACCATCTTCCTAGTACCTATGTACCATCTTCCCAGTACCTATGTACCATCTTCCCAGTACCTATGTACCATCTCCCCAATACCTATGTACCATCTTCCCAGTACCTATGTACCATCTTCCCAGTACCTATGTACCATCTTCCCAATACCTATGTACCATCTTCCCAGTACCTATGTACCATCTTCCCAGTACCTATGTAACATCTTCCCAGTACCTATGTACCATCTCCCCAATACCTATGTACCATCTCCCCAGTACCTATGTACCATCTTCCCAGTACCTATGTACCATCTTCTCAGTACCTATGTACCATCTTCCCAGTACCTATGTACCATCTTCTCAGTACCTATGTACCATCTTCCCAGTACCTATGTACCATCTTCCCAATACCTATGTACCATCTTCCCAGTACCTATGTACCATCTTCCCAGTACCTATGTACCATCTTCCCAGTACCTATGTACCATCTTCCCAGTACCTATGTACCATCTTCCCAATACCTATGTACCATCTTCCCAGTACCTATGTACCATCTTCCTAGTACCTATGTACCATCTTCCCAGTACCAATGTACCATCTTCCCAGTACCTATGTACCATCTTCCCAGTACCTATGTACCATCTTCCCAGTACCTATGTACCATCTTCCCAGTACCTATGTAGCATCTTCTCAGTACCTATGTACCATCTTCCCAGTACCTATGTACCATCTTCCCAGTACCTATGTACCATCTTCTCAGTACCTATGTACCATCTTCCCAGTACCTATGTACCATCTTCTCAGTACCTATGTACCATCTTCCCAGTACCTATGTACCATCTTCCCAGTACCTATGTACCATCTTCCCAGTACCTATGTACCATCTTTCCAATACCTATGTACCATCTTCCCAGTACCTATGTCCCATCTTCCCAATACCTATGTACCATCTTTCCAATACCTATGTACCATCTTCCCAGTACCTATGTACCATCTTCCCAATACCTATGTACCATCTTCCCAATACCTATGTACCATCTTCCCAGTACCTATGTACCATCTGCCCAGTACCTATGTACCATCTTCCTAGTACCTATGTACCATCTTCCCAATACCTATGTACCATCTTCCCAGTACCTATGTACCATCTTCCCAGTACCTATGTACCATCTTCCCAGTACCTATGTACCATCTTCCTAGTACCTATGTACCATCTTCCCAATACCTATGTACCATCTTCCCAGTACCTATGTACCATCTTCCCAATACCTATGTACCATCTTCCCAGTACCTATGTACCATCTTCCCAGAACCTATGTACCATCTTCCCAATACATATGTACCATCTTCCCAGTACCTATGTACCATCTTCCCAGTACCTATGTACCATCTTCCTAGTACCTATGTACCATCTTCCCAATACCTATGTACCATCTTCCCAGTACCTATGTACCATCTTCCCAGTACCTATGTACCATCTTCCCAGTACCTATGTACCATCTTCCCAATACCTATGTACCATCTTCCCAATACCTATGTACCATCTTCCCAGTACCTATGTACCATCTTCCCAGTACCTATGTACCATCTTCCCAGTACCTATGTACCATCTTCCCAGTACCTATGTACCATCTCCCCAATACCTATGTACCATCTTCCCAATACCTATGTACCATCTTCCCAGTACCTATGTACCATCTTCTCAGTGCCTATGTACCATCTTCTCAGTACCTATGTACCATCTTCCCAATACCTATGTACCATCTTCTCTGTACCTATGTACCATCTTCCCAATACCTATGTACCATCTTCCCAATACCTATGTACCATCTTCCCAGTACCTATGTACCATCTTCCCAGTACCTATGTACCATCTTCCCAGTACCTATGTACCATCTTCCCAGTACCTATGTACCATCTTCCCAGTACCTATGTACCATTTTCCCAGTACCTATGTACCATCTTCCCAGTAGCTATGTACCATCTTCCCAGTACCTATGTACCATCTTCCCAGTACCTATGTACCATCTTCCCAATACCTATGTACCATCTCCCCAGTACCTATGTACCATCTTCTCAGTACCTATGTACCATCTTCCCAGTACCCTTGTACCATCTTCCCAGTACCTATATACCATCTTCCCAGTACCTATGTACCATCTTCCCGGTACCTATGTACCATCTTCCTAGTACCTATGTACCATCTTCCCAGTACCTATGTACCATCTTCCCAGTACCTATGTACCATCTTCCCAATACCTATGTACCATCTTCCCAATACCTATGTACCATCTTCCCAGTACCTATGTACCATCTTCCCAGTACCTATGTACCATCTTCTCAGTACCTATGTACCATCTTCCCAATACCTATGTACCATCTTCTCAGTACCTATGTACCATCTTCCCAATACCTATGTACCATCTTCCCAATACCTATGTACCATCTTCCCAGTACCTATGTACCATCTTCCCAATACCTATGTACCCTCTTCCCAGTACCTATGTACCATCTTCCCAGTACCTATGTACCATCTTCCCAATACCTATGTACCATCTTCCCAGTACCTATGTACCATCTTCCCAGTACCTATGTACCATCTTCCTAGTACCTATGTACCATCTTCCCAATACCTATCTACCATCTTCCCAGTACCTATGTACCATCTTCCCAGTACCTATGTACCATCTTCCCAGTACCTATGTACCATCTTCCTAGTCCCTGTGTACCATCTTCCCAATACCTATGTACCATCTTCCCAGTACCTATGTACCATCTTCCCAATACCTATGTACCATCTTCCCAGTACCTATGTACCATCTTCCCAGTACCTATGTACCATCTTCCTAGTACCTATGTACCATCTTCCCAATACCTATGTACCATCTTCCCAGTACCTATGTACCATCTTCCCAGTACCTATGTACCATCTTCCTAGTACCTATGTACCATCTTCCTAGTACCTATGTACCATCTTCCCAATACCTATGTACCATCTTCCCAGTACCTATGTACCATCTTCCCAGTACCTATGTACCATCTTCCTAGTACCTATGTACCATCTTCCCAATACCTATGTACCATCTTCCCAGTACCTATGTACCATCTTCCCAGTACCTATGTACCATCTTCCCAGTACCTATGTCCCATCTTCCCAGTACCTATGTACCATCTTCTCAGTACCTATGTACCATCTCCCCAATACCTATGTACCATCTTCTCGGTACCTATGTACCATCTTCCCAGTACCTATGTACCATCTTCCCAGTACCTATGCATCATCTTCCCAGTACCTATGTACCATCTTCTCTGTACCTATGTACCATTTTCCCAGTACCTATGTACCATCTTCCCAATACCTATGTACCATCTTCTCAGTAACTATATACCATTTTCTCAGTACCTGTGTACCATCTTCCCAGTACCTATGTACCATCTTCCCAGTACCTATGTACCATCTTCCCAGAACATATGTACCATCTTCCCAATACATATGTACCATCTTCCCAGTACCTATGTACCATCTTCCCAGTACCTATGTACCATCTTCCCAATACCTATGTACCATCTCCCCAGTACCTATGTACCATCTTCTCAGTACCTATGTACCATCTTCCCAGTACCTATGTACCATCTTCCCAGTACCTATGTACCATCTTCCCAATACCTATGTACCATCTCCCCAGTACCTATGTACCATCTTCTCAGTACCTATGTACCATCTTCCCAGTACCTATGTACCATCTTCCCAGTACCTATGTACCATCTTCCCAATACCTATGTACCATCTCCCCAGTACCTATGTACCATCTTCTCAGTACCTATGTACCATCTTCCCAGTACCTATGTACCATCTTCCCAGTACCTATGTACCATCTTCCCAGTACCTATGTACCATCTTCCCAGTAGCTATGTACCATCTTCCCAGTACCTATGTACCATCTTCCCAGTACCTATGTACCATCATCCCAATACCTATGTACCATCTCCCCAGTACCTATGTACCATCTTCTCAGTACCTATGTACCATCTTCCCAGTACCTATGTACCATCTTCCCAGTACCTATGTACCATCTTCCCAATACCTATGTACCATCTCCCCAGTACCTATGTACCATCTTCTCAGTACCTATGTACCATCTTCCCAGTACCTATGTACCATCTTCTCAGTACCTATGTACCATCTTCCCAGTACCTATGTACCATCTTCCCAGTACCTATGTACCATCTTCCCAGTACCTATGTACCATCTTCCCAGTACCTATGTACCATCTTCCCAATACCTATGTATCATCTTCCCAGTACCTATGTACCATCTTCCCAGTACCTATGTACCATCTTCCCAGTACCTATGTACCATCTTCACAGTACCTATGTACCATCTTCCCAGTACCTATGTACCATCTTCCCAATACCTATGTACCATCTTCCCAGTACCTATGTACCATCTTCCCAATACCTATGTACCATCTTCTCAATACCTATGTACCATCTTCCCAGTACCTATGTACCATCTTCCCAGTACCTATGTACCATCTTCCCAATACCTATGTACCATCTTCCTAGTACCTATGTACCATCTTCCCAGTACCTATGTACCATCTTCCCAGTACCTATGTACCATCTTCCCAGTACCTATGTACCATCTTCCCAGTACCTATGTACCATCTTCCCTGTACCTATGTACCATCTTTACAATACCTATGTACCATCTTCCCAGTACCTATGTCCCATCTTCCCAATACCTATGTACCATCTTTCCAATACCTATGTACCATCTTCCCAGTACCTATGTACCATCTTCCCAGTACCTATGTACCATCTTCCCAATACCTATGTACCATCTTCCCAGTACCTATGTACCATCTGCCCAGTACCTATGTACCATCTTCCTAGTACCTATGTACCATCTTCCCAATACCTATGTACCATCTTCCCAGTACCTATGTACCATCTTCCCAGTACCTATGTACCATCTTCCCAGTACCTATGTACCATCTTCCCAGTACCTATGTACCATCTTCCCAATACCTATGTACCATCTTCCCAGTACCTATGTACCATCTTCCCAGTACCTATGTACCATCTTCTCAGTGCCTATGTACCATCTTCTCAGTACCTATGTACCATCTTCCCAATACCTATGTACCATCTTCCCAGTACCTATGTACCATCTTCCCAGTACCTATGTACCATCTTCCCAGTACCTATGTACCATCTCCCCAATACCTATGTACCATCTTCCCAGTACCTATGTACCATCTTCCCAGTACCTATGTACCATCTTCTCAGTGCCTATGTACCATCTTCTCAGTACCTATGTACCATCTTCCCAATACCTATGTACCATCTTCTCAGTACCTATGTACCATCTTCCCAATACCTATGTACCATCTTCCCAATACCTATGTACCATCTTCCCAGTACCTATGTACCATCTTCCCAGTACCTATGTACCATCTTCCCAGTACCTATGTACCATCTTCCCAGTACCTATGTACCATCTTCCCAGTACCTATGTACCATCTTCCCAGTACCAATGTACCATCTTCCCAGTACCTATGTACCATCTTCCCAGTACCTATGTACCATCTTCCCAGTACCTATGTACCATCTTCCCAGTACCTATGTACCATCTTCTGAGTACCTATGTACCATCTTCCCAGTACCTATGTACCATCTTCTCAGTACCTATGTACCATCTTCCCAGTACCTATGTACCATCTTCCCAATACCTATGTTCCATCTTCCCAGTACCTATGTACCATCTTCCCAGTACATATGTACCATCTTCCTAGTACCTATGTACCATCTTTCCAATACCTATGTACCATCTTCGCAGTACCTATGTACCATCTTCCCAATACCTATGTACCATATTCCCAATACCTATGTACCATCTTCCCAGTACCTATGTACCATCTTCCCAGTACCTATGTACCATCTTCCCAGTACCTATGTACCATCTTCCCAATACCTATGTACCATCTTCCCAATACCTATGTACCATCTCCCCAGTACCTATGTACCATCTTCCCAGTACCTATGTACCATCTTCCCAGTACCTATGTACCATCTTCCCAATACCTATGTACCATATTCCCAATACCTATGTACCATCTTCCCAGTACCTATGTACCATCTTCCCAGTACCTATGTACCATCTTCCCAATACCTATGTACCATCTTCCCAGTACCTATGTCCCATCTTCCCAGTACCTATGTACCATCTTCCTAGTACCTATGTACCATCTTCCCAATACCTATGTACCATCTTCCCAGTACCTATGTACCATCTTCCCAGTACCTATGTACCATCTTCCTAGTACCTATGTACCATCTTCCCAATACCTATGTACCATCTTCCCAGTACCTATGTACCATCTTCCCAGTACCTATGTACCATCTTCCCAGTACCTATGTACCATCTTCCCAGTACCTATGTACCATCTTCCCAGTACCTATGTACCATCTTCCCAGTACCTATGTACCATCTTCCCAGTACCTATGTACCATCTTCCCAGTACCTATGTACCATCTTCCCAGTACCTATGTACCATCTTCTCAGTGCCTATGTACCATCTTCTCAGTACCTATGTACCATCTTCCCAATACCTATGTACCATCTTCTCAGTACCTATGTACCATCTTCCCAATACCTATGTACCATCTTCCCAATACCTATGTACCATGTTCCCAGTACCTATGTACCATCTTCCCAGTACCTATGTACCATCTTCCCAGTACCTATGTACCATCTTCCCAGTACCTATGTACCATCTTCCCAGTACCTATGTACCAACTTCCCAGTACCTATGTACCATTTTTCCAGTACCTATGTACCATCTTCCCAATACCTATGTACCATCTTCTCAGTACCTATGTACCATCTTCCCAATACCTATGTACCATCTTCTCAATACCTATGTACCATCTTCTTAGTGCCTATGTACCATCTTCTCAGTACCTATGTACCATCTTCCCAGTACCTATGTTCCATCTTCCCAGTACCTATGTACCATCTTCCCAGTACCTATGTACCATCTTCCCACTACCTATGTACCATCTTCCCAATACCTATGTACCATCTTCCCAATACCTATGTACCATCTTCCCAGTACCTATGTACCATCTTCCCAGTACCTATGTACCATCTTCCCACTACCTATGTACCAAATTCCCAGTACCTATGTACCATCTTCCCAGTACCTATGTACCATCTTCTCAGTACCTATGTACCATCTTCTCAGTAGCTATGTACCATCTTCTCAGTACCTATGTACCAACTTCCCAGTACCTATGTACCATCTTCCCAGTACCTATGTACCATCTTCCCAGTACCTATGTACCATCTTCCCAGTACCTATGTACCATCTTCTCAGTACCTATGTACCATCTTCCCAGTACCTATGTACCATCTTCTCAGTACCTATGTACCATCTTCCCAGTACCTATGTACCATCTTCCCAATACCTATGTACCATCTTCCCAGTACCTATGTACCATCTTCCCAGTACCTATGTACCATCTTCCCAGTACCTATGTACCATCTTCCCAGTACCTATGTACCATCTTCCCAATACCTATGTACCATCTTCCCAGTACATATGTACCATCTTCCCAGTACCTATGTACCATCTTCCCAGTACCAATGTACCATCTTCCCAGTACCTATGTACCATCTTCCCAGTACCTATGTACCATCTTCCCAGTACCTATGTACCATCTTCCCATTACCTATGTACCATCTTCCCAGTACCTATGTACCATCTTCCCAATACCTATGTACCATCTTCCCAGTACATATGTACCATCTTCCCAGTACCTATGTACCATCTTCCCAGTACCAATGTACCATCTTCCCAGTACCTATGTACCATCTTCCCAGTACCTATGTACCATCTTCCCAGTACCTATGTACCATCTTCCCAGTACCTATGTACCATCTTCTCAGTACCTATGTACCATCTTCCCAGTACCTATGTACCATCTTCCCAATACCTATGTACCATCTTCCCAGTACCTATGTACCATCTTCCCAATACCTATGTACCATCTTCCCAGTACCTATGTACCATCTTCCCAGTACCTATGTACCATCTTCCCAATACCTATGTACCATCTTCCCAGTACCTATGTACCATCTTCCCAGTACCTATGTACCATCTTCCTAGTACCTATGTACCATCTTCCCAATACCTATGTACCATCTTCCCAGTACCTATGTACCATCTTCCCAGTACCTATGTACCATCTTCCCAGTACCTATGTACCATCTCCCCAATACCTATGTACCATCTTCCCAGTACCTATGTACCATCTTCCCAGTACCTATGTACCATCTTCCCAGTACCTATGTACCATCTTCCCAGTACCTATGTACCATCTTCCCAGTACCTATGTACCATCTTCCCAGTACCTATGTACCATCTTCCCAGTACCTATGTACCATCTTCCCAGTACCTATGTACCAACTTCCCAGTACCTATGTACCATTTTCCCAGTACCTATGTACCATTTTCTCAGTACCTATGTACCATCTTCCCAGTACCTATGTACCATCTTCCCAGTACCTACGTACCATCTTCCCAGTACCTATGTACCATCTTCCCAGTACCTATGTACCATCTTCCCAATACCTATGTACCATCTTCCCAGTACCTATGTACCATCTTCCCAGTACCTATGTACCATCTTCCCAATACCTATGTACCATCTTCCCAGTACCTATGTACCATCTTCCCAGTACCTATGTACCATCTTCTCAGTACCTATGTACCATCTTCCCAGTACCTATGTACCATCTTCCCAGTACCTACGTACCATCTTCCCAGTACCTATGTACCATCTTCTCAGTACCTACGTACCATCTTCCCAGTACCTATGTACCATCTTCCCAATACCTATGTACCATCTTCTTAGTGCCTATGTACCATCTTCCCAATACCTATGTACCATCTCCCCAATTCCTATGTACCATCTTCCCAGTACCTATGTACCATCTTCCCAGTACCTATGTACCATCTTCCCAGTACCTATGTACCATCTTCCCAGTACCTATGTACCATCTTCCTAGTACCTATGTACCATCTTCCCAGTACCTATGTACCATCTTCCCAGTACCTATGTACCATCTTCCCAATACCTATGTACCATCTTCCCAATACCTATGTACCATCTTCCCAGTACCTATGTACCATCTTCCCAGTACCTATGTACCATCTTCCCAGTACCTATGTACCATCTTCCCAATACCTATGTACCATCTTCCCAGTACCTATGTACCATCTTCCCAATACCTATGTACCATCTTCCCAGTACCTATGTACCATCTTCCCAGTACCTATGTACCATCTTCCCAGTACCTATGTACCATCTTCCCAGTACCTATGTACCATCTTCCCAGTACCTATGTACCATCTTCCCAGTACCTATGTACCATCTTCCCAGTACCTATGTACCATCTTCCCAGTACCTATGTACCATCTTCCCAGTACCTATGTACCATCTTCCCAGTACCTATGTACCATCTTCCCAGTACCTATGTACCATCTTCTCAGTACCTATGTACCATCTTCCCAACACCTATGTACCATCTTCCCAGTACCTATGTACCATCTTCCCAGTACCTATGTACCATCTTCCCAGTACCTATGTACCATCTTCCCAGTACCTATGTACCATCTTCCCAATACCTATGTACCATCTTCTCAGTACCTATGTACCATCTTCTCAGTACCTATGTACCATCTTCTCAGTACCTATGTACCATCTTCCCAGTACCTATGTACCATCTTCTCAGTAGCTATGTACCATCTTCCCAGTACCTATGTACCATCTTCTCAGTACCTATGTACCCTCTTCCCAGTACCTATGTACCATGTTCTCAGTGAATTGGTCCGTTTTTTTTGTTTTGTTTTTTTGTTCGAACATTGAGTAGAGTGTTTTAATGTTATTGAGAGATTTGTATCAATTTTTATTTCATGTCTCTCTTCTAGATCAGTGGCTAATCTGGGTGAAATAAAGTACCTGTAATGCACTGGGATAATTGTACCAAAAGTAGAAATTATATTATTTTCATGCTTATAAACCTGGCAAGATGGCTGTTGACCTTTTTCATCTGTTGAAGATGTTGTTTCAGTGTTATCCGGGTTTCATATGTTGTTAATGTGGATTTCAGGCACCGGTTACCTTCGTTCTGTGAGAAATATAAACTATCGATATCACCATTGATATTAAAAGCTCAAGTAACACTGAGCAGCTTGCAAGTCTTTATATCATTCTCGTTCGGTTCTTGCAATGACCAGTTCAGCAGACCAAATGCTCGCGTTAGGGTGGGCAAAACAAAAATATTATGGACAATGTGTTTGTTATAAGCTGAGACTTCTGTTGACCATATTCTTTTTACTCTTCTGAGGTATTCATTCCTCACAGAATTTATGGATTCATCATAACTGACATTCTCATCTCGTCCAAGATGCCTATAGTTATCACATGACTGTAGAGGCTGTATTGTCAATCCGTATGTAAATTTGTTTCAAACCCGGTGGCTTATCCCGGTTTGGGTGGCGTTAAGCGACTGAGTGTACAAGATTCTCTCTTCAACGAGACGTCAGTCCTTCTCCAGGGTAAAACCCCCAGCTATTGCTTGTACTCATTTTCAGTTGAGTATAATGTAGCAACGTCAAATGAAGTGTTTTTCTCAAGAGCCCGTACACACAACCCAGTCCAGGTATCGAGTCCAAGACATTACCACAAGGCTGCTATTTCTATCTGCTTGAGAGACTACATTGCAACTTGAACGGTGGCTCACCACTACCTGAGTCGGTGAAACGACAGAAGTTTAATGTAGTTTCATCTTATTTAAATTGTTATAGGTGTTGTTGATGCATTTATTGTTAGTGGCTACGATGTTGTTTATTCCCAGATCAACTCTGATCGAGAGGATTTATGATCAGAAATATTTTCCAGACGTGCCCATCACAGTGTTTTTGTTTATTATTATTACATTTTCAAGGGCGGTAGATTTGCAATATCGGTAGAGCGTCGGACAATATACTTTGTTGAATATAGTTACGTCCCTGTACATTCTAAGTTCAAATCCCGCTGAAGTTAGCTTTGCGTTTCATTCTTACGGGGTCAATAAAATAAGTTACCAGTAATGCACTGGGGTCAATTTAATCAACTTTTCCTTTCCCTTCAAATTGTTGGCTTTGTGCCTAAATCAGAAACCATTATATTATTCTAGGTCGGTTAACTTTGCCTTTCATCCTTACGGGGTCGATAAAATAAAGTACCAGTAATGCACTGGGTAATTACTGGCCTTGTGCCTAAAGTAGAAACAATTATATTATTCTAGGTCGGTGGATTAGCAATATCGGTAGTGCGTCGGATCAGATGTTTTGCGGCATATAATTACGACTCTTTACGTTCTGAGATTAACTTTGCCTTTCATGTTTACATGATCGATAGAATAAAGTACCAGTAACACATTGGAGGTCGAGTTTCTCCTTCCCTTCCAATTGCTGCCCTTATGCCTAAAGTAGAAACTATTCTTACATTATTCTTTATATAATTGGATTGGCAGTATCGGTAGAGGGTCGGACGTCATGCTTTGACGCATAGAATTACGGCCCTTTCCATTCTGCGGTCAAATCCTGCCGAGGTCAACTTTGCCTTTCATCCTTACGGGGTCGATATAATAAAGTAGCAGTAATGTACTGAATAATTGCTGGCCTTGTGCCAAAAAGTATAAACAAATTATTCTTTATGTAATTTCGCGTTTAAAATGACAGATTATAATTTAAGTTCTAACTGCTCGAGTAACTGCGCAGAGGCTGACGCTGTTTTGGTTAAAGTGGTAATGATTGACACTGCTGTTTTTATTGTTGTTGCTGCTGCTGCATCAGTTGTTGTTGTTGTTGTTGTTGTTGTTGTTGTTGTTGTTGTTGTTGTTGTTGTTGCTGTAGCACCAGTTGTTGTTGTTGCTGATGATGCACCGGTTGTTGTAGTTGTTGCTGCTGCACCAGTTGTTGTTGATACTGAGGCACCGGTTATTGTTTTTGCCGCTGCTGTTGCACCGGTTCTTGTTGTTGCTGCTGCTGCTACACTGGTTGTTGTGGTTGCTACTGCTGCACCGGTTGTTGTTGTTGCGTGCTTCTACAAATACGTAGTTGCACGCGCACACATTCACACACACTTGCACACACACACACACATATTCACACACACTTGCACGCACACACTTACACATACACATATGCACACTTGCACACACTCACATACACACACACACTTACACATACACACTTGCACATACACACTCACATAAATACATACACATATACACATACACACATAAACATGAACACTCATACACATGTACACAGGTCAAATATGACCCCAACAGACCGACAATCAAAGGTATACTAGAACTACATTTACTACAAATGTAATCCTTAATTTACTGAGGGAAAATTGACAGCTATTTCTAACAGATCAAGTCACTATCTAGACCAAGCATGGGCAACGCTTTTCGAGAAGCGGGCCGTATGAGGTATGGTTCATCATCAGGCGGGCCGCAAGCGTTAATTTACATTCGTGCTCACATTAAAAAAGGGCGGTAACTCAGGTTGTTTCGATTTGTTTCTTCAGAATTCGTACACGTTGTTTTCCTCCATCGTAAAAATGATAGAAAGATAAACTACGACTGAAAATTTGGAATTAAAAAAATCAGAAAGATTTCACTTGGGTGACTTAGTCGAGCCATTCAGAAAAGCTTCGTGGGCCGCAGGTTGCTCATAACTGATATAGAGTTTTCATCGCTTGCTCGACGTAGTGAGAGATAGTATTAATGTTGTTGATGGTAGTGAGAATGGCCAGGAAAATTGTAATCCAGATGGCGGCTGGGTTTGTCAGTGATGTTGGTAGTATTAATGGAAGCTAAAGTAGTGGCGGATGTGATGACTGTGAATGCTGTGGGTGGCGGTAGTGATGGTACTGAATGTGGTGGGTGGATGGTTGGAGAATGGCGTCTACCAGTAGTAAAAGTGTTGTTGTTGTTGTTGGTGGTGGTGGTGGTGGTGGTGGTGGTGGTGATGGTGGTGGTGGTGATGGTGGTGGTGGTGGTGGTG
>OZ024744.1:85533624-85536124 GCA_964016885.1 Eledone cirrhosa
AAATGAAAATAGAAAGTGAGAGAGAGAGAGGAAACGAAAAAGATATATAGATGAAGAATCGACTCCAGTACTAGACTGGTACTTTTTTTTTTATCGACCTCGAAAAGATGAAAGACAAATTTGACCTCGGCGGGATTTGAAATCAGAGAGCAGAGAGCCTGGAACGAAAGATAGAAAGTGAGAGAGAGGAAACGAGAAAGATATATAGAGAAAGAATCGACCCCAGTACTAGACTGGGACTTTTTTATCGACCTTGAAATGATAAAAGGCAAATTTGCCCTCGGTGGGATTTGAATTGAAAGAAGCGAGAGCCGCAATGAATTCCATGAAGGATTCTATCCGATGTTCTGACGACTCTGCCAATTCGCCGCCATCTTTATATTCATATCAGACAGAAATTACAATAAACTAATACGTCCATCCACTTTTAATATTTTCCTTTAAAGAGAGTAAGTTTGTGATTTTAAAGGGGAATTAGATGCTATTTCTAGCGGGTCCAGTGTTTGTGTGGAAGCTCCCTCATGGGCTGACGTTGATTTTTTTTCAGTTGCAGTAGCCATCATGACAGAGCAGTGTTTTTTATGTAAGCCGTGCTGGTCTTCTTATGTGGCCTACTAGTAAAGAATATATATAGAAATTAAAGGGGTATATGTATATATACAAACAAAGCCACACTTGATTGTTGAAAGGAACACAGATAAGACGCGCACACACACACCCACCCACACACACACACACACACACACACACACACACACACACACACACACACATACATAGAAACACATACACATACACAGACGCACACGCGCATATACAAGCACTCGAATTCACTCACGCATCACATGCAGGTATACATACACGCACATCCAAACAAACAATCACCGACACACATACTCATATAAACAAACGAAACACGCATAAGAAGACACACTCACAAATATACTCGAACACACCCATATACATACATATACATAATACACACGCATACACACACACACTCACACACACACATATATATATATATATATATATATATAATCACTACATACACATATATACACACGAACACACGTATAAGAACACACACTCACAAATATACACGAACACATATACAAACACACAATCACGTACGTACATGAATGAACACCCAAACAGACAAACACACATACACACACGCTAACAAGAACACATTCGCAAATGCACGCGAATGCACCCATACACATACTATACCTAATATACACATATACATAAATACATAGATACATACACGCACATATATATATACACACACAATCACATACATACACACATATACATACTCACAAATACACTCACACGCATACACACACACACATACACGAACACGCATGAGAGCACACCTGAATACACCTATACAGATGCATACAGAAACATACACACATACATACAGACACACAGTATCGCATACATACACATATATACATACACACTCATACACACACACATACACATAAATGCACTCACTTACAGACACATACATACACATACATTTATATATACATACGCACACATATATACATATAAATACATACTCACACACATACACACATACATACACACTCACACACACACATATAGATACCTTCACGCACATACATACAAACAAACACACACTCACACATACATACACACACGTACATACACATATACTCACAGACAAGTAAACCAACATCAAAACTATAAACGCAATATCAATAACAAAAAAATAACAACAAAACACAAAAATATTACTTAAACATAACAAAACGTAACAAAAACAAAAAACAAAAAACACATAAATATAGCAAACTGTAACAAAAAACACATAAATATAGCAAACTGTAACAAAAAATAACAATACACAAAACAAAACACAAAACACAACAAAAGACAAAAATAAGACAAAAACAGCAACAACAACAAAAATAATAATACACAAAAATAACAAAATATAACAAAAAAATAACAAAATATAACAAAAATAATAACAAAAAAAACATAAACAACAAGAAAACACAAAAATATAATAAAAAACAACAAAAATAACAACAAACAAAGACCCAAAATCACAAAAAAAAACAAATATGTTAAAAATAACAAAATAAAAGATAACATTTTTTTTTTCATTTTTTAGAATAAAAAACTAAAGTAAGAAACAAAAACGATATCAACAAGATAAAAAGAAAAGACAACCACAATCAAAGAAGTGTTGTATCATTGTGTCACAGCATGACATCACTCTGATCTATAACCGTACCACATATATATATATACATTTATATATGTATATATATATATATATATGTATGTGTGTGTGTGTATTGTGTGTATATATTTATATATATATATATGTACAAATGGAAGTACCGCATATATCATATATATATATATATATCATATATATATATATCATACATATATATATATATATATACATATATATGTATATATATATATATATGATATATATATATATATG
>OZ024744.1:85541124-85543624 GCA_964016885.1 Eledone cirrhosa
ATTCATCGACAACACTTGGACTTGGCTGCGAAGAAAGTCAGCAAGCCGCTGAGCAAGTTCTTGCAGGTGGCCATTGATGTCATCAATTTTATCAAACGCCATTCCCTCAATGAACGAATTTTTCAGCAACTGTGCCAAGATAATTCTGAAGTTAGGTGGCTTTCAAAGGGCAAGTGCCTTACTCACTTCTTTGAACTGTTCGACTCTATCATTGAGTTTCAACATAGAACTGTACAAGAAAACCCTCGATGTGAGGCAAGACTGCGCCTACCTCGCTAACATCTTCGACAAATGCAACAGCGTCATTATGGCTTTGCAGGAGGAAGAAGATCACCTTGCTTAAAGCAAGGAATGCTGTGAAAACATTCCTGACCAAATTGAATGTAATCGAAAGGAATCTTTGTTGACGGGAATTCTATAATTTTCCTAGTGTCGCCAATGTTCAAAACATTGTAAGTGATGACCAACTCCAAATTTATACCGCTCACTTCCGTGCACTACAGGAGAACATGAGAGAATGGTTTGTTGACCTTTTGTCTATGGACATCCCAATGTGGATAGTAGATCCTTTCATAGCTAACGTCGATGATTTGGACGTTATATTTCAGGAAGAATTCATTGAACTTCAAGCAGATGACATGATCAAAATTTGATTTCCCAAAATAGGTTAACCCCTTTATTTGGTTGTAAGAGGAAATTCAGCGTCGATTTCCACTCCTACATGCAGAGGCTAAGAAATTTGCTCTGCCTTTTCCAAGCTCATACTTAGTCGAGAGGAGGTTTGGTGCTGTTTCCAAACTGCTCAGTAAGGCTAGCACCTGCTACAATGTAATTACACATGGAGATTTCTGGCTACATCTTACGAAAATCCAGCCTGACGTCAAAGAGTTAGCTAGACTCCATGAAGCTCAAGGATCCCATTGAAATGAGGTCAAAGTTAAAGTAAGTTCATTTATCCGAAAACTTGGATATGCTATTGTTACAAAGCAAACTAACAATTTTTTTATTTGTAGTTGCAGTCTGACTGGACTGGAAACGATCTACAATTGACTTACTCATTTGTTGTATATATTTTACCATTTACTAATAAATATACCCTCTTATATAGTCATGAAATCCCTCTTCCATGGTCTCTAAGCTCACAAAGCGGAGTGGGAGGACATCAAGTTAGATATCAACAATTATTCTGTCCGTTTCATTAAAGGGAAAATTGGAAAGCTTTGAAATTATATAATTGCCACTTTCTCCCAGATACGAGCACTCTTTCGATAGACAGAGATGCACTTGTATAAATGTTCAAAATAGCTGGTATCGCCTGGTGGGAATATAACAAATTCAACTGGTCCTTCAGCAGCACAGTTTTACGTCCGATCTTCAACGCTAGCATGGGTTAGACGGGTTGTCCTGTTGTGGGCAGTGTCCGGTCGGCTGACCTTGTCTTGCTCATACGGGAACTGATTCTGGCTTGATTTCTACAGCTGGATGCCCTTCCTAACACCAACCTCATTTACAGTGAGTGCTGGATGCTTTTTTTTTTCGTGGCGCCTACACGTCCACTTTTACAGTGTGGGCTGGGTACTTTTTTTGCCGTAGCACCTCCACGACCACTTTGCAGTGGAATGATAGGAACCTCAGTCCTATCATCTCATTTCTACATCTGAGCAAACTGGAGCAATGTGAAATAAAGTGTCTTGTTCAAGGAAACAACACATCCCCCGGTCCGAGAATTGAACTCACAACCTTTCGATGCAAGCCCAATGCTCTAACCAGTAAGCCATGCGCCTTCCTTATTCATAAAAAAGAACATTTATGTTCCTTTTTTTGAAATTTATATATTTCCTTTCAAGGATGTATTTATACTCTCAGCTCCCTGCAATGGTATCTTTGGAATATTGTTAATCAATTTTTTAGTAATCGACTGATATCAAAATCAGTAGTATATTGAAAAAGTGAAAAAATGGGGGGGGGGGGCGATTTCGAGGGACAAAAGGGGACGTTTGGCCTAAATGGGTTGAGAACCTGTGTTCTAGACAGTGGATTGCCAGTATCGGTACACTATCGAACAACATGCTTTTCGGTATATACTTACGTCTCTTTACGTTCTGAGTTCAAATCCAGCCGAGGTTAACTTTGCCTTTCATCCTTACGGGGTCGATAAAATAAAGTACCAGTAATATTGGCCTTATCCTCGACTTTCAATAAAACTTACCTCTCTGTTGAATCCTTGGCTAAGTATTGGTCTTTCTCACAATTTCGCATTTAGAATATTTTCTAATTCCGTTTTGCTTTAAATAATTGTTCCTACTTTTGGCACAAGGCCAGCGATTACCCAATGCATTACTGGTACTTTATTTTGCTTTAAATAATATCGAAACAATTTAGTTAGTTCTGTTACCCAAATTTATTGTTTATTTCTATTTTGTACTTTATCGTTTTCTTGTATATAGGTAGAATATATTTCTCATATTTCTTTTTCAGGTGGCGGTTTCGCAGAGTCGTT
>OZ024744.1:85551124-85556124 GCA_964016885.1 Eledone cirrhosa
GGTACCAAAACTTTGTTACGCTCTCATCAGATAAAATACAAAATTTGTTTTATAAATAAAGACATACCTAGGAATCGGACCTTAGCGGTTCATGTTCCGTTTGGATAGTAGATATATATATATTTGGATAGTATTGGAATTGAATAATCAAGACCGTAGCGGTATGTCATATATCAAATCATATATTTTGTCTGATGAGGACGTACTGAAAAAACAACACAGGACCTTTGAAATATATATAATAAAGTATATATTTTGATTATAAGAATATTTTTCATTTGTTAATATTTTGAATAATATATACAAACATATATATTTGTTCATATATATATATATATGTGTATATATTTGTATGTTCATGTATATATATATATATGTGTGTGTGTGTGTGTGTGCGTGTCTAAGTGTGAATGTGTGTGAATGTGTGTGTGTGTATTTGTATATACACACACACACACACACATATATATATATATATATATATATATATATATGAACAAATATATATATATATATATATACACACATACATATATAAATACACACATAAACATACAAACACATACAACACATTCAACACACATACATACACACACATACACACACACATATATATATATATTTATAGGTAAATGTGTGTCTGTGTCGCTGTGTATGTATTTATGTGTAAGTGTATAAGGTGCAGCTCCACTGTCTTTCGACTTAGATCACTCACACTTACATACATACATATATATATGTATATATATATATATATACACACACTTACTTACCTATATGCATACATATATACACACTTACATACATATATACATACAGCCATACATACTTGCATGCATACATACATACATACATACATACATACATACATACATATATACATGCATAATACATATATACATGCATACCTGATGGCTTCCCCCTCGTTATCGAGTATGCCCATTGCATTAGAAATATATATATATATAGCAATAATAATAATAATAATAACAACAATAATAATAACGACAACAACAACAATAATAAAATACATATATACACAAACACACACACGCACACACACATAAACATATCTATACACACACACGATAGCAATTAACAGCATACATACATATATACATATATGGTGGCTGCCAACTCGTTTTCGAGTACGGCCACTACTTTATATCCATGTAGGAGAACCCCTACCGATGCGCTGAACGAGTGTGACTTTTTAGTCCAGCCAGCGACTTGAAAACTCTGGTACAAACACTACACTTGTGACAATTATTGACACATAGTGCTGGGCACATAGTACCATGTGACGACAAGTGCAGAGAGATCTCCAGATATAAAGCATTGCCTGTGCCGTGAAGCTTTTATAGTGAGCAAAAGCACTGCACAAAGCCAGTCCCACTCTCTTAACCAAGATGATATTTACCAAAAAGAAGGACAAGTCAAGATCATTGGATACCATCAAGGTTGCAGGTGTTATATCAGAGTTTTCCTTCTCCTAGAATTCTGCCTTGACAAAGGCTAAGGGGTCATCTCTCCCGGTGATTCTGGATGACCATTGACTCTTTGGATGACCATTGAGCTCCTTTGCCCTTTGACAGGTTTTGTTTTTAGTCCTGCAGATGTCCAAAGTCACCCTCCTCACCAAGAAACCTAGGTGGGGTTGCCAGTTTAGTCGCCAACGACCCGACCATGGGACAGGTTGTACTGGGATACATATATACATATATACATTCATACATATATACATACTTATAAACACACATACATACATGCATACATACACACACGTATATGTATATATGTATATAAATATAAATAATATACATATATGTATGCATGTGATATATATATACAGACATTCATAACACAAACACATAGAGACGCATATATATATATATATATATATATGCAGAGGTTATATTTAATTTGTTGGGATTCAACAAGCTTTAAAATGTTTATAACTGATATAAAGCACTCAACTGTAGTGGAGTAAATATACAATATATTAACAAATGGAAACTATATTTATAAGACCATATTTATTTTATTATACATATTTCAAGGGCCACCAAGTCAAATTATGGTGCGCTTTCATCAGATAAAATACAATACAGATTAGTTTTATAAATATAGTTTCCATTTGTTAATATATTGTATATATATATGTGTGTGTGTGTGTGTGTTTATATATATATGTCTGTGTGTATATGTATATATATATATATATATATATATATATATATATATATATATATTTAAATATATATATATATATTTGTGTGTGTGTGTGTGTGTGTGTGTGTGTGTGTGTGTGTGTGTGTGTGTGTGTGTGTGTGTGTGTGTGTGTGTGTGTGTGTGTGTGTGAATCACTGTGGATATGTGTGTTTTCATGTAATATTTTAATTTATTCTTATTTTATTTTATCTTTCTTTATAATTTCCTTTAAGAGCAAAAAATAAATAAACAAAAAATAAAAAGATGGATGAAATATTTAGGTGTTTATCAAGAGCGGAGATCCGCTTCATGTTTAGAGATCGCTCTGTCTCGGCACTTGATTCTCAACTTCATCTCGACCCTTGTGAACTACGCAGATGCCCTTCTGTCACTCATTATGATAAAACTAAGGAGATTATAAAAAAACTCAACGAACCGTAACAAACTTACGAAAATGGAAAAATAAAAGATCTAAAAATCAAATGAAATGAAATGAAGCTAATATTGGAGGAAAAAAAAAAAAAAAAGGCGTATGTATAATCATATACACGCAAGTATACACATATATACATATACTGAGATACACATACATTATATATATATATATATATATATATATATATATATATATATATGATAGTATGTATGTATGCATGTTGTATGTATGTGTGTATGAATGTGTGTGTATATATATATATATATATATATATATATATATATATATATAAACATATATATAAATATATGTGTGTGTCTGTATATGTGTGCGAATGTGTGCGTGTGCGTGTTGTGTTTGTGTGTGTGTGTGTGCGTGAGTGAGTGTGTGTGCGTGCGTGTATATACCTGCGTCTGTGTGTATGTGTATGTGTATGTGTGTGTGTGCGTTTGTGTTTGTCTATATCTTGGTGCAGTAAACGATTACGAAATAAAAGCAGACGATAAGACTGTTAAACTAAAACAAAAAGAGAAAAGAAAATATATATATATATATATATATATAGAGAGAAACAGAGAAAGAAAATCGTTGATTACTCAATATTTTTTGAATCCATGTTGAGAAGTGAAGTCAAAGCTAACACTTTAAAGCGTCCCCTAGATATTATCGTTGCATTAAAAGGCAATTTCCTATAGTGACCTTCGACGTTTTAAATTAATATAAATTAGCCTTCTGAACATTTAGCTGAAAAGTCTTTCTTTAAAACAAGTCTGACGACGGGAAAACTGAACTCAAATTTTCTTTAATCAGACAAGGGATAATGTAAGTAAAGTAAAAAAGAATGAAAACAAGAATAGATGGAAGAAAGAAACGAACGACAAAAGACAAAACAAAACAAATACAAACATCTAGTAAAAGAAATAATACGTATAAACAAATGAAAAAAAACAAACAAAAAACAAAAATAAATAAATAAATGTCGATAGGATATATTGACTGTTTCATGTATGACCATTAGGAATTTAGTTGTGAGACGAAATCAGAGACGAGCAGAGTGGCAGGGGTGGAGAGTGGTAAGGGGCGAGATGATGAGGAGGTAGAAGAGGATGGAGGAGAAGGGGGAAATTAGGATGAGGAGGAGGAGGGGGAAGGGGGGAGAAGAAGAAGAAGAAGAAGAAGAAGAAGAAGAAGAAGAAGAAGAAGAAGAAGAAGAAGAAGAAGAAGAACAACAACAACAACAACAACAACAACAACAACAACAACAACAACAACAACAACAACAACAACAACAACAACAAGATGACGAAAATAATGAAGAAACAGGAAGGAGTGGGAAATGATCATGACTCGCGTTCAGAACTTTCATTTGAAATAAACTATTTAAATTATTTTCAAAACCGAAATTAGCATATGCACATAATTTAAAAAAAAAAAAAAAATGAATGAGATTTTATGAATCCGAGAATATTGATCGTTAGTAACATAAATAATATAATTATGATGTAATAAATTGTTTCGTTAATAACGAAATTCATATTGATTTTTCTACAGCTGTTGATTGATTATATTGGAAAGGGATTCAACACTGATCACCAAATCTTAGAGTGCCAGACGCCATGCTTTGCAGCATAGAGTTACGGCCCTTCATGATCTGAGTTCAAATCCCACTAAGGTTAACTTTGCCTTTCATCCTTACGGGGTCGACAAAATAAAGTACCAGTCACGCACTGGGGTCGATTTAATCGACTCACCCCACCCCCCAAAATTGTTGGCCTTGTGCCTAAATAAGAAACCATTATATCTAACGGCGGTGGATTCGCAGTATCAGTAAGGTGTCAGACACCATGCTTTGCAGCATGGAGTTACGGCCCTTTACGATCTGAGATCAAATCCTACCGAGGTTAGCTTTGCCTTTCATCCTTACGGCGTCGATAAAATAAAGTACCAGTAATGTACTGAGGTAATTTGATGGCTTTGTGCCAAAAGTAGAAACAATTATTCTATTTAATGTGTCCTTTCTATCTCAAGTCTTGACTACAGAGAATTTGTTACTAATTCGTGCAGTACGAGAGACGTGATCGATTCTATAAACCACGGCATCTACTGTTTATATATGTGTGTGTGTGTGTGTAAGCAAGAGGCAAATGGAAATAACAAAGCAAGCAACACAGTACAATTGATATAGTACGCTTGATATAGTAGGAAAATAGTCTTAAAGTTTCAAGCGCTAGTCCTTCATCAGAAAATATGATGAAAAATTAAAGAAGAAATAAAAAGATTGAGGAGACGGTTATTGGCAATAGATGGAACGACGTAAGTTCTACCGTCGAGCACTAACTTTTCAATATATATA
>OZ024744.1:85561124-85573624 GCA_964016885.1 Eledone cirrhosa
AATTGTGTATCGAAGAAATTTGTGATATAATTAACTGTCAAAACTCTATTAATCTCAGAACAGAATTATTTTCTTCTTGCAAACATCGCCAAAATTCCACGTTCAGAACTATTTTTAATTTATAATATCCCTATAAACCTTCAAAATCTTAAAAAACTTAAAATGTAAATTTTTAAAAATATTTTTAATATTTTAATATTTTAATATTTTTAAATATTTTTAATATTTCAGAAATGTTTAATACCTCTAATATTTATAATATTTTTTATATATATATTTAATATTTTAATTTCCTACATCATTTTAATTCTGGCATTATTTTTAATTCCGACATTATTTTTAATTCCGACATTATTTTTAATTCCGACATTCTTTTTGTAAGGACACCCCTATAAATATATTTTAGATGTAGATTGATAATCTTGAAATGACGTTCTGAAAATGTATCCTCTTTAAGATAGTTCTTCGAAAATCACATTACATTTTCCTCTCTCTTTTTGTTATCCAAACATTCACACATCTTTCGACTAAAATGATGGATCTCATACAAAATAATATATAATTTTTTTCTCTAATTTTAATGGTTAACAAACAAAATTGCAGTTATCTTTCCTTTCTCAATCGTTACAAACATATTTCTCTCAATCGTGCAGTTTTTGAATCCACAAATGATTCTACTCTCACAACTTGAACCACCTATTTTTTAAGTAAAATACAAATTTAAAATCCTTCGTAACTCATATTTGATATATAAACAATTAATACATACGCAATTTATTAACATATATATAGATATCTATATACATATAATCTATCCAAATGTTAGAAGATAAAAATACTTACAACCATAATTCTTCATATAATCTAATTGATTATATATACAAAATATTATAAGTCATAATATATAAGTAACAAATCTTTTCCCCCAACGTAAATTCTAGCCCTTCCTTCTTTCTCTTCTTTCCTACGGTTACAATAACTTATCATATTTAAGTTTTCCATAGCGTCTAAAATAACGTTTTTTTTTCAGCCATTTTACATAAACCTCATTTGCATACTCATCTTAATAATTTGAAATATCTGACTTTTTTCTCTTCCCTTCACTTTCAAGGGATAACTTGAACCGTTAAGGTATATTATCCTTGGTTATGTCAAATATTTATAAAACATTTTGTATTTTATCTGATGATAGCGTACCAAAATTTTGGTACCCTTGAAATATATATAATAGAATAAATATGGTTTTATAAATATAGTTTCCATTTATTTAATATCATTGTATATATATTTTTGTATTTTTTTTCTTATTTATTTATTAAGTTATTCTTGTTTCCTAACCACTGTCCATATTTGTGTGTACATTTTTGAGTGCATATATATCTTTGTATATGTATGTGTGTGTATTTATGTATATATCTGTGTATATGTATGTGTATGTATTTATGTTCCTGTCCGTATTTCTATGTAGACGTAAATACGCTTATGTGAGAAAGTATCCGTTTGCGAACCTTTTAGTATATGCGCGTAGTTGAGTGTGTGTATGTTTATGTTCTGGATATTTATTTTTATATATATTTTTTGTGTTTTTTAACCCTATTTCCTTTTTGCCCGTTTTTTTCAGCCTCACTTTCATATTTCCTAAATTTTGTTTTTAAATCCATATTTAATAAAAACACCATGTTATTTATTCATTCTGACGGCTGAAGACAGACATAACATCTACCTTCAGGAAACTACTGGTAAATGAAATAATTATCTTATGTTGTTTATTACATAACTAAATAAATATATATATAGTTTTTCGAATATTAATAATAACATTCGATTCGTTCGCAATTTTGCAAACAAACCTCAATTTTATAGCCATGTCAGGAGAATGAACACTTCATTCTTGGTCTTATGTGGGCATGCGAACAGAACTGCAGACACTAATGTTTCTGGGTATCACCCTTCATCAGTACAGCTCAGCCATTTATCGCTCGTATACAGGAAACTGACTGGCCAGTCTGTTGATATGCAAGTCTGGCTGATCAGTGGATTTGCTAATATGCAGATCTGACTGATCAGCCAGTCTGCTAATATGCAAATCAAGCCGATCGGTCCCTGTGTATTTTTGAAAATAGCATATATTTTCAAAATATATTTTACCTGGATAGACTAAAACTTGAACCGTTAAGGACTCATTCCTGGATATGTCAATATTTATAAAACAAACTTTGTATTTTATCTGATGAGTGCATTCCAATGTTTTGGTACGCTTGAAATATATATAATAGAATAAATATGGTTTTATAAATATAGTTTCCATTTATTAATATCATTGATATTATACTCCAGAAAACCTGTCGAATGCTTCGAATCAGTTATAAATATATATATTTGTTGAATTACCAACAAATTAAATATTCCTTTGCTTAGATGTATATATGTATATGTATATATATCTATTCTAGGGCGGGTAAAATTCTCGAGATCCATGGACGAGTTCTCTCCAGCGGTCTCTGTCCCTCATTATCGCTGCCATGTCCTGCGTCTCCAACAGACCAGTGTCTGTCCTTAGGGCATCAACATACGTCAACCTTGGTCTTCCTCTCCCAGTATATCTATGTAGGGGCTCCCTCAGGGGCACTGAGTGCAATGTCATCTCTGGATGCCGGTGAGCATGTCCAGCTAACCTCAATCTCCTCTGTGTCACTTTTGAGCTGACTTTTGGGAGGCTCCATACAGCTCTGAGATTTTCATCCTCAGTGTATACTGATTAATGTTCAGAGCCATCATTAGCATTCTCGTGTAGCACCCATCCACCATCTGAGTGAGTTTCTTGGTCAGTGTCCAAGTCTCAGAGCCGTACAGCAGCAAAGACTCCACTACAGCAACGAAGAGGCGGATTTTCAGGTCTCTACGAAGGTCCGACTCCCACACCGATCTCAAGCTGAAATATATACACACACACACACACACGTATATATATATATATATATATATATATATATATATATATATATATATATATATATATATATATCGGCCTGCCCGTCCGACCAGTGGGATGGCGTCATCGTATGGCTAAAATACCAACGTGCTGTGACCAGCGGCGCCGAATGGCGGCTGACACACTGATCGATGAAGGTGATCAAGGTGATATATCTTGACTTCATGAATGAGTTTTTCTTGTCCCAACTTGTCCTTGCACCAACGAGACATCAGAAGAACATTCCGGATCTAGTGTTTAGTAACTACACTAACACTATACATAATATTACAGTGGAAAATACCCTTCTCTCAGACCATGACATGGTTCTTTGTAACCGGAGATTCCACCAGCCGAAAGCTAATCCCAGGGCCCTCTCTCCAGCCCACCCATTTGATAACATGGATCTCCACAATGCCAACTGGGATGCAATTATGAACGAACTATCACATGTTGACTGGTCTTTAACACACGTGCACACTTCCACCAACATCAAAACATCTTGGCAGATCTTTGTAGACACTGTCACAAATATATGTACAAAATACACCCCGCCAAAACCTGTGAAAAAAACCAAGTGCGGTATCTCCCAAAACAAAAAAACAATTATCAGAAAAAGAAAAAGAAAAGGAAAAAGAAAAAGAAAAAGAAAAAGAAAAAGAAAAAGAAAAAGAAAAAAGAAAAAGAAAAAGAAAAAGAAAAAGAAAAAGAAAAAGAAAAAGAAAAAACAAAAATTGTAATACACTAAAATACTGCCAACAGCAACACATACATTCAATGGCTATCACCCTGCTTGAGTCAAAAATATAATCTCCAGCAATGTATGATGACCATCATCAATAACCAGAGAGTATCTGAAGAGAGGTGGGCCATTGAGAAAATCAAACTCAACCCCAAAGTGTTCTTCTCATTCGCTAAAAAACACAAGGTCACCGTCTCCACTGTTGGCCCCTAGTTGATGAAAATGGACTCTCCAGGACAATGCCAAAACCATGGGCGAGATACTGCAGAAACAATACTGCTGTTTTCAGCAACCCTGATATGGCCGATCTGGGCCGTATCAGTGATATTAACCCCCAACACGCTATACCAGACATAACGTTTGGCGCCCCTGATGTCTTAGCGGCAATAAACGAAATTAAACACAATCCAGCAGTATGCGCCGACAGGTTCCCTGCTTGTATCCTGAAGGTGTGTCGACACCAACTTGCAACTCCTCTTGCTAATCTGTGGAGGAACTCACTGGACACTGGCTATATTCCTGAAAACTTTCTGTTCAAGTCCGTTATCCCAGTCTTCAAAAAGGGAAATAAGTTCCTTGCAGTGAGCTACCGTTCGATCGCACTCACCTCTCGTATTATCAAGGTATTTGAGAGGGTGGTGAGATCACGAATAACCCACTTTCTTGAAAGCAACGGCCTGCTGAACTCCAACCTACATGGATTCCGTAATGGAAGGGACTGCCTAACGCAGCTCCTGCATCACTTTTACGATGTTTTGAGAGCCTTGGGAAACAGCTCCAACACTGATGTCATCTACCTTGATTTCAGCAAGGCCTTCGACAGGGTTGATCATAAGATTCTACTGAAAAAACTATCCAATGTTGGTGTCTCTGGAAGGTTACTACAGTGGATCAAATGTTTCCTGACAGGCAGAACCCAGCATGTTGTAGTCGAAGGAGTAAAATTAAGCCCTGCCAAAGTCAGCAGTGGCGTCCCACAAGGCACTGTGTTGGGCCCACTTCTTTTCATCATCTACATTAATGACATTACTGGCATCATCAAACACAGCAACATCAGAATCTTCGCAGATGATTCCAAGCTCCAAATGGTCATCAATGAGGTGGGTGACCGGACTTGCCTTCAGTCAGAACTACTGGCTGTTATCAAATGGGCAGAGATGAATAATATGCTGTTGAATGAGGATAAATTTGAACTAATCCACTTTGGAAAAAAGGATGCCCTGAAACTACCATACTCTCTTCCTTCGGGTGTAACTCTAGTGGCTTCCAATAACATCAGAGACCTGGGAGTAATTGTGGACAACAATATAAGCTGGGCCACTCATATAAACAGCAAAGTTGATATGGCCCGCAGAATGTGTTCCTGGATTCTCAGAACTTTCCAGTCGAGAGATATCCATACTGTTGTCCTTCTCTTCTCCACTTTTGCCCGACCCCACCTTGAATACTGTTGTCCACTGTGGTCACCCCACACGAAGCAAAGTATCATGAAAGTTGAAGCACCCCAAAGGTCAATTACAAAAAAGATAGATGGCATGACAGGCCTTGACTATTGGGGTCGATTAGAAAAGCTCAAACTTTATTCTCTTCAACGTCGCCGCGAGCGCTACATTATCTGTATGATGTGGAAAATATTCCATCAGCTTTGCCCAAATGATGTTGGCATCACCTTTAGTGTACACCCGCGGCTTGGGCCCCGTGCTATCCGCCCATGACAAAAATCTCACTCTCATCACATAACAATACAGCACAATTATTTCACCTCAATTGGACCTGCACTCTTTAACATTACACCAAGACACATCAAAGCAGAGACAGACCCCATCAAGTTCAAGAAGTCTTTGGATAAATTCCTTCAAGAATTCCCGGATAAGCCTCCGATACCCGGATATGCCTCCGTAAACAATAACTCTCTGCTCGAGTGGGCCATGGTGCCCAAACACTAATTTGTAAGACTTCGCCAGGTGGTGCTATTAAGTTAGACATGGCCTCGGCCAATACTGGCCGAAACCTATCAAAGTTATCAAAGTTATATATATATATATATACAAATATACATACATATATACATACATATATATATACATATATATAAAAAATAATGTTTTCCAATTTTTCATGCATTACATTTTACATTGAGTAATATTGAAATGCAGAGTTTTTCTCCATAAATAGTAACAACAGTAATAATTCACATTCTGTCTTCGACAACATCCAAAACATAAACATACACATACCGACCATAATTAAATATGGAATGATACGCGGTGCCAACACATACACACACAGCCCGGTGGTCAGAATGGAGAAGGAGAATCCCCAGAGGACGTCCAGGGAGACGCGCTGGAAAAGCCACTCCAAATCTATGCACACTTCAATGACCGGGCCCCGGTCTATAACAATGGCAGACACAATCCAAAAGGGCCGATAAGCAGAGAGAAATGTCTAAGACCTGAAGGCGGCCAGATACACCAGTTGCCAGTCTGGATGACATTTCTGGATGACGGTTACTAGCCTTCGCTGCCGGTCACGTCCTGCACCACCGACTTACCTTCTGGGTTCAAGAAGATGGTGAGATCCAAGCCTCTCCGAAAAATCACGGCAGCCCCCCCCCCCCCTCCCCCCCGATCCTGGACGGCTAGGAGATGCGTATACATCGTAGCCGCCGCCGAAGATCGGTGCGAAGGCTCGTGCTTCGAAGATTCTGGTTTCGCTGATGGCCACCATATCTATGTTTAGTGACCTGAGGTCGTTGAGCAGGTGACCCTGCTTCCAAGATGACCACAGGCCACGTGTATTTACGCTGCCTATTCTAAGTGCGGCCATGTTGGATGAGGAACGGGGTAAGTGAGAAATTATCCCTTACCTTGATCGTGTGGAGATGGGACAGTAGAAACGCCCCCTCAGCTGGTCATGGGTATCGCCAAGGCGATAACTTTGTAGATTCTTTTGGAGAGTGACCCCCTGAAATCCCCAACGCAGTTGGGGAATTTTTGTTTTAATTGTTTATAGTTTTCGAGTTCAATATATACAATGTTAACATTTTGGTAATGTTCTTGGTGTTGGTGGGGTGTGTTAATTTACGTCTGAAATATCGGTGTGGTGTTTTATGTGTTCCATTAGTCCTTTAATAATATTAATAATAATGATTTCATTTATTGGCCACAAGATGTAGGGGACAATACAACGACAGGGACCGTGGGGGTTTACAATAAGGTCGAGTAAAAGTGCACAATGCCAAGACTAATTTAACAATTAAGATATACGAATATAAAATAAACTATGTATAAATATACCAAAATAAATTCCCCGATAGGGGTGGACGACCCTGAACCACCCTGCGCTTCTAGGACACCCAGGGAGAGCACCCCTCTCCTCAAGTTAGCTAGCCTATAGGCGCATGGTCAGAGTAGGCCTATTCATACGTGCCATTCTCGTCACATTCACCCACCTTTTGGCAAATGTACTGGGGGGCAGCACTTCTCTCTCCACCCTCACATTCCTTTCCAGGTGAAACTTGAAGAAGTTGATGAGGGATTGGCCGAAGAGAAAAGTGTCTGTCTTCACTCCTTTTAATCTGGTCCAGCATATAACCTCTTTCACAACTGTCACCAGACAGAGGAAAATTGCCTGCTCTTCCTGACCAAAGGAAGGCGGCGGGTCGATCTTCACTATGGACTCGGCCGATAGCCGGATTCGTGCCACACGCGACAGTAGCTGTTCGACATAACTCCACAAGTCAGTAATGCACGGACATTGGACAAGTGCGTACAGAATAGTTTCGTCGTTCTGTGCGCATCTTGGACAGGTCCGTCTGACAGCACTTCCGTGCCTGTAGAGTTTATCCCGAAGCGGCAGTACCCCCCCCCCCCCCTTCAGTAGCACTGCTAAGCGAGTGATTTCTGGAAATTGTCCATCGTCCCCGGCTCGAAAGTCCTCCGGTACAGACTGGTCAATTCAACTTCGTCAAAGCACAAAGCCTCTCCGAGTGCGTCATCGCACTTGCCCGCCAGTAATCCTCTATAGAACTCGAGAGTGGTAGTTCTACTGATCGCATTGCCCGTTTGGTAGAGGGCAGTGGGTGCCTGGCAACATTCCAGGTGCCAGTCACCCAGTCTCTGTCTCTTCTTGGCCCAGGACTGCAGCTCAGTCAAAGAAACCGACTGCGGTAGGGCCCGTCTGATAAACGGCGACCACACCTATTCACCGTTTAGAATATCTGGAGATATCGCAGCCTCAGCGCATGTCTGCGCATCATTGGCCACGTCATGCCCAGCCCTCCGCGTAGACGGTGCTGGCAGCAGATGGACCGCCTCACCAACGGAACTTGTCCCCTCCACAAGAATTTGAAGAGGAGCTGTTCTAACTTGAAGAGGCGCGGACCGGGGCAAAGCACGACGGTCAGGCGGTAGTAGATGACGGACGCGATGTAGGCATTCACCACCTCAGCACGACCTTTCAGTGATAGCATCCTCGCAGCCCGTTTTGAGGTGTGACTGGGAGACCCTGCTCGTTACCTCGTCCCAATTCTTATCCACCTGGAGGTCTGGCCCGAACCAAACCCCGAGCAACTTTGCCGGTCCGTCCGTCCAGCTTCCAACGACGTTCCCAACGACTTTCCTTATCAGCGTCACCACTCCCCCGCTCACAGAACTGGGAATACTCCAATTCTGCTGCCAGTTTCAGTAGAGTGTTTCGAGGAGATTGGAGAACAAGTCTTGCATAATTACGTAAAGTTCGTAGGGCAGGCCATCCAAACTGGGTGACTTGCGTCTCATGCAGCCGACAAGGGAGTCCTGAATTTCGGCTGAAGTAATCGGCCTTTCGCAGCGCTCAGCGTCGACCGTCGAGGTACGCGGAAAGCCGTCAAGGTAGGGACTTAAATCCACTACTCTCTCTGACTCGCCACCTTCCCCGAACAACCGAGCAAAGTGCTGGCGAAAGGCATCACACATCCGCTTGGAATCGCTTATCTCGTGCCCGTCTCGGTCCGCCAAACACCGAATTGTGGTTTATTACCACGCTGCGCCTCCGCCACGCGGGCCCATCGAACAGCTTTAGTTCCCTCGTTTCTCAGCGCACGCGCCTTAGCTCTGACAATGCAACCTTCGTGTTTGGCATTGAAGAAAAGGTCTAATACCATTCTCGCCGCTAGCACGTCAGCTGCAATGCTACTAAAATTAGCCTCGTCTAACTTATTTACCAGCTCCCCCTCCTTTCTATTTTTCTCTAACGCTAGTTCTTTGCTGAACTCTATCGAAGTTACTCTAATCTCTCTTTTGAGAGCCCCCACCATATGTTGTTGATGATCCCTCCTGTCAACTTTTGCTTAACTAAATTGTTGACTCGGTCTCCGTAAGCCTTACGTGCCGGAAATGACAGGTTCAGCTTCCATTAACCCGGTCCCAAAGAACACGTATACAGATCACAAATTTGTGATCTGAATAGGCGACCGTTTTAAAAAGTGGGCAGACTACACTATTTCTTTTTATTTTCCTAATGAAGATCCTGTCTTTATACGATCTAGATGACTCCATGCGGTTTGTACATGTCCATACTGGCACATTGGGGGAAATCTAGTCGATACCTGTCAGACAGTTGGAACTGGCTGAGTGGGTGCTTGAGGCTTTTGCACCCCCGCTCCTATCAGCTACACCCACACAATCCCAGCGTGAGTCTAAGATGCTGTTCCAGTCCCCCGCTAGCAGTAAAGGGTGAGACGTACCCAGAAAGGTTTCCAGGCGTCTAAAGAAGTCCGGTCGTCCGGCCCCAGTAGAGGCGTAGACGGCCAGCAGTCTAAAAGCACCACCTTCGCTACTGCTCACATCCAGGACCACCAACTTACCGTCCGGGTCCCGGAAGATCGACCTTATCTCGAGATCCAGTCCTTTCCTAAACGACACTGCCACTCCACCTCTCATTCCCGGCCTGCTAACAGATACGAAGATCTGATAGTCATAATAATTGTTTCTACTTTTTGGCACAAGGCCAGCAAATTACCCAGTTTATTACTGATACTTTATTCTATCGACCCCGTAAGGATGAAAGGCAAAGTTAACCTCGGCGGGATTTGAACTCAGAATGGCAAGGGCCGTAACTCTATGCGTCAAAGCATGGCGTCCGACCCTCTACCGATACTGCCAATCCACCAATAATATAAATATATATATATGTATATTTACAGACACAGACACACACACACACACACAAACACACACACACATATATGTATACATACATACATATATATACATACATACATATGTAAACACACATATATACATGTACATACACATAGACGTAGACATACTTACATATACATATTTAAATATGTACATGTATGCCTGTGTACGTGCGTGTTTGTGTGTATGTTAGGCGTATGTTAGTGTATGGCTCTGTTCGTATGTTTATGTATTAACACAAAAATGACAGCTAATAACTTTGATCTCATTACTCATCACCAAGGAAACGTTGCAAGGCTGTAAAATATTGCGCATTCGATATATATATATATGTGTGTGTGTGTGTGTGTGTGTGTGTGTGTGTGTGTGTATGTGTGTGTGTGTGTGTGTGTGTGTGTGTGTGTGTGTGTGTGTGTGTGTGTCTGTGTGTGTCTGTCTGTGTATGTGTATACATATATATATATATATACACTCACAGACACACACACACACACACACACACAAACACACATACACACACACACACACACACACATACACACACTTACGGATATGTATGTATAAATATGTATGAATATATGCGTAAGTGCATGTGTGTGTGTGTGTTTGCATGTGTACCTATATATTTAAACACACACACACACATGTATCTATGCATATACATATATATATATATATATATATATATACACACACACACACACACACATACACACACTTACGGATATGTATGTATAAATATGTATGAATATATGCGTAAGTGCATGTGTGTGTGTGTGTGTGTGTGTTTGCATGTGTACCTATATAAACACACACACACACATGTATCTATGCATATACATATATATATATATATATACACACACACACACACACACACACACACACACACATACACACACTTACGGATGTGTATGTATAAATATGTATGAATATATGCGTAAGTGCATGTGTGTGTGTGTGTGTGTTTGCGTGTGTACCTTAAAGTGTTAAAACCGCATTCTTCTATATATCCCAAACATGTAATACGATCAGGTTTTGTGTCTTCCTCTTTGGAACCATTTGTAACTAGATGACGATGACTAACCAACACCAACACCAACACCACCACCAACACCACCAACACTGACACCACCAACACCAACACCACCACCAACACCACCAACACTGACACCACCAACACCAACACCACCACCAACACCACCAACACTGACACCACCAACACCAGCACCACCACCAACACCACCAACACCAACACCAACACTACCAACACTGACACCAACACCAACAACAACATATTCACAACCACCAAGACTGATACCACCAACACCACCACCACCACCACCACCACCACCACCACCACCGACTCCAACACCGACACCTTCACCACCACCAACATTGACACCACCAACAACACCATCACTAACACCAACACCAACACCAACATCACTAACAACACCACCAGCACCACCAACACCAACGCAATCACCATCACCAACACCAACACCAACACCACCACCAACACCACCACCAACAACACCACCACCAACACCAACACCAACACCACCAACACTAACAACACCACCACCACCAACAGAAACACCACCACCAACACCATCACCAACACCAACACCACCAATACCAACACCAACACCACCAACACTAACACCAACACTAACACGACCAGCAACATCTTCACCACCACCAACACCAACACAAACACCACCAACACCAACACCACCAACACCACCAACATCACCACCACCAACACCAACACCAACACCACAACCAACATCACCACCAACACCACCAACATCACCACCACCAACACCAACACCAACACCACCAACACCACCAACAACAACACCACCACCAACATCACCACCAACATCACCACCACCAACACCAACACCAACACCACCAACACCACCAACAACAACACCACCACCACCACCTTCACCACCACCACCACCACTACAACCACCACAACAACTATCACCACCACTATAACCGCCACCACCACCAACACCACCACCACTACAACCACCACAACAACTATCACCACCACTATAACCGCCACCATCACCACCACCACCACCATCGCCACCACCACCACCAACAACACCACCACTACAACTACCACAACCACTATCACCACCACCACCACTATCACCACCACAACCACCATCACCACCACCACCATCGCCACCACCATCACCAACCCCACCACCACCACCACCACCACCACCACCCTCATCAACCCCCCACCCCAACCCCCACCAACACCACCAACACCAACATCGTCACCCCCCCCCACACGTCCACCACCAACATCGTCACCATCACCAACGCCATCACCATGTCCATCACAATCACATCTAACATCTTCATAAACAGTGTCTAACAATAACTACTACCACCGCCACCACCACCACCACCACCACCACCACCATCACAACCACCACCACCACCACCACCACCACCACCACCACCACCACCACCACCACCACCATCGCCACCATTGTCAACACTATTACCAACACTGTTGATATCACTGCCACGTACGCTATCTCTATTATCACCAATGATAGCACGATGGATATCA
>OZ024744.1:85581124-85588624 GCA_964016885.1 Eledone cirrhosa
GGGGTGGTTATTTCTGACAGAACCGGCTGGAAGGAATGTTTCAGGACTCTGCCCGCAACAACAACAACAACAACAAAGAAGAAGAAGAAGAAGAAGAAGAAGAAGAAGAAGAAGAAGAAGAAGAAGAAGAAGAAGAAGAAGAAGAAGAAGAAGAAGAGGAAGAAGAAGAAGAAGAAGACGACGACGACGACGACGTTTTTTTCCCTCTGTATCACTAGAACATCCGGCTATCTGACGTACCGCTTCAGGATTATTACATTATAGGGTGGTGGATTGGCAAGTACCGGTAGAGGGTCGGACGCCATGCTTTGCAACAAAGAGTCACGGCCCTTTACGGTCTGAGTTCAAATCCCGCCGAGGTTAACTTTGCCTTTCATCCTTACTGGGTCGATAAAATAAAGTACCAGTAATACACTGGGATAATTGCTGGCCTTGTGCCAAAAGTAGAAACAATTATTTACATTATAGGGCCTGATAAAATCAGGCATCTACAAACGTGATAGTCTGAAGAAAGTTCAACTCCTGAAAGATGGATCAAGTAAAACTATAGAATATCGATTAGGAGCAAAATAACAGCCAGAACTCAGGATATTTTGTACCGTTGTTATTGATAGGGGTTCTGATAATCCACATAAGGTTAGGTACCTTGTTCTTGTTAATCTTTCACCCCATCTTTCTATCCATCTCTCCATCGTTCTGATCCATTTTTCTCCTCTCTCTCTCTCTCTCTCTCTCTCTCTCTCTATATATATATATATATTATATATATATATATATATATATATATATATATATATAACTCCCTCAATTCTCATCTCTCTTTCTCTCCATCTCTCTCTCTCTCTTTATATATATATATATATATATATATTACCCACTCTACTACCCTAAGTATTGAGTACTTTGGTGCGTTATGGTCCACATTTCCTTCGTTATATATATATATATATATATATATATACGTTATTCCGGGTTGAATCGGAGGTAACCACAGTAAGTAAGGTACTCAATACATAGCAGAGTATAACAGTTTTAATATAGATGAGATTCTACAGGACTAGAACTGTTTCATTCATTTGAAATCATCAGGAATCCCTGATTCCTGATGATTTCAAATGAATGAAACAGTTCTAGTCCTGTAGAATCTCATCTATATTAAAACTATATATATATATATATATATATATATATATGAAAAATATGGGGAGAAGAATACTGCATGGTTGCACATTGATTACATATTATAAAATGAGTCACTCATCAGTGATTTGCCAACGATCATTGGTATTTCATGACATTAAAAATCATATACCTCACGTTGGTGCGAGCAATAACTAAAATAAGGTATTGGGACAAGTGAAACGCGTAAAGCGAGTGAGACAAGTAAACAACACAGGAGAAAGCTAACCGAAGATGGAAAGAAAAACAAGCAACATGGTTATTCGGTCAGTATAAACTGGGTGAATTCATGAGCGTGTGAGAAACAGACCTTTCGCTAGAGAATTTGATGTGAGAAAGAAGGAAAATCGGATTCGTAGCGAACGGGAGGAAGTGAGAAGGGGAGAAACAGAGAGTGAGTGAGTGGAAGTGCGAGGAAGAGATCAGTAGAGAGAAAGTGTTAACTGACATGACAGAGGGGACGAAAGAAAGTAAGAGAAACAGAGAGAACGAGGGAGCAGTAAGGGAGAAAAAGAGAATATATAATTTCCTCGATTCTCATCGCTCTTTCTCTCCATCTCTCTCTCTCTCTCTCTCTCTCTCTCTCTCTCTCTCTCTCTCTCTCTCTCTCTCTCTCTCTCTCTCTCTCTCTCTCTCTCCTTCTCTCTCTCTCTCTCTCTCTCTCTCTCTCTCTCTCTCTCTCTCTCTCTCTCTCTCTCTCTCTCTCCCTCTCTCCAACTCCCTCAATTCTCATCTCTCTTTTTCTCCATCTCTCGTTCTCTCCATCTCTTCCTCTCCACACCTTTCTCTCTCACGCTCTTCGATTTGTGGTTATATCTTAAGCCAAAAATATTTTACTATACAAATAGTATACAGCTGTTAATGGCTACGAATATTCTTTAATTATATATTTACTTGTTTTTCTTTTTAATTTCTCACCAATATATATATACAGAGAGAGAGGTGGGAGGGGCAGATATAGAAATATCGAGAGAAAGGGGTAGAAAGAGCCGGTTTTAACACAAAAACTTTCATTGGAATTTTAGAAAATATGAAACAGGTAATTGTATACGTATAGCTGTATGCGTTTGTACATGTATACATATGGAGTTATTACATGCTACCTTGTATATATGTATGTATGTATATATGTATGTATAATGGCCATTGAGTCTTTCTAATGCGTGTACTGCATTGTACTGCATTGGGACTTACCATAAGCCTGAAAAAGACTGTAGCCATGTACCAACCAGCCCCTGGGAAGCCATGTTGTGAGCCCAACATCTTGGTTTATGGTGAAAGGCTAAGGGTCGTTGGCAGTCTTGTATATCTTGGAAGCACTCTGAGTATGTCCTGCGATCTTGATGGGGAAATATCAAACAGGATACAGAAAGCCAGTGATGCTTTTGGAAAACTGAACAAGCGTCTCTGGTCTCAACACGGAATTTCGGTAAAGACAAAGCTTAAAGTGTATCATGCGTGTGTGCTCACGGCACTTCTTTACGTTTGTGAGACGTGGGTGGTCTACCGTAGACAGATGATGCGACTTGAGGGGTTCCACCAGTACTGCTTACGTTGGATCCTCGGCCTAACTTGGCAAATGTTTGTCAGTGACGTCGAGGTTCTGGACAGAAGTGGTTGTGATAGTATCGAGACCTCGATTTTGAAACATCAGTTGCGCTGGACAGGCCATCTTGTAGGGATGAATGACAAGCGAATGCCGATGCAGCTGCTTTATGGCGAGCTCCAAATGGGAAAAAGGAACGCGAGTAAACCCAAGATGCGTTTTAAGGACTGCATCAAGGGGGCGCTCAAAAAAAGTAACATCCCTTGTGAGCACTTGGAAGCATGCGCCAGCGACCGATCGCATTGGAGGAAAGCAGTGGCTAGTGGCAAGTGTCTATTTTAGGAAACAAGAAGAAGGCACGCGACACTAAAAAGAGATGTCCGGAAAGGAATCCATGTTGGCCTTCCCGAAGGCACTGACAGACGGCTTGATCTGACATGTAAGACCTGTAATAGGGTTTGTCTGAGCATGGCAGGTCTAAAGAGTCACCTTGGAGTGCACAAGAACAGGGAAGCAGGCATCTGTAGAGCCATAAGTGTTCATCAGACGACGACATGTAATGTTTGTGGAAGGGTATGCAGGTCGAGTAGTGATCTCACACGACATGGTACCATGGGCCCAGCACTAGGTGTCAATAATTGTCACAAGTGTAGTGTTTGTACCAGAGTTTTCAAGTCGCTGGCTGAACTGAAAAGCCACACTCATTCAGCGCATCGGTAGGGGTTCTCCTACATGGATATAAAGTAGTGGCCGTACTCGAAAACGAGTTGGCAGTCACCATGTATGTATGTATATATATGTCAGGTCACCAGTTGGTGCTACTGGTAACATGTATCCCAGTACAATTTGTCTCATGGTCGGGTCGTTGGCAACTAAACTGGCAACCTCACCAAGGTTTCTTGGCGAGGAGGGTGAATTTGGACATCCTGTAGGACTAAAAATAAAACCTGTCAAAGGGCAAATGAGCTCTTAAGAGTCAATGGCCATCCAAAATCACCGGCAGAGATGACTCCTTAGCCTTTGTCAAGGCAGAATTCTAGGAGAAGGAAAACTCTGATATAACACCTGCAACCCTGATGGTATCCAATGATGTTGACTTGTTCTTCTTTTTGGTAAATATCATCTTGGTTAAGAGAGTGGGACTGGCTTTGTGCAGTGCCTTTGCTCACTATAAAAGCTTCACGGCACAGGCATTGCTTTATATCTGGAGATCTCTCTGCACTTGTCGTCACATGGTACCATAGGCCCAGCACTATGTGTCAATAATTGTCACAAGTGTAGTGTTTGTACCAGAGTTTTCAAGTCGCTGGCTGGACTAAAAAGTCACACTCGTTCAGCGCATCGGTAGGGTTTCTCCTACATGGATATAAAGTAGTGGCCGTACTCGAAAACGAGTTGGCAGCCACCATATATATATATATATATATATTGTTATACTTTGGGAGGGTCATGTTGCCAATAAGAAACACACGGCAACATGACCCTCCCAAAGTATAACAATATCGGTTTCAACACACGATTTCAGATAAAGAATCTTGCTAAACAAATTCAGAAACGAAATATATATATATATATATATATATATATATATATATATATATATATATATATATATATATATATATATATATATATATAATTGTTTCTACTTTTGGCATAAGGCCAGCCATTACCCAGTGCATTACTGGTACTTTATTTTATCAACCCCGTAATGATGAAGGGCAAACTTAACCCGACGGGATTTGAAATCAGAATGGCAAGGGCCGTAACTCTATGCGTCAAAGCATGGCGTTCGACCCTCTACCGATACTGTCAATCCAAGTGTTTTTGTACAAAGGATGAGATCTCAATAAATATTTGTTTTAGGAGTGCTTAAATCCTGTTATAATTGTGTTGCTTAAGCGAATTCTTTCTCCATATTTAAATAGTTCAAAAGTAACCGAAATACAACTGTCAAGTCATGGAGGCCTACCTAAGGAAAGGAACTACTTTCATAATATACCTCCTCTAAAATCATATTATTTGTCTATTTAAGACTAACAGAAATATATTCAAAGACCGCGTGTACCAATACAATGTCTTTTCCGCAACAGGAACTGGACTAAAACCACAATGTTATCCAAACACATATTCGTATAAAATGATACAGGAAAACGGCACAAATGTCACAGTGGCAATGATAGAACCACATCATATAATTGGATCCAGGTATTGTGACTTCTGCTTCACTAACGAACTCGAAATTATCTATGTATTCCACAAAAAACTACACAAGATCCGATATTATCTCCATTTGTCACGACATTCAACCATTTCCTGCGGACCAGATGTATTACCAGGCAGATGTATTACTAGACATCTGACGGAAAGCAAGAAAACGTTCATTCAGATGTCTAATTGTTAGAGACTAATTAACTTTTAATATATATATATATATATATATATATATATATATATATATATATATATATAGGATTCACAAGAATCAAAGCTATGTTCAAAGCATTTATTCACTTACAATTGTTTCATCCAAACCTAGGCTTAGGGTCTTCGGAGTATTTTTCAATGCCTGTACATATAATTGACCTCCTATCCAACGCAAGAGACATACAGATACATATATATATGTGGAGTGGAGTGACATATATTATACTATACTATATTTGTATAGCAATTCAAATTTAAAATCAAAATTAAAATTAAAATTAAGATACATGCGGCAGATAACACAAATAATGCAAGAGGATAGTTCGATAATCAGATCTAGTAGATAGTGTATGCATTAGTCATACATGGAGCATGCAAGTGCGTCTCATTTATATACGAGTATTGTGTGGCAAGGTATTACATGTAATACAAGCACTTTAAGCGGGTAAGCAAGAGTATTATGGTGGTTGTAGTGAGAGGGTATTTTTTGTATAGATCAAAAAAGTATGTGTGCAGACAAAGAAAAAGAAAAAGAAAAAAAAAAAAAGAAAAAGAAAAAGAAAAAGAAAAAGAAAAAGAAAAAGAAAAAGAAAAAGAAAGTTATAGTTTTCGCATCCACCACCATTTTCACATTCAGAAATATGTTACGATGAATTCGTATTGAATGTTTGATGTAGTAAATGATTGTAACGTATTGAGGCTCAGTGTTATTTAATCCATATTTATAGAATAGGTTCTTTCTGCTGCGAGAATTTACAGAGGTTTATTATCCGGAAGTAGGTGTGTAATTAAGGGGAGTTAATGCATAAGGGGAGGTAACTAGCTGATTCTCATAACTAAAATCATTGTTCTAACATCGTGAATAAACGCTTTGAACATAGCTTTGATTCTTGTGAATTCTATATAACTGCTCTGTAGAATAACTGATGTTATTACATTGAGCTATTTATCTTACTGGTAATAAGGTAGTAAGAAATTACTGACCTGCCCTGTTTAGGGTTTAAAATATACATAACTATAAATAGTATCCTTAATATTATATATATATATATGAATGAAAGTGTTCTTACTTTCCGTCAGATGTCTAGTAATACATCTGCCTGGAGGTTGCCAACACAAGAGCAAGAATGTAGTGTTCATTCTACTGACATGGCTATAAAATTGAGGCTTGTTTGCATAATTGCAAACGAATCGAATGTTATTATTAATATTCGATAAACTCAGATTACATTTAGTGTATTCAGCCATGTAGAGCGAACATTTTCTTTATTATTTGAATTTGGCAAAGCCGGCCATTTATCGGTCGTATACAGGAAACTAACTGGCCAGTCTGCTGATATGCAAATCTGGCTGATCAGTGGATCTGCTAATATGCAGATCTGACTGATCAGCCAGTCTGCTAATGTACAAATCAGGCCGATCAGTCACTGTGTATTTTTGAAAATAGCATATATTTTCACTAGCTCTGAGAGTTTGGCATGTGAACAGTGAGCTGTACTGATGAAGGGTGATACCCAGAAACATTAGTGTCAGCAGTTCTGTTCATATGCCAACACAAGAGCAAGAAAAGGGAAGTAATGTTCTATACAAAACAGTGGTTATAGAGAAAAGGTAAAATTGGAAATACCACGGAAAATATATTTAAGAGTCTGTTTTTCTTGTTTTTTCCATTCTTTCATTAATCAAAGTGACATTATTAAAAGATCTGGTTGATTGGCAGTTTTGGTAGAGGGTCAGACGCCATGCTTTGCAGCACATTTAGGTCCCGTTACGGGCTGAGTTCAAATCCCCCCAAGGTTAACTTTGCCTTTCATCTTTACGGGGTCGATAAAATAAAGTACCAGTAATGTACTAGGTAAGTACCAGTAATGTACTAGGTAATTACTAGGTAATTACTAGAATTAATAACAGAACACACTCACTGTTTGGTTGGTTTTCGCTTTTCGCTTCTGTGTCTTTTATATCGGTAATCTAATTTATTCGGTCCTCAATGTTGCCATTGACTAACCAACGGTCAAAAATAATACAGATACAATATAGACACAAACACATATATATATTTTATCATAAATCTTTCGTTGCACATCTGCAACATCGTCAGTGGTGCTATTGTTTCCTCCCGTTGCATTGTATGTCTACGCCATTTTTATTTAATCTTGTCTATATACTTATTTATTTATTTGCTTGTTTGTTTATTTTATTTTGTCTTCTTTGCGCATGCGTTTGCGTGTGTGTATAGTGTTTTGTTTGATGTGTGTTCGTGATTGGGTGACTAGTGTGTGTTTATATGTGTTTGTTGTTATTGTGCTTGTGTATGTATTTATTTATTTATTTATCTATTTATTTAT
>OZ024744.1:85596124-85601124 GCA_964016885.1 Eledone cirrhosa
GGGACATAGAAATAATCGGGCTGGATGCCCGATCGCGCAGTTAAACCACTGGGAGTGAAGAACCCCTAGCCCTTGTCAGGGCATTTTTCTAGAAGGCATCTCAGGAAACTGGGTTAACTCCGACATAACACCTGCGGCTCAGTAGTTACCGATGATCTTTTCTTCTTTTCGGGTTATAGCTACTGTCGCTCAGAGAGTGGGATTGGCTCAGTGCACAGTATTTCCTCACTTTAAAAATATTCGTCACGCACAGGCATTGCATGAGTGCATTAATAATTATTAATAGTGTATTATTATTGTCACTCGGTTTGGATGGCCTGCCCTACGAGCTTTACGTAAATATGCCAGACTTGTTCCCCGAACTCCTCGAAGCACTCTACTGCAACTGGCAGCAGAATGGGAGTATTCCCAGTTCTGTGAGCAGGGGAGTGGTGACGCTGATAAGGAAAGACGAGAACAAGAGGGATACATTAGACAACTTCAGGTCCATAACTCTGCTCAACACAGAGTTTAAGATTTTGGCCAAGGTGTTAGCAAAGAGATTGGCGCTTGTCGTCAAGGATTTGGTTGGGGAGGCGCAAACTTGCGCAATCCCAGCCAGGTCCATACACGACAATCTCCACCTCATGCGATACATCATAGAGAGGGTAGGGTGTAAACCTGGCTTCGGTGGGGCACTGATCAATTTAGTCAATCGAAAGCATTCGATAGGGTCGACCATCGGTATCTGGAGTTTGTCCTCAAAGCAGCTAGCTTCGGCCCTGTCTTTAGAAGCTAGATCGCTGCAATGCACAGCGGCGCACACTCGGTGGTCAAGGTTAATGGCCACCTCTCGGAACCATTTCGGCTGTCCCGATCGGTCCGTCAAGGGTGCCCTCTCTCTTCCCTTCTGTACGTATTGACTCTGGAGCCTTTACTGCGGAAGCTGGAGCTGTTGCAGGGCATACCGCTCGAACCGGGGCGTGGAAAGGCGGTGTCGGCTTATGCGGATGACATCACCGTGATGGTGTCGAACACCTCAGAAATTGAGGTGATCGGCACCTTATTGAAGGAATATGAAAGGTTAACAGGAGCCAAACTTAACCCGGAAAAGTCGGTGGGCTTGCAGCTCGGAACCTGGAGAGGCAAGCCCATGTCGTCCAACAGCGTCGTGGGGCGCTGGACGGACGGACGGACCGGTAAAGTTGTCGGGGTTTGGTTCGGACCAAACCTCCAGGTGGAAAAGAATTGGGACGAGGTAACGAGCAGAGTAGCCAGTCTCACCCAAAAATGGGCTGGGAGGAAGCTATCACTGAAAGGTCGCACGGAGGTGGCGAATGCGTACATCGCGTCCGTCATCTGCTACCGCCTGACCGTCGTGCCTTGCCCCCGTCCGCGCCTCGTCAAGTTGGAACGGCTCCTCTTCAAATTTTTGTGGAGGGGACAAGTTCCGTTGGTGAGGCGGTCCATCTGCTGCCAGCACCCTCTACGCGGAGGGCTGGGCCTGCCGTGGCTAATGATGCGCAGACATGCGTTGAGGCTGCGACATCTCCAAATATTCTGCCTCAACGGTGAACAGGTGTGGTCGCCGTTTATCAGACGGGCCTTTCCGCAGCTCATTTCTTTGACTGGGTTGCAGTCCTAGGTCAAGAAGAGACCGAGATTGGGTGACTGGCACCTGGAATGTTGCCAGGCACTCACTGCCCTCTACCAAACGGGCAATTCGATCAGTAGAACTTCCACTCTCGAGTTTTATAGAGGATTATTGGTGGGCAAGTGCGATGACGCACTCGGAGAAGCTTTGGGCCTCGACGAAGTCGAACTGACCAGTCTGTACCGGAGGACTTTTGAGCCGGGGACGATGGACAATTATTCCTCGCTTGGACAATTATCCTTCACTTGGCAGTGCTACCGGGGGGGGGGGGGGGGGGGGGCACTGCCGGTTCGGGATAAACTCTACAGGCACGGAAGTGCTGTCAGACGGACCTGTCCAAGATGCGCACAGAACGACGAAACCGTTCTGCACGCACTTGTCCAATGTCCGTGCATTACTGACTTGTGGAGATATGTCGAACAGCTACTGTTGCGTGTGGAACGAGTCCGGCTATCGGCCGAGTCCATAGTGAAGATCGATCCACCGCCTTCCTTAGGTCAGGAAGAGCAGGAAATGTTCCTCTGTCTGGTGGCAGTTGCGAAAGAGGTTATATGGTGGACCAGGTTAAAAGGACTGAAGACAGACACTTTTCTCTTCGGCCAATCCCTCATCAACTTCTTCAAGTTTCACCTGGAAAGGAGGGTGAGGGTGGAGAGAGAAGTGCTGCCCCCCCCCCAGTACATTTGCCAAAAAGTGGATGAATGTGGCGAGAATGGCTCGTGTGAATGGGCCTACTCTGACCATGCGCCTATAGGCTAGCCAACTTGAGGAGATGGGGTGCTCTCTCTGGGTTTCCTAGAAGCGCAGGGTGGTTCAGGATTGGTGGGGTACTCGAGTCACCCCAGGGTCGTCCACCCCCTATCGGGGAATTTATTTTATTATATTTATGCATAGTTTATTTTATATTTTTATATTTTCATTGTCTTTGTATTGTCCCCTACATGTCGGCCCTTGTGGCTAATAAATGATTGGCAGTATCGGTAGAGGGTCGGACGCCATGCTTTCCAGCATAGTTACGTCCCTTTACGATCTGAGTTCAAATCCCGCCGAGCTTGACTTTGCCTTTCATCCTTACGGGGTCGATAAAATAAAGTACCAGTAATGCACTGGGTAATTGCTGGCCTTGTGCCTAAAGTAGAAACAATTATTATTATTATTATTATTGTTACTATTATTATTACTTTTTTTTTTTTTTTTTTTTTTCCAATTCAATGATGTTCCAGAACAATATAAAAGAGATAATTGGCAATTTAGGTTCTGGAACAAAAAATATAATTGGCAATAAGGGCAGGGGCCCCAGGTTATCACAGCCTGGGCCCGCTCGTCATTGTGCCATTGTAATAGAGCCAAACAAGGCATTTAGTCTTGGCTGCTGGAACGTACGGACGCTGCTTGACAGGGATTCCTTGGAGCGTCCTGAACGAAGGACCGCTCTTGTTACAAAGGAGCTTCGACGTTACGATCTTGACTTCGTGGCTTTATCTGAGACGAGGTTAGCTGGAGATGGTCATCTTACAGAATTTTGTGGAGAATATACATTCTTGTGGAAAGGAAGAGATGAAGGAACCAGAAGAGAGGCTGGGGTAGGATTTGCTGCTAAGACTGTTCTTGTGAATAAATTAGAAGAATTCCCAGTAGGGATTAGTGAGCGTCTTATGTCCATGAGAATTCCGCTGGACAAAGGAAGATATGCGACCCTGGTGAGTGTGTATGCTCCAACTATGAATTCTGTCGATGAAGAAAGTGTCCTTTTACCATGCCTTGAAAGGTGTTTTAAGAAATATCCCTCAGGCAGACAAAGTCATCGCGCTTGGTGACTTTAATGCTAGAGTGGGTAGAGATTTTAACACATGGAATGTAATTGGAAGGCATGGGGTGGGAAAGTGTAACAACAATGGTATGCTCCTGCTGCAGATGTGTGAGGAGCTGGATCTGTGTGTTACCAACACCATGTTCCAACAAAAAAACAAATTCAAGACCACATGGATGCATCCTGCATCTAAGGAATGGCATCTTTTGGACTACATCCTAGTCAGGTAGCGTGACAGGAAGGATGTGCAGTGTGTTCGTGTTATTCGTGGAGCTGAGTGCTGGACGGACCACCGCCTGGTACGCGCAAAAGTGAAACTAATCACTAAACGTAAAATCCAGGCTCCTGGTGTTGCCCTGCCCAAAAGATTGAATGCTGCACGTCTTAAGGATAAAATGTGAAGAGGACATTGGAAGAAGAGATGCAGGCTGCAGTTCTTGGTGAGGATTGGCCGACCCTTAAAAATTCGGTTTATGATGTAGGCAGGCGTGTTCTGGGATTGGTGCAGAGAAAACATCAGGACTGGTTTAATGAGAATGATGTACATATAGAAGACTTGTTGGCTGATAAGGGGCGTGCTCTGTCACGCTACTTGACGGCAAAACCACAGGAGAGGAATACGTTGCATGAGGAACTCAAGAATGTAAAATCACGTGTTAGGCGGAGTCTTTCTCAGATGAAGGATCAGTGGTGGAGTGAGAAGGCTGGTGAGATACAAACTGCGTCAGATTCCAATAACACAAAGCTGTTGTACAGTCTCTTGCGTGAAGTTTATGGACCGTCTTCTTCTCTGGTGACAGCGCTTCACAGCAGGGATGGCAAAGAACTTCTTTGTGACTCACAAGGAATTCTACGAAGGTGGAGAGAGCACTTTGATGATCTTTTGAATCAGCCGTCTGTCGTCAGTGAAGATTTCCTCAATCTCATTCCAGAAAGTCCTGTGAAAGTAGCTCTTGCAGAACCTCCGACGCTTGAGGAGGTTGCAGTAGCTATCCCGAAGCTGAACAGTGGAAGGTCACCAGGTATGGATGGGATACATGCTGAGCTCCTACAATATGGTGGTGAGAGACTTCTCCAACATCTACACTTGGCAGGACCACGTTTGGCAGGATATGGGCTAATGAATCCGTACCTGAGGACTGGAGACATGCAGTAATGGTGGTCTTGTACAAGGGAAAAGGTAACAGGAATGATTGTTGGAACTACAGAGGTATATCATTGCTTTCTGTCGTAGGGAAAGTTTTATGTAGGGTGCTTCTGGACCGTCTGCTGACACACATTGCAGATTGTGTTCTTCCTGGAAGTCAATCTGGTTTTTGTGCTGGACGCGGCACTACTGATATGATCTTCTCAGCTAGACAGCTCCAGGAGAAGTGCATGAAACAAGGTTTGGATCTGTATCAGGTTTTTGTCGATCTGACAAAAGCTTTCGATACTGTTAACAGATATGCATTATGGAAGGTTCTCGAGAAACTTGGTTGCCCTGATAAGTTCCTTGCTTTAGTTAGGTCTTTCCATGACGACATGAAGGCTTGGGTTAATGTCGGAGGTAACATG
>OZ024744.1:85606124-85628624 GCA_964016885.1 Eledone cirrhosa
AACACACCAATGTTGGATAGATTTTCAGTAGAATATTATGATCAACCCTATCAAAGGCCTTACTGAAATGATGACATCAGTGTTGGAGCCCTCTCCCATAGCTCTCAAAACATCATCAAAGTGATGCAGGGGCTGCGTTAAGCAGTCTCTTCCATTACGGAACCGATGGTGGCTAGAGTTCAGCAGCCTGTTGCTTTCAAGAAAGTGGGTTATTCGTGATATCACCACCTCCTCAAATACTTTGATGATATCAGAGGTGAGTGGGATCGAACTGGAAGGGACTTGTTTCGCTTTTTGAAAACTGGGACAACAGACTGGGACAGAAAGTTTTCAGGAATATAGTCAGCATCCAATGAGTTCGTCCACAGATTAACAAGAAGAGATGCAAGACGGTATCGACACACCTTCAGGACACTAGCATATATATATATATATATATTAATATATATATATATATATATATATATATATATAATACCCGAATTACTTGATCGTTATTTTGGGCTATACAATTATTGTTTAACCATCGTCTCAGTGTGTTTGGCCTTTAACGTTTGTTATAGCTCTGGTTCATCTAAATCATTGAGCACTTGCCGCACATCTCGGAGGTTGTTTTTCGTTATTTCGTGGGCCGAAATTCGAATCTCGATAATTTATGTTTATATATATATATATATATATATAGCTATATACATATCTATCTAAGGCGGGTAAAATTCCCGAGATCCATGGACGAGTTCTCTCCAGCGGTCTCTGTCCCTCATTATCGCTGCCATATCCTGCATCTCCAACAGACCAGTGTCTGTCCTTAGGGCATCAACATATGTTAACCTTGTTATATATATATATATATATATATATATATATATATATATATATATATATATATATATATATATATATATATATATATATATATATATATATATATATATATATATATATATATATACATATATATATACATATATACATATGTTATATATATATATATATATACATATATACATATATATATATATATATATATATACATATATACATATATATATACATATATATATTTATATACATATATATATACATATATACATATATATATATACATATATATATACATATATACTTATATATATACATATATATATATGTATATACATATATATATACATATATATATATACATGTATATATTTCGTTTTTGAATTTATTTTGCAAGATTTCTTATCTAAAATCGCGTGTTGAAACATATTGTTATACTTTGGGAGGGTCATGTAGCCAATATTGGCTCTTCCAAAGTATAACAATATATATATATATATATATATATATAAGGAAGGATATGTGGTAAGGAACCAGGTGGACCATAACGCACCAAAGTACTCAATACTTAGGGTAGTAGAGTGGGTAATAGGAACGAGTAGGACCCCGACGGCTGAGCTCAAGCCGTTTCGACGGCTAATCTGGACTGAATTAGCCGTCGAAACGGCTTGAGTTCAGCCGTCGGGGTCCTACTCGTTCCTATATATATATATATATATATATAGTAATAATAAATATAAAGACCAAAATCCGAAGAGGGCTCGATAAGGATTGTATATATGCATAAGTACATATAAACCTGCAGAACAAGTAGTTATTATTAGTACAGATTAAATTTTAAGGGAAGTATTTATGCTTTCACCCTATACGGGATCTTCTGAAATACAGTTTCAGAAGATTTAGTATAGGGTGAAAGCAGAAATTCTTTGCTTAAACTTTAATTCATACAAGTAAAAAAAAAAATATATATATATATATACACATATATATATATATATATATATATAAACAAATAGTAGAAAGGAAAAAGATAGTCAGTAGAAAACATCGAAGATATTTTTTCAGTGAAATATCAAAACATTAATTTATTTACAATACCGGTTTCAGCATTATATGCATTGTCATTTGCGGATATGCAGAATATTGTTAAGTTGCATATTTGTTCAAATAGTGATAATAATAATAAAAAAATCTAAAAATGAGAAGAAAAATTAATTTTCACATACATGTTCATTCAGAGAAGAGAGTTTATTTCTCTGTCCATCTCTGCTAATAGCTTGGTTGTGACTGGAGAGGGTAGAAGAAGGGAGGGGAGAAGGATGAGGCAGGGTATAGTAGTGGTAGCAGAGTGCTGTGAGAGACCCTTTGAAGAGCTGATACAAGGTTTGGCTGGGATTGGTTTGAAAGGGCAGGTGACCTTAGAGTTGACCGGCGGTGGGTTGGGGGGGGGGTATTGCTTCTAAAACTATCTATCTTGGTATTTTTTTTAGAAGAAATCATCAACATTGACCTTGTTTTTTGGCCTCAAAGAAGATTCAGATTTATTAAAATACTAATTCCATCCCTAGCAGAAATTGCAGATTTAGCGGAATGGGGAAAATTTTGCCACAAAGAGGGGTTCAGAACCACTGGAATTAATTTTCAGCAGAAACATCCAGATTTAAGGGAATGTAAAGTATTTAGTTTGACACCTGAATGCTTCCATTTATCCGATATATATATATATATATATATATATGAATGTATATATAGTGTATTTGCAATACACTGTATGTTTAATTAAAAGCATTTCGAAGACCTTACGCTATTGTTTTAGAGTAGTGACAGTTTCACTTACTTTAAATTTTCAGAAAACAGGGGAGATAAAGCTGACAGAGCTCTGTTTCGTACTGATTGGTACTTATGAAAACCAAGTACTCAACCTGTTTGCTGAAAATCATGAATGTTAGATTCTTATAGAATTCTAGTAATAATCAGGAACTGATTATACAGAGTGGTTGCCGGTCAAGCAGATATTGAAAATTAGAATTGGTGCTCTGAAATATATATATCGCTATATATATATGAATGTATATATAGTGTATTTTGTAATACACTGTATGCTTAATTAAAAGCATTTCGAAGACTTTACGCTATTGTTTTAGAGTAGTGACAGTCTCACTTACTTTAAATTTTCAGCAAACAGGGGAGATAAAGCTGACAGAGCTCTGTTTCATACTGATTGGTACTTATCAAAGTCAAGTACTCCACCTGTTTGCTGAAAATCATGAATGTTTTATTCTTATAGAATTCTAGTAATAATCAGGAATTGCTTATACAGAGCGGCTGCCGGTCAAGCAGAAATTGAAAATTAGAATTGGTGCTCTGAAATAGCGATATATATATGAATGTATATATATTGTATTTTGCAATACACTGTATGCTTACTTAAAAGCATTTCGAAGACCTTACGCTATTGTTTTAGTGTAGTGACAGTCTCACTTACTTTAAATTTTCAGCAAACAGGGGAGATAAAGCTGACAGAGCTCTGTTTCGTACTGATTGGTACTTATCAAAGCCAAGTACTCCACCTGTTTGCTGAAAATCATGAATCTTTTATTCTTATAGAATTCAAGTAATAATCAGGAATTGCTTATACAGAGCGGTTGCCGGTCAAGCAGAAATTGAAAATTAGAATTGGTGCTCTGAAATAGCGATCTAGAATACTTGGCTTTGATAAGTACCAATCAGTACGCAACAGAGCTCTGTCAGCTTTTCTCCCCTGTTTGCTGAAAATTTAAAGTAAGTGAGACTGTCACTACACTAAAACAATAGCGTAAGGTCTTCGAAATGTTTTTAAGTAAGCATACAGTGTATTTCAAAATACACTATATATACATTCATATATATATCGCTATTTCAGAGCACCAATTCTAATTTTCAATATCTGCTTGACCGGCAACCGCTCTGTACAATCAGTTCCTGGTTATTACTAGAATTCTATAAGAATCAAACATTCATGATTTTCAGCAAACTGGTGGAGTACTTGGCTTTGATAAGTACCAATCAGTACGAAACAGAGCTCTGTCAGCTTTATCTCCCCTGTTCGCTGAAAATTTCGTTTGGAATCATCGGATCATTAGCAATGTTTGTACATATAATTAACCTCCTATATTATACGAGAATTGTACAATAATTAAAATTAAAATTAAAAGCACAGAGTGGAATACAGGCAACAGATAATACAAGGGAATAGTCTAATAATTAAAGAGGCATTGAGAAAGAATGAAGACACTAGCAGTATATATTCAAGCGTGTAGAGAGTGCACTTGTATTAGTCATATATATGAGAAGGAAAAAAGCAAAGGTATTAGGCATATATAAATACTGTATGACATAAAATACAAGCACTTTAAGCGAATATGTTAGTGTATTAAAATTAAGGTGGATGTAATGTAATGATTGTTTCTGTAGTGATCAAATGTGTATGTGTTGAGAGTATCAAAGTTATTAACTTTTCCATTACATATGTTAAATTATATTTTAGTTAATGTTTATGTTGAATGTTTTTAGTTAGTTATAGCAATGGATTGTAAATTGGTCTTATTATATTCTTATCCATGGATTAGAGTTGTTCTACGGCGAGTTTTTCTAACGGTTAGAAAAACTCGCCGTAGAACAACTCTAATCCATCGAAGAAACGATTGTCAGCAATAAAATGATTTGAACATAACATTGATAATTGTGTAATTTATATGTATATATATATATATATATATGCTAATTGGGAGAGGAAATGGAGTGTATATCTTATCAAATGATTCTATGGACATAATTTATAGTATATTGCTCTGGTTATTTAATTTATTAATTCATCATTGAGCCACATCGTGAATGTTTGCCATAAACATATCTATGACTTTGTCTAGTTTGTGTATATGTAAATCTTTATATTTGATAATCTCCCATAAGGTTGAGATGCAATTTAGGCAATATTAGGCTGCGCTTTCTAGCAACCAGCCCACTAGTCGTAAGGCACCAATCACATTCTTTCTGACTTGACCACTGCCACGTCACGGTTCTTAGCTATTTTGAATTCGTTTCTGGCGGGGATCATTTAAGAAAAATCTTTGTCCAAGTGAGTTTGTTTCCTGATGAGTTCGAAGCTCGAGAATTTATCCTTGATAGGATATTTCCCAAAGCGAACGTAACCCTAAGGGGTAGAAACGTAATCCTGGTATGTGTATATGCATTTTTTCTTCTAACTTTAATTTTATACCTAATTGTGTATGGTTGACGATATAGTTAATCGATTTCCACGTGCTATTGAAATGCTGGGTAAATATTCTCTAGCTGTTGATCGCGAATAGATGGCTGTCGCTTATTTATCTATTATTTCTTCATAGGTTCCTTTTAATCTTATAGCCTTGTTTAATTGGGGTTTTTTTGTGTAGTTGATTATGCTAATTGGGAGAGGAAATGGAATATATATATTATCAAATAATTCTATGGACATAATTTATAGTATATATATATATATATATATATATATATAAAGAAAATTTTGCTTCACATGGCTGAATACAATAAATCTAATCTGAGTTTTTCGATTATTAATAATAATCAAACTGTCAGAGCTAGTGCATAATTTCAAACGAATCGAATGATATTATTAATATTCGAAAAACTCAGATTACATTTATTGTATTCAGCCATGTAAAGCGAAATTTTCTTTTTTATTTGAATTTGGCTAGCCGGCCATTTATCGCTCGTATACAGGAGACTGACTGGACAGTCTGCTGATATGCAAATCTGGCTGACCAGTGGATCTGCTAATATGCAGATCTGACTGATCAGCCAGTCTGCTAATATGCAAATCAGGCCGATCAGTCACTGGGTATTTTTGAAAATAGCATATATTTTCACTAGCTCTGAGAGTTTGGCAGGTGAACAGTGAGCTGTACTGATGAAGGGTGATACCCAGAAACATTAGTGTCTGCAGTTCTGTTCGCATGCCAACACAGGAGCAAGAATGAAGTGATCATTCTACTGACAAGGCTATAAAATTGAGGCTTGTTTGCATTGAAACTATTAGCCTCCAGCTAAATGAAAAGAATATTCTTGAAAGTTCTATAAAAGTCTCATATTTCAGAGCGTAACAGATTTTCTGGTGTATTGTTTTTCAGAAGACAAGCAAATTGTTTGCTGTCACGATATTCCAGGCATTCTCTATAGAATCGAGATTATTTTCGGATAGTTCTTCATTATGGCAGTGAAGGCGTATGACTTTGTGGTTAGGGTATTCAGCTCACAATCGTGAGGTCGTGAGTTCGATTCCCGGTGGTGTGTTGTGTCCTTGAGCAAGACCCTTTATTTCTCGTTGCTCAGTTGGCAAAAAAATGAGTTTACTTGTAATTCAAAGCACCAGTTTTGCCACATTCTGTGTCACACTGATTCTCCCTGAGAATTACGCTAAGGGTATGCGTGTCTGTAGAAAGCTCGGCCACTTGCACGTTAAGTTCACGAGCAGGCTGTTCCATTGATTCCTATCGGAACACTCGTCGTCGCAACCGACGGAGTGCCAGTAAATCATTATGGCAATGTTTTTATGCAATCCCAGTTAGTTACCCATGACAACATAAAAATGATCATTGACTTACACAAATATCACGAGAACAACTTCCTCCTAGGGCAACAGAAACAATTTCACTAATTTTCCATGAGGGACAGTCCAGCTCGAGGCAAACACTGAACTCAGAAGGAATGGCCTCCTCCGTGAAACTCTGAAAGTAGGCATGCCAAATATTGTGAATGACATGGTTGTAACAGAGAGAAGATTATTCCCCCACCCCACCCCGCTCTATCTTAAATTTGTTGATGCAGTTTGTCAAGGCATTGAATCATAACAATGTATGCTTTCAGCACATAGTTCTGCTTTTCCTGCTTTGTTTTACCAGTAAATCAAACCGGGTAGATTTGATGGACCCCAAATTCGTACACTTGTACATGATGAGGAAGTTATTAGAAAAATGAATGACAAGAAAAAGACAACATGGCTGTCGTTTGAGGCGGTTACAAAAACATTCTAGGTAAGAAAAAAGCAGATAACTATGAGATTCAGTTTACTAAAATGTTGTTGGCTTTTCGTGATCTTGGATGTAACGTGAGTGCGAAGCTTCATTTCCTGAATAGTGACCTTCATCATTTCCCCAAGAACCTTGAAGCTGCGATGGACAGGGAGATTGCTTCATGGTGTTAGATTTTATGATCTTAGAAGAGCATTATCAAAGGCGTCGGAATAGACATATGAAACCGGACTGCTGCTGGAGTATCATTAGAGATTTCACTGACAAAGTCTATAACGAAAATTCTTGCCAGACTAAGAACAAACTTTACTACGTATTGTGATGAATTTAAACGCTCCTGAGAACACACACACACACACACACACACACACACACACACACACACACACACACACACACACACACACACACACACACACACACACACACACACACACACACACACACACACACACACACACACACACACACACACACACACACACACACACACACACACACACACACACACACACACACACACACACACACACACACGCGCGCACGCACGTATTATATATATATATCCTCCACTTCCACCAAGTGTGAAGCTTATATCTCTGTAAAAAATTGCCTCTCGCGTTTTGTTTGTTTCATTATCAACGCTGCCGACGACTGTACGTTTTGCTCACAATGTTGATGTGCTGTACGTTCGGACGAATTTGCTGTACGTTTTAGTGATCTTGCCATCGGTTTATAAAATTCAAGTTTTGACGCATTGATTGAATGCATTTTCACATACTCGCGTTTCGGAGCTTCAGAAAAATAAAAGCACGTGAGAATTCAAACGAGTCTTGTGCATGCAAGACTTATGAGGTCAAAGGCGTCTGTAAATTTTGGGGAAATATATGTCCAGTTTACCACGCCATATCTATCATAACGGAGGAATTTTTCTCACAAAATGGTGTAAAAGGTGCGTGAATTTTTTTTCAAAAGTTTGATAGATTAGATTAAATTTTAGAGAGCTAATTTATACAACCACGCCGTATCAGTCTGAACACAAAAGCAGAATTCTTATAACCTACAGTGTAAACGGTATGTAATTTTTTTTATAGGTTAATTAATTCAAATAAATCTTATAGAACTAACTTGAACCAGATATGAGTGATAGAATTGTGAAACGAGAACATTCTTCAGATAATTGTTTCTACGTTAGGCACAATGCCAGCAATTACCCAGTGCATTACTGGTACTTTATTTTATCGACCCCGTAAGGATGAAAGGCAAAGTTAACCTTGGCGGGATTTGAACTCAGAATGGCAAGGGCCGTAACTCTATACCTCAAAGCATGGCGTCCGACCCTCTACCAATACTGCCAATCCACCGAACATTCTTCAGATAATGAACGTAAAGCAGCAGATGAGAAGAAGGTTAGATGGGCATCGTATGAAAGGAAGCTTCCGTCCAAATTGTTGTACGATGAAAAATGTTCTTCTTGGTTGGAAGTGGGAAAGAACGATACAACTAAAGGCAAATGCATATTTTGCAAATGTGAAATTGCCGGCAGTTTGAGTCAAATTTTACGACATGAGCAGACAGAAAAGCACCGCAAGAATGCAAAAGAAGCGAACAAAGCAACGAAATTGACAAATTTTATCCAAGCCTCTTTGTTTTCTTCACACTCCAGGAAAGTAGTATCTGCTGAATTAAAGTACTGTGCATTTGTTGCTGAGCATAATCTACCCATCTCTATTTTGGGCCACTTGCTTGGCCTTGTTGTAAACGCCTGTCCTGATTCTAAAATCGCCCAGGAACCAAATTCCGTGGAAGAATTGACAAGAAGTATTTATGCATACTTTAGTCACAGTCCTAAGCGGATCAATGAATACAAAGGTCTGCAGAAAATAGCTTCAATTGATCCTCACCAAATCCTGCATGCAAGCTGCACAAGGTGGCTGTCTCTCAAGCAATTTGTGGAGCGTATTTTACCCAAGCAACATTAGAGGATGGGTGCCCGTCTACGGCTCGAAGAATTCTCACTGAAATGAAGAATCCTCTTTCAAAGATGTATTTTGCATTTCTATCTTTTATTTTAAACGACGTCAACAACCTTAATCTGGAATTCCAGGCCGAAAGCTATCAGATGCATAAACTCAAAAGAGCAATCAACACTGGAATGAAGGGAATTTTGAGCAATTTCATTAAACCTGATTTACTTTCTGTCATCAATGTATGTGAGATTTATGTCAACGATTCAACGGCACATCAACCATTAGATCGTATCTACTTTGGTGCTGTAGCTGAGAGCATTTTACACTACAATTCTACCACCATTGCCCTTGATGAATTGCTGACTTTCCAACAGAATATACTACGATTCTTTGTTTGTCTTTCAAACCAAATGCTAATGCGGTTTTTGTCTTGCAATATGTAGAACAATTTGGAACTACTTGAGGCGTTAGACCCAACCAACGTGATGGGGGGAAGGCCGAGGTCAATAATTCCACTTGTTATGTGATTTCCAAGTTTTTGTGATGAGAAAGATTGGAGGGTATAATTTTTTAATAGTTTTTATTAAGTTCCTTAAGAAGGAAAAAGTTGTAAGTTTCAGGAGTCATGGTGTATAGATTTTTAGTTTTGTCAGACATAACATGTCAAAGGTGGCTATCTTTAATTTTTGCTATAGTTGTTGCTAATTTAGTGAGGAAATTATTCTTGTGTCTATAATGCTTTTTGAATTTAATGCTCCTGACGAAGTTGAATAGATCTTTCTCAAAAGGGTCCAGCAGGATGTTGTGTGGGGGGTTCTTGCAGGTGGTAAATCCATATCTATTTGCTGTACTTCCGGCGTCAGAAGGCTTTCTATCTTATTCTTCGGATGAAAGAGTTGACACTCTGTATTAGGAGTTTGAGGTATGTCTTCCTGTCCTTTATAGGTATGGACTTAAGTGAGATTCTGAGTTCCTGCTTGCTCAACATGGTGACTTATAACAGTAAATAGCTCAATTACGGGAGCTCAAGTATACACAGTTCAAGAGTAACCAATCTTAAAGAGAGAGATGGAGATAGGAAAGGAGATATGAGAGGAGAGATTCGTGAATTAGTTAGAAGCCAAAGCGTAAAGACATGTTCTCAATGTGCAATATGCAGTAGAAAGCAGCTAGGTGGCTGGATTCATGCAGAAGTTAGGCGCGCAGAGCTGGAAATATTCATTAGTTAAGCAAAACAAGACCACAAATTTCACATGCATATTGCACATTGAGCACATGCCTTTACGCTTTGGCTTCTAACTAATTCACCAATCTCTCCTCTCATATCTCCTCTCATATCTCCATCCCTCTCTTTAAGATTGGTTACTCTTGAACTATATATATATATATATAACGAAGGAAATGTGGTAAGGAACCAGGTGGACCATAACGCACCAAAGTACTCAATACTTGGGGTAGTAGAGTGTGTAATAGGAACCAGTAAGACCCCGAGGTCTTACTGGTTCCTATATATATATATATATATATATAGAGAGAGAGAGAGAAATTACATGAATCAAAGTTCTTTTTAAACCATTTATTCGCTTACAATTGTTTCTTCCAAACCGAGGTTTGAAGTCTTCGGAGCAATTTTTCAATGATTGTTTACATACATGACCTCCTTTTCAACACAAGAGACATACAGAAACATATGTATATATTGACGCACAGTGGGTTGACATCCATTATAATATTTTAGCATGGCAATTTACATTCAAAGATTAAAGTCATATCAAAAGAAAACATTTTATTACATTGAGCTATTTATCTTACTGGTAATAAGGTAGTAATAAATTACTTTCTTTCACTATTTAGGTTTAAAATATATATAACTATAAAAGGTTTTAGTATATACATAACCATAAATAGTATCCTTAATACTATATATATATGCCTAAGTGGTCGTTTCAAGTCCAAATTTAAGATGGCGTAGCCATCTCAGATTCTCAGATAAAATGTGGATTTATGCAAAAGGTGTCGAAATTTCGAAAAGTGGAATTGCAAAATATCTGTAGTTTATAGGGAAAATCTGACTTCAGATTTGAATTCAGCACACCCAATTAAGGTAAGCACAAGTACAAGTATCAATGCAAGAACAGTTTTCTGTCCCTCAGTTATATCCTTCAAAATCTCAAATCGATTTAATTTTTTACTTTTAAGAAAAATAACTTTCCTCTGACTTCATACAAAAATTTTGGGCTTAAATAAATGTTGATGTTCACAATACTGTTTATATGAAGAAGATTTAATGAAGTAGGTTGGGCTTATTCAATGTGGTCTGAGTCAGACTGACAATGTATAGAAAGGCTACAAAAAATTCTGTTCAGAAGTTTCCGAAAATGAAAACGTTTGAAAAATCGCTTTTGATCTATCGTTGCAATCACAAGTAACAGTAAAGAAAACGTATACACACATGCACACACTCACACTCACACACACACCCGCACACACACACACACCCGCACACTCACACACACACACGCACGAACGCACACACACACACACACCCGCACACTTACACACACACGCACGAACGCACACACGCGCGCATGCACACACACCCCACGCGTACAGACACAAAAACAAATTCAGTGTTGCCGTCTATACTACTACGCATGTGTACAAATCCGCAGTAAATGAATTCCGAGATATGTACAATGATAATTACTTTGAAAAGTGTTAGTCAATCCATACAATCTATACTATAATTGTTTCTACTTTAGGCACAAGGCCTGCAAAAACCCAGTGCATTACTGGTACTTTATTTTATCGACCCCGTAAGGATGAAAGGCAATGTCAATCTATACTATAATAAAGGGAGAAGTCCCGGACTGTGTCATATTTATTTATTTGTATCCCGTTAGTAAAATAAGTTGGATTACTATGAATAAATAATTATTTCTATATTTGGCACAAGGCCAGCAATTTATCAGTGCATTACTGGTACTTTATTACTATGAATAAATAATTGTTTCTACTTGTTTGGTACAAGGCCAGCAATTATCCAAGTGTATTACTGGTACTTTTATTTTATCGACCCCATAGGGATGAAAGGCAAAGTTAATCTCGGCGGGATTTGAGCTCAGACCATAAAGGGCCGTAACTCTTTGTTGCAAAGCATGGCGTCCGACCCTCTACCGATACTGCCAATCCACCCACCGCCCTATGAATAAATAATGAATGAATACTATATAATTTATGTATATGTACTAAATTTCATGACATTTGATTAAACATAAATAATATTATGTACAATTTATTAATTATTTCAAGATTCACTTCTGTTAATAGTTTCAAGTTTCAACACTTCCGTTATATCGCCAACACCACCACAACTACTTATATATATATAGACAGAGCGAGAAAGAGAGGCAGATAGATTGAGTGTATATGAAAAAAGAGATACAGATAGATAGAGTGGAAATGTGACATATATATATATATATATATATATATATATATACATATATATATATATATTTATATATATATATATATATATATATATATATATATATATATATATATATATATATATATATATATATATATATACTGGTTCATGTACAGGTAAAATTTTGGCCTCATTCGATCCTGTGCTAGCTAGCAGATGGCAATATATTTTGCCGTTCCTGGGACTTTTTGTCCTAGGAAAGGAAAATGCTCTCTGATGATCTTGACTTTTCCATTGGAGGTCCCCATGGATTTCTAATGTTTTGTGAAGTGAAACCGATCGGTAAAAGCAACGGTGTAGGTAAATATTTAAATTATATTTTTTAATTTATTTTAAAAAATTGTTTGAATTTTGCTTGTTCTGCTTATCTCAATATATATATATATATATATATATATATATATATATATATATATATATATATATATATATATATATATATATATATATATATATATATATATATATATATGTATATATATATATACATATATATACATACATATATATATATATATATATATATATATATATATATATATATATATATATATATATATATATATATATATATTGTTATACTTTGGGAGGGTCATGTTGCCAATAAGAAACACACGCACCAGTTGCTTTCACTTCAATTTATTATATATTTATAAATTTATAAATTTACAAATCTACAAACTTATAAATTTCTGGTTGGTTGGTTGGTTCCACAACCAGATAGTTGTTTATATATATAGTCATAGTCCTTTCGTCACACACTCTGTGACCTCTTCAGTGACTGGGGATTCCTTTCTTCGTTTCTGTGCCTTTTCTTTCTTCTATCCTACGCCATTTTGTTTCTGTGTGTGTGTTGTGTGCTCAGTTTGCGCATTATGCCAAACCCATGACTTCCAAACATCTGATCCACCGAAACTCGGCCATTTCGGACCATACCAAAATCAACATACTGATTGCGGATTTGGTACGGGTGATGAGAAATGTGTCCCGCATGTGCAACCCCGAAGAACTAGAGAGACACATACAACACTTCATCTACCGTATGCAGTTCTCTGGCTACAATCAGAGAGATAGAATCAGAGTGTATAAAGGAGCCAGAACCAAATGGGAAAAAATGGTAAATAATGACATAAATGGGACCTGCCCCTTGTATAGGAGCAAATTTTGGAATAGAATAGAAAGAACTAGGAACAAGGCCAATAAAATAAACTCATGGTATGATAGCAATAAATACCAGAGTGTAATGTTCATCAATACAACCCCTAGAGGCGAACTAGCCTACAAATTTAGAAGGGCCCTAAATAAACATAACCTCAATATTAAGATAGTAGAAAGACCTGGTACCTCCGTAAAAACACTTATTAGCAAGACATACCCGTTCCAAAGACCCTCATGTATAGATAAGAAATGTATAACTTGTAAAATAAGCCCCCATATTAACTGTAAAACTAGAAATGTAATGTATAGCATAAGATGTACTGAAGGACAATGTAGAAACAAAAATATAGTGTACATAGGTGAGACAGCTCGTAGTATAGGGGAACGAATAAATGAACACTGGCGAGACCTCCAAGATAATAAAGAATCATCTGTGCTCTACCAACATGCTAAGATAGAACACAGGGGTAGATTAGAGAGCATAGAAATAAAAATAGAATCCACGCACAGAAAAGACGCAATGTTTAGGCAAATTACAGAGGCAGTAAGCATAAAAGAATTAAAACCAAAATTAAATAGAAAATATGAGTGGAACAGCAACATCAGAACTTACAATTAAGGACAAAATGAAAACACACACACACATAGAACAAACAACTTACAATTGAAAACACACACAAAATGAAAACACACACAGGACAAAATGTAAACACACACACACATAGAACAAACAACCAACCAACAATAAATAAATAAACAAATAGAAAAATGAACACAAACACACACAGACACCCGGATGTGGCACATGCGCAAACTGAGCACACAACACACACAGAGAAACAAAATGGCGTAGGATAGAAGAAAGAAAAGGCACAGAAACGAAGAAAGGAATCCCCAGTCACTGAAGAGGTCACAGAGTGTGTGACGAAAGGACTATGACTATATATATAAACAACTATCTGGTTGTGGAACCAACCAACCAACCAGAAATTTATAAGTTTGTAGATTTGTAAATTTATAAACTTATAAATATATAATAAATTGAAGTGAAAGCAACTGGTGCGTGTGTTTCTTATTGGCAACATGACCCTCCCAAAGTATAACAATATCGGTTTCAACACACGATTTCAGATAAAGAATCTTGCTAAACAAATTCAGAAACGAATATATATATATATATATATATATATATATATATATATATATATATATATATATATATATATATATAAAACCAAATAAAACCAAAGATTAATATGGTTCGTCGATTACTCAATGAATACAAGTTTACAATAAGTTAACAGCACTCAAGAAAAAAGTTTTCCTGGAGTTTTTATTATTCGAAATATTAACAAATGAAGGCTATTCACATAATCAAAATATATGCTTTATTATATATATTTCAAAGGTACTATGTTTTTTTTCAGTACGTCTTCATCAGACAAAATATATGATTTGATATATGACATACCGCTACGATCTTGATTGTTCAATTCCAGTATTGGCAGTGATTTATTTCATCAAATCTCAATGTTTATATACCACAAATAATACGATAAACTTAAAGAAGAAAAGGACGTAGAGCAAATTAGAGATATGAGAGAGGGAGTAAAGAAGAGAAAAGGCAAGAAAAATATATAAAAACATACATAAATACATACATAAATAGATAAATGAATAAATGAATAAAGAAGCCAAATTAAAAAAGCCAATTCCTATCAGAACATTTCTATTTCGCCAAATTGCCATCTTTGTAATTTCGAGACTCTACAGATAATTACAAATTATGACAATTTAATAAACAAAAAAAAAACAAAAAAACGAGTTATTCAGTAGTTGTCACCATAAAATTGGTTAAATTTCCAAGCATTGTACAAGTTTCTAAAAAATATTGACAATTAATAATTTAATATATATATATGTTTTTGCCTTATTGTGGTAATAATTTATTCATATTTATATGTATTAGAATTATTTTATTAAGAGTCTCGTTATCCTATGTTTTGATTAGCACAGTTCAATATCTAACTAGACATCTTTTATGATATTTCCAATAGATGATTTATGGTTTTCGAAATATCGCGGAATATGTTATAAATGTTTGTATATGGTGAATGAGTTATCTTCCTTTTGTTTACATTGTCCGTAAAATTTCCTTCCTTTTGTCTAGCTTGCTGAATTATATTAGTTTTGAAATATGTAGACTAATAATATACAGACTATCATTAAAATGAAACTATATAAATAAGTAAATACAGAAGTAAATATAACCTTTCATTAAATTAATGAAATTAAACTTTTGAGAGTAAATATAACTGCAGTTTAATTTTAGAAATTAAATGAAAATTAAAGAATAGTGAAGATTTTATAAAGAGAATATCATAATTAAATAATTTGAGTAATATATGATCTAAATATATTATATGTATTGATGGTGACTTATGCATGGTATTAGATTTTAATACATATTTAATAATTATTTAAATACGCTTTAAAGATTAATTCTTTTAAAGATGTAACTAAATATTTATAGAATATCTTACCTTAAAATTAAAAATAATAATCTATAATGAGTTAAATTAAAGTATATAAATTTTAATTAAACTATATACGTGATTGCTATAGAAAATAATCTATACTGATTAATTTTGATATAATATATAAGTATAATTAGCTAAAGCATAATCAAATACTAAAGATATTCAATTGTTTAGTTGAATTGATTGGATGTCCTATTGATCCAGTATTTGAAAACAACGGTTTTTTTCTATATCCCCCTCTATTTGATGTTTCCTTTATTTTCTTTATTTTCTTTACCCTCTTCTGTTCCCCTTACTTTCCTTACACCTTCCCTCTTTTGTCGTTATTCCTCAATTCTTTTTTATATATTTCTTTTGGTCATTCATCCTTTTATTTTTTATTTTTTATTCATTTATCTATTTATGTATGTATTTATGTATGAATTTATTTATTTTTTCTTGCCTTTCCTCTTCTTTACTCCCTCTCTCATATCTCTAATTTGCTCTACGTCCTTTTCTTCTTTAAGTTTATCATATTATTTGTGGTATATAAACATTGAGATTTAATGAAATTAATCACTGCCATTACTGGAATTGTATGTCATATATCAAATCATATATTTTATCTGAAGAAAACGTACTGAAAAAACAACACAGTACCTTTGAAAAATATATAATAAAGTACATATTTTGATTATGAGAATATTTTTCATTTGTTAATATTTTGAATAATATATGTATATATATATATAACACGCTGACGCGTATGTGTGTGTGCGTGTGTGTATGTGCATATACATACATTTATATGTATGAGTATATGACTATATACTCATATATATGTGCCGTTAATCCTGTTGTCCGATGCCCTACCGACACTGTCAATCCTTCACCATCACAATTTACTTAACAATGCATACTTTGTCGAGGTACAATTCGGAATATGCCAATTACGATTATCGCAAAAAAAAAAAAAAAAATACCATGATGGAGAAATATATCGAATTTAAGTTAACATAGTTACAAATACAGATCGAAGGTATATAGTAATGAAAGCATTAACAAACTGCAGTATTCAATAATAAGACAGGAAATACATTTTTTTTAAAATTTCATCTCTGTAATTTTATGAGATGATGAAGCGAAAAGATAAATATATAGTGGATGAATTACGCGGAGTAAATAAAGCGTGGATAAATAAATAAATAAATAAAGAAATAGTAATAACCGGAGAATTTTATCTAATGTTTAAATTTGATTAAATGTTTAATTTATTAATTAAATTATTGAGATCTATAAATTAAAAATTGAGATCTATATATTATTAAAAGAATATATATATACATATATATATATATATATATATATATATATATATATATATATATATATATATATATATATATATATATATTATCAAAAAATATTATTAAAATATGTTATTATTACATAACCATATATAAATTTATTATTAATCATCAACCAACAATTAATTATTAATTTTTCAATTAATTAACAATAAAAATTATAAGAAATAATAAAAATAAAAAAAGTTATATATATTTATAAATATAGTTTATAAAATTTTATATATATTTATAAATATAGTTTCCATTTGTTAATATATTGTATTTTTACTCCAAAGATTTGTTGAGTGCTTTATATTAGTTATAAAAATATTTGCTTGTTGTATCCCAACAAATTAAATATAACTTCTACACACACACACACACACACACACACACACACACACACACACACACACACACACATATATATATATATATGTAAGGAAAAGCAATCGAAAATGCAACTGGAGTCTTTTAAGAATATTTATTTGTTTCTTTTACCAGTTTCATAGTTCTTATGCTTAGAATTGAGTATAATTGAGATGGAGGGTTTGTGGTTTTTCTCGCATATCTTTACTATAATGAAGAAAGGATTGCGGGACTGCATCCATAATATATATTTTTATTCCGCTTGTAAAATAAATTGGATTACTTTGAATAAATAATGAATGAATATTACATAATTTATCTACTAAATTTCGTAATTCTTGATAAAATATAAATAATTTTATTATTTAATTTAAGATTCACTTCTTTAAAATTTTCAAATGTCAACACTTCCGGTTAGCGATTGCTTATAAAAACATCAACTATATTTCCGTCACTAATTTTTTTCCTAATGCAGTTTATATATAGTATCGTCTTTGTTTAATGTATCATGGATTAGAGAAGAGAGTGTAATGCAGAGTTCAATTTATGTGTATATTGTCAATTACGATTTCATTTGATGTATCACATCTATATGTATAATATTTGCGTATAATATCAATATGCACATTACACATGCAAGCAGAAAAACCATCAGAAGGGTTGTTTCTCTGCTAGTATATATAATAGGATTAAGATTTAGCTTCGAACATAGCTGTATACAAATATGTATTTGAATTTCATATTTCTAAAGAAATACGGTATGTTTATAAATAACCATTCAGAAAGCCATACCTATGTAAAACACATTGGCAGCTAAGGTCAGCGATTTCCGGCAGAAGCAAGTGGGACAATACGGTATTTCTTTAGAAGTACGAATTTCAAATATATATATATATATATATATATATGAAAAGTTTCAGGACCCCGACGGCCGTTTCGACAGCTAGATCCGAAATCAGTTCGGAACTAGCCGTCGAAACGGCCGGAGCTCAGCCGTCGCGGTCCTGAATCTTTTCATATTACCCACTCTACTACCACAAGTATCGAGTACTCTGGTAGGTTATGGTCTACCCGGTTTTTACCACACCCTTCTGATATATATATATATATATATATATATATATATATATATATAAGCAATGACTTATTTAATTTGTTGATTATTCAACAAATTTAGTTTATAACAGATTAAAAGCACTCGACAGTATTCTTCTGGAGAATAATATCAATAATATTAATAAATGGAAGCTATCTTTATAAAACCATATTCATTTTATTATATTATATATATTTCAAGGGTACCAAAATTTTGGTACGCCCTCATCAGATAAAATATAAAAGTTGTTTTACAGATAGTGACATATTCAAACTAGAACTTAATGTTTAGAGTTCTATTTGACTATTCAAATAGAACTCAAAACATTAAGTTCTAGTTTGAATATGTCACTATCTGTAAAAATAACTTTTATATTTTATCTGATGAGAGCGTACCAAAATTTTGGTACCCTTGAAATATAATAAAATAAATATGGTTTTATAAAGATACGTTCCATTAATTAATATTATTGATATATATATATATATTTCGTTTCTAAATATGTTTAGCAAGATTCTTTATCTGAAAACGTGTGTTGAAACCGATATTGTTATGCTTTGAGAGCGTCATGTTGCCAATAAGAAACACACGCACCAGTTGCTTTCACTCCAATTTATTATAAATTAAATTTATAAATTTAAGAATTTATAAATTTCCGGTTGGTTGGTTCGTTCCATAACCGGATGGTTGTTCATATATTGACAAAGTTCTTCAGTCACACATTCTGTGACCTCTTCAGTGACTGGGGATTCTTTTCTTTGTTTTGTGCATCTCCTTTGTTCTGTCCTACGCCATCTTGTTTTTGTGTGTGTTGTGTGCTTAGTTTGCGCATGTGTTACATCCGGGTGTGTGTGTGCTTTTATTTGTTTATTTATTTGTTTATTTACATGTTACTGGTTGATTGTTTGTTATGTGTGTGTGTGTGTTTTCATTTTGTCCTTAATTGTAAGTTGTGATGTTGCTATTCCATTCATGTTTTCTCTTTAATTTTGGTTGGAGTTAATTTATGTTTATTGCCTCTGTGATTTGTCTAAACATTGCGTCTTTTCTGTGTGTAGATTCTATTTTTATTTCTATGTTCTCTAATTTGCCCCTATGTTCTATTTTAGCATGTTGGTGGAGTATTGATGATTCTTTTCTATCTTGAAGTTCTCGGCCAGTGTTCATTTAACCGTTCTCCTATGCTACGAGCTGTCTCACCTATGTACACTATATTCTTATCTTTACATTGTTCTTCAGTACATCTTATGTTATATACTACATTTCTAGTTTTACAGATAATATGGGCGCTTAGTTTACAGATTATGCATTTCTTATTAACTGTAAAATTAGAAATGTAGTATATAAAACTAGAGTAGTATATAGCATAAGATGCACTGAAACGGCTTGAGCTCTGCAGTCGCGGTCATACTTTTTCCCTATATATATATATATATATATATATATATATATATATAGTAGAATAATCGAGTATCGAAAATTCGGCGCACGAGTTCACGATAAACAAAATTCGATATGAGCGGCAGAGGGCTCCATAATTTAGATAAATCAGAGCTATAACTATCGTTAAAATACCGTCACACATAGAACAAGTCTATAATCAACCGTACGATCGAAAATTTGCGATCCGGAAGATTCGGGACACTCAGATAAAAAATCAATAAATCAATAAATTAAATGAATGTAATATATATATATATATATATATATATATATATATACTGTTACATTTTCCTATATATATATATATATATACATTGTATATATGTATATAAATATATAAGTGTGTGTGAGTGTGTATTTGCATGTATGTGTATATGTATGTATGTATGTGTGTGTGTGTGTGAATGTGGGGCTGTATTTGTGTATAGACATATGCACACATATTCACCACCCCACCTCACTTCCACACACACACACACACATATATTGTAGCTTTGTATGCACAGCGCATGTGAGAGGGACTCCGAAAGACATTAGAAGAGGGTTATTGAGAGAGAATGGGCCAGTGATTAGTGTATAGGTGTTTGAGTTAGCAAGAGGGGCGGAGTAGTGAGTTGGGTTGAGGGTATGTAGGAGGCGGCAGGACTGGATAAATCTGTTCTTTAGAACACGTGTGAGCGTGATTGAAGAACGAGACGCTGACTGCTGAAGGTTAAGTAGTAGTGGTGGTGTTGGTGGTAGTAGTAGTAGTAGTAGTAGTAGTAGTAGTAGTAGTAGTAGTAGTAGTAGTAGTAGTAGTAATAACTGTAGTGATAGCAGTAGTGATAGCAGTAGTGGTGGTGGTGGTATCATTATTATTATTATTAGTAGTAGTAATAGTAGTAGTAGTAGTAGTAGTAACTGTAGTGGTAGTAACAGTGGTAGTAGTAATAGTAGTAATGGTAGTAGTAGTAGTAGTAGTAGTAGTAGTAGTAGTAGTAGTAGTAGTAGTAGTAGTAGTAGTGGTGGTGTTGGTAGTAGTAGTAGTAGTAGTAGTAGTAGTAGTGGTGGTGGAAGTAGTAGTAGTAGTAGTGGTGGTGGAAGTAGTAGTAGCAGTAGTAGTACTTGTGGTGGTGGAAGTAGCAGTAGTAGTAGTAGTATTAGTAGTAGTGGAAGTAGTAGTAGTAGTAGTAGTATTAGTAGTAGTGGAAGTAGTAGTAGCAGTAGTAGTAGTTGTGGTGGTGGAAGTAGTAGTAGCAGTAGTAGTAGTAGGTAGTTGTGGTGGAAGTATAGTGGTGGTAGTAGTGTATGTTGTAGTAGCAAATGAAGCATAAATGGCGATGATAAGGAAATGACAGGTGGGGGGGATGAGGTGGGGGTTAGATGTGGGGAGGAGAAGATGAGGATAATAAGTGACAAGGGTAGAGGAAATGATGATTATAGTGATGAGAATGACCATGACAATTACACCTTAAGTTAGACGATGGCGATGATGATGATGATGACGATGACGATGATGATGATGATGATGATGACCGCGATGATGATGATGAAGATGACGATGATGATGATGACAACGATGAGGATGATACAAACGATGATCAGGAGAAACGTAGTTGGCCTTAGTAAAAAGAAACAATCGAAAACAAAAAGGAAGAAAGAGACGAAAAATAGGAAGAAAGGAAGGACAAAGAAAGAATAAAAAACAACTGGAATAAAGAAAGAAGAAAGAAGAAAGAAGAAAGAAGAAAGTTCAAGAGAAAGAAAGGATACAGGAAAGACGAAAATTTGAGAGGTAAAAAAAAGAAAGAAATGTGGGTAAACAAAAGGAAAAAATACAAACAAAGAAGAACAGAGAAGTCAGAAAGAACAAAAAGAAGAGAAAAAAAGAAGAAACCGGAAAGAAAGGTAAAAAAATGGATAAAGGAAATGAAGCAAAATTGGAAAGAAAAGAAGAATAAATAGAAATACATATAATATATATAGAAATACATATAATATAAGACATATATATATATATATATATAGAAAGACAGGATAACGGAAAGAAAACAGGAAAAGGTGAAAGAAAGTTGAAAGAAAGGAAAGAAATGACAAGAGAAACAAACAAATCAAATAAAAGGAATGAAAATAAAAAAATTTGAAGAAAAGAAGTAATATGAAAGAAATAAAAAAATAACGAAAGGTCGGAAAGAATTTTATAATATACGAAAAAGAAAAAGAGGAGAAAGAATTAG
>OZ024744.1:85633624-85638624 GCA_964016885.1 Eledone cirrhosa
TATATATATATATATATATATATATATATATATATATATATATATATATATATATATATGCAAAAGTTTTATTTAAAATTGTTGGATTACAACAAGTAAATATTTTATAACTGATATAAAGCACTCGACAAGTTTTGGAGTAGATAAACAAATGGAAACTATATTTATAAAACCATATTTATTTCATTATACATATTTCGGGGATACCATATTAAAAATATGGCATGCCTTCTTCAGATAAAATACAATATATAAACAGTTTTATAAATAATTTTGACGTACCATAAATATTGAGTAACCTTTATGTAAACCAGCCTCTTACATAAAGGTTGCTCAATAGTTGCTCAAAATTATTTATAAAACTGTTTATATATTGTATTTTATCTGAAGAAGGCATGCCATATTTTTAATATGGTATCCCCGAAATATGTATAATGAAATAAATATGGTTTTATAAATATAGTTTCCATTTGTTTAATATCGTATATATATATATATATATATTTCAGTTTGTATGGCATTTTAACATATGTTTAGCTCTGTTTTTTTAACTATAGAGCCAGCATAACTCTGATTTTGCGTTTCGTTTCGCTTTTTCTACCCGCCGAAATGCGATTCTCGCTGAATTTATATATATATATATATATATATATATATATATATATATATATATATATATATATATATATATATATATATATACGATATTAACAAATGGAAACTATATTTATAAAACCATATTTATTTCATTATACATATTTCAAATACCGATGAAAGCACACCATAATTTAACTTGGTGTCCTTGAAATATGTATAATGAAATAAATATGGTTTTATAAATATAGTTTCCATTTGTTAATATCGTATTTTTACTCCAATTATTTGTTGAGTGCTTTATATTAGTTATAAAAATATTTGCTTGTTGTATCCCAACAATTTAAATAGAACTTTTCCTTATATATATATATATAGAAGTTATATTTAATTTATTGGGATACAACAAGCAAATATTTTTATAACTGATATAAAGCACTCAACAAATTATTGGAGTAAAAATACAATATATTAACAAATGGAAACTATATTTATAAAACCATATTATTTCATATTGACTATCCGGGAGCTTCCAACCGACATGGTCACATTCTTTAAGGGTATGTCAATATTTGTTTACAAAACTGATCTATATTATATTTTATCTGATGAAAGCGCACCATAATTTGCTTTGGTGTCCTTGAAATATGTATAATGAAATAAATATGGTTTTATAAATATAGTTTCCATTTGTTAATATATTGTATTTTTACTCCAATAATTTGTTGAGTGCTTTATATCAGTTATAAAAATATTTGCTTGTATCCCAACAATTTAAATAGAACTGCTACATATATATATATATATATATATATATATATATATATATATATATATATATATATATAATTCCAAATAAATATGTACACCCGAGAATAATTATAATTATAATTATAATTGTTTCTACTTTTGGTACAAGGCCAGTAATTACCCCAGTACATTACTGGTGCTTTATTTTATCGACCCCTTAAGGATGATAGGCAAATTAACCTTGGCGGGACTAATAATGTTAAAAAGATATGAACTGGTGGTTATTTTTCTTCTAGCCTGAAGGGAAAACTGGTAATTAGAACCCTCAATCTAGCTGTTCTCATCAGATCTTTTGTCCCCTACCCCCCACCAAACGGTTGTTTTTGGTAGAGGCTGTTGATGTAAATGAGCAATGTGAATGTCCCCTTAGTATTCCAAATACATAAGGTGATGGACAGGAGATCGTCTTTAATTAGTTGAACAAATAGGGGGCCAATACGTGGTAGTTCAACCTGCTAGAAATAGAAGCCAAATCATCTTTAAATATATAACAACTTGCTGCCTTAGAATAAATAATAGTACACATTGGATAATGTGGTTTACTCTGTTCTTATGCATATGAAAAGACGGGATGGTTACGGCTGGAATGGATCAGGTGTGACATGAGGATAAATGATATCACCCTCCTCCTCCTCCTTCTCCTCCTCCTCCCCCTCCTCCTCCTCCTCCTCAGCATCATCATCATCATCATCATCATCACCATCACCGTCATCAACATCATCATCATCATCATCATCATCATCATCATCTTCATCCTTACCACATGCCCCACTCAACCTGCATCACCACCACCATCACAATCACCATCTCCTCAAACAAGAACAGCGGCAACAACAACAAAAAACATCATCAGGAAGTCAGAACATACGTGGAATGTTGAAAGGCCGATTAAAAAAATAAACAAGAACACACACACACACTTTCTAAATCATGAAAAGACCTTCAGATATTCATAGAAAAGAGCTAACACCAATCTGTGGGACATTCCAAAAGTTAGCTCCCTTTCTTTCCCCTATTTTAATAGATTTTTCCAAATTTGAATAGACCTCAATTATGTTCTGTAACCACTCCATATATATATATATATTTATATATATAAATATAAATATAAATATAAATATAAATAGCTATCTATCTATCTACCTATCTATCTATCTATATCCTAAGAAGCGGGCTCCTTTGGTGAGAAGATCCATCTGCTGCCAACACCCTGCCAACGGAGGGCTGGGGTTGCCTTGGCTAACGATGCGTAAACTCGCGCTCTGGCTGCGGCATTTACACGTATTCCTCACCGGACAACCGGTGTGGGCCTCGTTCGTGAGGCAAGCCTTCTCACGACTTGTCTCGCTGACCGAGCTGCAGTCCTGTGTCAAGCAAAGACCGAGGAAAATGGGCGACTGGCACATCGAATGTGCTCAGGCGCTCACAGCCCTCTGGCAGACGGACCCGGCGATCAGTGGAGACTCCACCTCATCATTCTATAGAGCGTTGGTCCGCAGCAAGTGCGATAACGCGCTCGGAGAAACTCTAGGCGTAGAGGAAGACGAACTTGTCAGTCTGTTCGGTAGTACCTTCTGCCCGAGACCGATGGACAACTTCCAAAAGTCCTTGGCCTGGCAGTGCTACCGAGGAGCTCTACCAGTTCGAGACAAGCTCTATAGACATGGTGCCCGGGCAGGGACCCTTCGAAAAAGATCTGTTCGAGATGCGTGCGAGACGAAGAAACCGTCGCGCACGCATTCATACACTGCCCGGGCGTTATATGGTGGACGAGGCTGAAAGGGCTGAGGTCAGGCCCCTTTCTCTCCGGCCAACAACTGATTCTTTTTTTCAAATACCACTTTGGAAGAAGAATCAGGATGGAGAGAGAGGTGCTGTACCCCAGCAAATTTTATGAAAGGTGGGTGAAAGTGGCGAGAATGGCCCGAGTGAATGAGCCTTTTCTCTCTATCAGCCTGTAGGTTGAGGAAAAAGAGGAAGAGAGGAAAGGGGTACTCACTCTTCGTACTCCTGGAGATGAGGGTTGCACATTTATTCGGGGGTATGTGTTACCCATATGTAATGTCTCCCCCTATTGGGGAAAATCGATTAATTTTTAAAGTGCATTTGTGATAGTATTTTACACGTTTTTATTGTATGTAAACTTCCCCCTTTGTATTTGTCTCCTGCTTTTATGCTCATGAGGCTAATAAAGAAACATATATATCTATCTGTCTATCTCTCTCTCTCTCTCTCTATATATATATATATATATATATATATATATATATATAGGAACAAGTATGACCCCGACGGCAGAGCTCAAGCCGTTTCGAGGGTCTTTTCTAGACTATTTTTGTAGTCCAGAAATAGCCGTCGAAACGGCTTGAGCTCTGCCGTCGGGGTCATACTTTTTCCTATTTACCACTCTACTACCCTAAGTATTGAGTACTCTGGTGCGTTATGGTCCATCTGGTTCCTTACCACAATTTCTTTGTTATATATATATATACATATATATATTTATGTATATACGTATACATATATGTATATATACGATCTCTCTCTCTCTCTCTCTATCTCTCTCTCTCTCTCTCTCTCTCTCTATATATATATATATATATATATATATCTTTAGTGTGTTAACCTTTCAACATATTGTATTTTAAAGAGCTTGGGTTTTCTTTTCCTTTGAGCACATAATTTACAGGGCATAACGAGAGTCTGTGGCTCCGTTAATTTATCGTGATATATATATATATATATATATATATATATAAAAATATATATATATATATATATATATATATATATATATATATATATATATATATATATATATATATATATATATATATATATATATATATATATATATATATATATATAAATATAAATTTAGTGTGAATCGCATTTCGGCGGCTAGAAGTTGGCGAAACGCAACTTCTGTATTGTGCAGACAATATATATATATATATATATACACACATATATATATATATACATATATATATATCAGGATAAATTAATGGAGACTCTCGTTATTCCCTGAAAATTATGTGCTCAAAGGAAAAGGAAATCCGAGCTCTTTAAAATACAATATGTTGAAAGGGTAACACACTAGAGAGAGAGAGAGAGAGAGAGAGAGAGAGAGAGAGAGAGAGAGAGAGAGAGAGAGAGAGAGAGAGAGAGAGAGAGAGAGAGAGAGAGAAGAGAGAGAGAGAGAGAGAGAGAGAGAGAGAGAGAGAGAGAGAGAGAGAGAGAGAGAGAGAGAGAGAGAGAGAGAGAGAGAGAGAGATCGTGTAAAACAGGGAAAACCACCAGTGTATGGAATCTATAATCTAAGGAAGGCAGGGTAGACACAATAATTAAAAATATAAATTAAAATGTATATACGCACCTCTATAACTATATAACACACGCGTACAAATCCAAAGAGATCTGTGTCGCCAGGAAGTTGTTGACTGAAATGGAATAGCCTATAGGTCATCAGCGTGTGTAAGACTATACATTCCAGACAACACTAAGAAAATCTAAGACAACCGTCCAGCAAGACGCGGCAGAGAGATCTGACAGCGTGCGTAGGACAGTGAATGAGGGGTATCTGAGAGACGAGC
>OZ024744.1:85641124-85651124 GCA_964016885.1 Eledone cirrhosa
CCACAACATACACACGTCAACATACATACCTACATCAGCACACATCTCTACCCACATATAAACACAATGACACACGTAAACACACATGCTCTATGGTGCAATACAAGGAAATATATGTGCATATATATGTATGTATATATGTATATATATTATTATATATATGTAGTGAATATATGTATGTGTATATATATATATAGTGAATATCATTTCACACCTTTTATTGTTAAGATTTTTGATGTTCTATTAAGAGAACCGATTTTACTGAAAAAATCGAATAATGTACACCATTTTACCAGGGGGGAAAAGATACTGCCCCCCCCCACACACACATATATATATATATATACACAAACACATACACACGCGTACATCAACATACAAAGAGACTTATATACACACACACACACACACGCACTTCTCCGTATAAGACAAAAGCTGAAAAATATCTTTTGACATGCTAAAATACCCCCCATTGCTTTCAGACACATTCTTACTGACCATCCCGACCACCACGAATCACTCTGCTATACACACACACACACACACACACACACACACACACACACACACACACACACACTTATCTTAATAGCCATTTGACACACATCGCTGCTGGCCATTGTCGCAGCATCGAACACCTTACTACTACTACTACTACACACACACACACACACACACACACACACACACACACACACACACACACACACACACACACACACACACACATACACACAGACACACACATATTTGTTGTGAAAGAGTCATTTCTCAATCTTGGCGCAAAACCAATTTTTTATTCACATGACCTCTACCGACCAATCAAAATTGTTTTGACCAAGAATTTTTGCTGGAGCCACTTTTTTAACATAAAAACAGTCTTGGCGCAAAATCAACTTTTTACATTCACATGACCTCTACCGACCAATCAAAATTGTTTTGACCACAAGAATTTTTGCAACACAAAAATAACGCTGGAGCCACTTTTTTAACATAAAAACAGGTAGCATTCCCAAAACTAATCAGATCAGAGCAAACAGCACGGACACTCTATCTCAAAATTATTTTTGAAAAGCATTTAGAAATGCGCAACCGGTAAAAACTTAAAAACTTAAAACCACAACTGAATACTAACCCATACAATCACTAATACTCTTTTATTCCTAATTAAACCATTTTTCAACTGTGAACAATTTGTCAGCATTTTCTATTCCGTTTACCAATATATAATAACTTATGTGTTACACCTCTATTCTTTTATATATATATATATATATATATATATATATATATATATATATATATATATATATATACACACATATTTATATACACATATATTTATTAAAATAACAGATTAATCGTAGCTTTCACCCTTAACGGGATCTTCTGAAACTCAAAAAATCAATCTGCTCCACGGTTCTTATATAATTGATATATATTTATCCTTATCGAGCCCTCTTTGGATTTTAGTCTTCAAATTTATTATTATTACTATATACACACACACATATATATATAAATATATATATATATATATATATATATATTGGAAAATGTGTGAGATCCTTGGTACAGTTAGGTATATTTGAAAAAAAAGGAAAAGAATGACTTCACTTGCATTCTAAATAATTTGATTTAATTTTATAATATTATATTACGAGTTGGTAGAAAAATATCCAAAGTACTCCCGTACTTTCAAACATTCGATCGTTGAAGAGAAGAAAAACCCTCAGAGGTACACTAATGTTTCATTAATTGCCCTTTCCCCACCCCAATGTATATGTGAACTTAAATACTTGAGTAGATGTGTGTACATATAATGTGTGTGTAGATGTGGTTGTATGTATGGCTGTAGGTATACAGATATATGTGTACATGTGTATATGTATGTGTGCATGTGTATGTGTGTGTATATGAATATATGTGTATGTATGTGGGTATGTGTATGTGCGTGTGTGTATATATATATATAGAGAGAGAAGGAATTGGTAGTTTACTTGAAGCAGTGTGTAGTGAGGTATAAACGTTTGAAGTTAGAAGACCAGAACAATGCAGGTTTGGAGATAGAATATAAATGTAAAAGATAACGCTGACAATAAGTCTTTTACCTTAATTTATTTATATATCCTGATATTTCGAGATAATATCTCTTCGTCTGAGGAAAATAAAGGGGTTAATCCAGTGTTCTAAGCAACCCACTCAGAACACTGGATTAACCCCTTTACTTTCCTCAGACGAAGAGATATTATCTCGAAATATCAGAATATATGAATAAATTAAGTTAAAAGTCTAATTGTCAGCGTTATCTTTTGCATTTATATTCTATCTCCAAACCAGCATTGTTCTGGGCTTCTAACTTCAAACGTTTATATATATATATATATATATATATATATATATATATATATATATATATATATATATATATATATATATATATATATATATATATATATATAGGAACCAGTAAGACCCCTTGTGGGGTCTTACTGGTTCCTATTACCCACTCTACTACCCTAAGTATTGAGTACTTTGGTGCGTTATGGTCAACCTGGTTCCTTACCACATTTCCTTCGTTATATATATATATATATATATAAATGAAAGGTATAGAAAACATTGTCGCAAGAAGCCAACGGTATATATATATGTGTGTGTGTGTGTGTGTGTATTTATATGTATGTGTATGTATGTATGCACATATATGTGTAGGTGTGTGTATGTGTGTGTATATATATGTAGGTGTATATATATATATATATATATGCATATATATATGTGCATGTGTATGTATACATGTGTATATATATATGTATATATGTGTATATATATGTGTGTATATATATATATATATGTGTATATATGTATATATATATATATGTGTATATATCTGCATGTGTATGTATATATGTGTATATATATGTGTGTGTTTATGTATGTATCAATGTTATATTCATCGAAAGTAAAAATGCAGTCCTTAATATCAGCTAAATATCTCATACTATATTTGGTACACGAAAGTTAATAGTAAGTATGCCTGTGTACGTGATCTATGAATCACTAAGCTTCTATATAGGTAGTTTAATTATCGCATTCTATATGGTAGCCTGTGACATTCTAACATCAGCTAAGATAATACACCTGGTGTGTTTGTTATCTACCTGACCTAATTCTTTTCTAAATAAACGGCCATTGTCAAATTAAACTACACTAATATAACCTCACGTAAATATTGATCACATTTCGTGTTTTAATACCTGAAACTGGAAGCGATAATCTGTTATCGAGAGTCGATCGACTTTCGTCATATCGGACCGAGAAAACAATGTTCCCAAACAATATTCCCAATTGCTAATACTATCTAGCTCTCGCATTTCCAGGTAGAAAGAGCAACAAAAAATAAAATGTCTCGTTCAAGGATATAATGCATTTCCCTGTCCAGGAATCGAACTCACAACATCACGATTGCGAACCTAATTCTCTAACCACTCAGCTATGCGCCTTCACCAATGTGTTATATATATATATATGTATATATATATATATATATATAAAGGTTTACGTATATATAGATATATATATATGTGTGTGTGTGTGTGTGTGTGTGTGTGTGTGTGTGTGTGTGTGTTTTGCAACGGGTCACTTTGTGGCTCAATGAAGAGTTAATAAATTAAATAATCAGAGCTATATATCATAAAACATGTCTATAGAATCACCAGATAAAATATATACTGTTTCCTCTCCCAATTAGCATAATTAACCATATAAAAATCGATTAGTTGACTGTATATCTGGTCGATTTATACACGCCGTCGAAATACTCGATAAATACTCCGTCGCAACCGCCGCGAAGGGCTGCTTTCGGTTATTTGTCGGAGATTTCTTCATAGGAGCCTTTATTCTTATAGCTTGGTCTAATCGATTTTTTATATGGTTAATTATGCTAATTGGGAGAGAAAACGGTATATATTTTATCTGGTGATTCTATAGACATGTTTTATGATATATATATATATATATATATATATATATATATATATATATATATGCAATAGAAACCAAAGAACGCTTACATACTCAAATAGTCTTTATTCACTAACAATGTTTCATCCTCACCTTTAGGCAGGTATCATCAGAGCTCAACAAATACCGTGTTGAGTATAAGCTCCACAATAACTTAGTCACGCGAACAATTAGAAAAAATAATAATAGGGGGATTGGAGATAGCTAACAAAGGGGCTCATGCTGGGGTTACTAAGCATCACTGCAAAATACCAAGGTACAATTGTATTTAACAAGATGAAGACACAGTAGATGGCACTCAAAATGTAGAATGTAAAATCAGAAAGTGTGAAAGCATTAAAAAGTACATAATAAATACATAAAAATACATAAAAAATACATAAATATACATAAAAATACATAAAGAAATACAGGGAAATGTTAAAACATAATATAAATTATATTAAAGTAATAAAAAATATAAAAATAAAGATAAAAAATAATAATAGCGATAATATAATAAAATGAAATAAAGTAAAATAAAATAAAATAAAATAAAATAAAATAAAATAAAATGAAATAAAATAAAATAAAATAAAATAAAATAAAATAAAATAATAAAATAAAAAATATACTAAAAATAAATTAAAATACAATAAAGTAATACAAAAAGTATAATAAAATAATTGTTTCTACTTTAGGCACAAGGCCAGCAATTAACCAGTGCATTACTGGTACTTTATTTTATCCACTCCGTAAGGAGGAAAGGCAAAGTCAACCTCGGCGGGAGTTGAACTCAGATCGTAAAGGGACGTAACTATGCTGGAAAGCATGGCGTCCGACCCTCTACCGATACTGCCAATCCACCGCCCTAATAAAATAATAATAAATGATAATAAAAAAATAAAATAATGTAATAATAAGATGAAATTAAATTAAAAAGGATTAAAAATATTTAATAAAATGAGAAAAATGTATATGTTATGAGCACTTAGAGAAAGCAAGTTATTACAAGCGCTGTTCCTAGCAACACAAGCGAGTAGGATGCCAGTAGTCTATATACAGGCGTGAAGATATCATTTTGGTACATCCTAAAAGACCACAGTAATTCAAATGACCATCATACTATACATACACAAGTTATATCAGTAGGTACCCGAACTAGGTAGCTAATTGGTATTCACAAGTATATAGAAAGGTATCACAAAGGCACAGGCTTCACTTAAGTAAATTGGTTATTATATGGTATTGCTGAGTAAAACAAGTAAATACATTCAAGGCATAAAAAGAAGCCATGCATAAGCAGGTTTAGGCTAGTGTGCGATAGAATTGAAGCAGTCTCATTATATTAGTTGTTATAAAGCAATTGGCAATGTTATTATTCATGCATAATTAGCAATACAACCAGGAGTAATTGTTTACATATTTTACATATGCTCACGGTTTAAATATACGTAGTAGTATATTAAGCGTAACAATTACATTATAACGCAAGAAAATGCATGCTGGATTACTACAATAAACAACCACTCCATGTAAAAAAATCACAGGTCAACATAAAAAATTGTTCAAGAATCATTTCAAGCCAAGTCTGCACACAACATCCTGTCACGAACATGTGAATAGAATTTCTGGTCACAGCAACAACGATCAGCACAGCCAACCAGTCTAAACAAAACAAAAGGAAATCAACACTCGTGCGCAAGTTGTTAAATACGCTAAATACCTTAGCATGTTTGCTAAATATGGTCAAATTCAAATATATAATCAGAGATGAAATGGAATAGATACAAAAATAAAGATAAAAATACAAATACAGTCTACATACCACTAACATTAAAATAAATTAATACTGGCTTAGAACATTTTACTTTAATTAGCGCCACTAAACTGTGTGACGTTTTAGTTGTTAAAGAAATGACGTTGTACACATGTGGTGAATGAAAGGGGGATAACTCTGATTATTCATCTAATAGGTAATTAATTCAGACTATGACTAAATTAAAGAGAAAGGAATATAAAGAGAAAAATTATAAGTTCAGTAACCTCACCCCATCCCACCCCCTCAAACTACACTACAATACACCCCGTTACACTAAACTACAGGATATCACCCCCACATCAATAGACACCGCAATACTCCACCACATCACACCACACCAACCCCTGGGACAACCAAACCACGTGATACCACACCATACCACACCACACCACGCCATACCACTTAACCGATTCAACCACCATATACCACGCCACACCACTCCACTCATTCAACTAAACCACAAGAAAACACACCACACACCGTTATACCCTACCACTCCCAGAAGCATTATACCACAGTATACCCCATCCCACTTCACTACCCCCAAAACAGTACACCATACCCAACCTCAAACTACACACTTCTATATCGGGAAAAATTAAACGGCGTTACACCACACCACACCACACCAAACTACAGTACACCACACTACAATACTAAAAACACACGCCACCGCACTACCCCAAACCTCACAAAATTACAAACACTACATACTACTATACCACACCACACCTCGGCAAATCATACCTTATTCCCTCACACCACCCAACATTACAACACACCACATCACACTAAAATACCCCACCCCTCACCACGCTGCACTACATTACTACACACTAAACCACACCACACCATACCCCGCCACATCACCACATACCACACTATACTACCACACAACACGACCACATACTTCTCACACCACTCCATAATACTCAAAATCTCAATTTACAATCCTTTAAAATTATAATGATATTATAATTAAATAGTATGGTAGAATATTAAATGTTGATTGGTGACAGTCAAGTTTGCTTTCAAACTTGACTGTCACCACAGAATATGAACCTGAAGATTGCGAAAGCATGAAAGTACTTGTTCAATTAACACTTAACATTTAATATTCTACCATACTATTTCATTATAATACCATTATAATTTTAAAGGATTGTAAAGAAAACGAGTAAATCAGACAAAGCTGGAATTCCTTTTATTAATATATATATATATATGTATATCTATATATATGTATATGTACATATATATGTATATGTATATATATATATATATATATATATATATACACACACACATATATATATATATATATATATATATATATATATACACACACATATATATATATATATATATATATATATATATATATATATACACACATATATATATATATATATATACGATATTAAACAAATGGAAACTATATTTATAAAACCATATTTATTTCATTATACATATTTCAGGGATACCATATTAAAAATATGGCATGCCTTCGTCATATAAAATACAATATATAAACAGTTTTATAAATAATTTTGACGTACCATAAATATAAGCGACCATTAAGGTAGGAAGCTGGCTTAGTAGTTTCCATTTGTTTAATATCGTATATCTACTCCAAAAACTTGTCGAGTGCTTTATATCGGTTATAAAATATTTACTTGTTGTAACCCAACAGTTTTAAATAAAACTTTTGCATATATATATATATATATATATATATATATATATATATATATATATATATATATGTGTGTGTGTGTGTGTGTGTCTGTGTGTGTGTGTGTATATAACTTCAACATACCCAGCTGTTTTTTTGACAGAATCTGTCGAAATGGCGATGTATTTGTTTTGCAATTTTTTTTTTTTAATATGAAACCGTGGGTTTAATTAGATATTATTTATAAACATACCGTATATCTCTAGAAATACGAAATTCACACACATATCTGTATTCAGCTATGTCAAAGCTAAATTCTCATTCCATTTCAACTTGAGGTAACTTATACAACTTCGTATGAAAATGAGGCTAATCGCACAATTTATTACAGACGAAAAAACTATATATTTTGGCCTGATTCAAAATGCAGCATTAGCGAGAGGGAAGCATCGTCCTGATGAGTAACATTAAGTTCAAAATGCATCGACGGTTATTCGCCTTGCCACTGCTGGACACCGCTCGGCGGCGCTGACCGCCAGTATTATATTCATAGCTATGGCTTTCAAAATGTTTATTTATAAACATACCGTATATCTTTTTATATACCAAATCACATAAATATTTGTATATAGCTATGTCGAAGCTAAATTCTAAAAAAAGATATTGTTATATTTTTGGAGGGTTATATCGTTCTAATATTGCCAGAAAAAATAAAGTAAAACACACTCACTGTTAGGTTTGCTTTTCGCTTCAGTATATTTTTATATTTCTAATTCAGCTGGCAATTGATCATTGATTGACTAAGTTGTAAATATAAAATACTAGAACAACATGACCCTCCCCAAATATAGCAATATCTTCCGTATCTTCTGCAGTTAAAGATCATATTGTTTTTCTTTTATTGGTTTTAGTCACTGGATACATACGACTATGCTGACTCAATGACTTTATTGATGTTTGCCATTCATATCGATAATGATACGTATTTTAGTCTGCTACTGATTTCATTGGACACACACACACATACACACACACAGACAGACACACACACAGACAGACACACACAGACACACACACTCACAACACACACACACACACACACACGCGCGCGCGCGCGCGCACAAGCAAACACGCTCACAAAATAAACATAGACAAACATACACACACATACACAAACAGACACACACATAAACGCACATATACACAAACACATATAGACAAACGTACACACAGAGATACAAAAGCACACACACACACACACACATATGCGAACAAACATACACACGGACACAGAAAACACACATAGACAAACCCATAGACACCCGCAGACAAGCACACACGCACACACTACACGTAACACACATACACAAACACACACACACACACACACACACACACACACATAAACACTCATACACACATAAACACACACATTCTTCTACTCTCTTTTGGTTTCAGTTTTAAGACTGCAGCCATGCTGGGGCACCGCGTTGATATATACATATGTGTGTGGATATATATATATATATATATATATATATATATATATATATATATATATTAAAATAACATTAAAGTTTATGCAAAGAATCGCTGCTTTCACCCTTAACGGGATCTTCTGAAACTAACAAAGTCAATCTGTAAACGCAGAAGCGGATATTTAAAAAAACGTTGCAACCGGAGGAAGACAGGAAGACGATACTTTGGTTTGTGGAAACGTTCCCTATGCATAGGGAACGTTTCTTTGCTTAAACTTTAATCTGTTATTTTAATAAATATTTGCTCTACGGTTCTTATATATTTGATATATATTTATCCTTATCGAGCCCTCTTTGGATTTTAGTCTTCAAATTTATTTTTACTATATATATATATATATATATATATATAAATACATAAACGGAGAAAGCTATTAGCGATACTCCGTCCAATTTCCAACTCACTCAACAAACATTAGGAAATACCGGAGTATATTCCCAATTAAACATTTGGGGTGCTAACTATATTGTATTGTGTGGATAATTGGCTGTATTTTTTTATATGAGATATATTAAAGATCTCATTTCCCAAACGAATCGTTTCTTTATAAGATTTCTACCTGGTGGGTGAAATTATACCAAGTTATGTAGAAGCTTGTGTAAGATCAATGGATTCTTATTCAAGTGGGCACTTATAAATCTTCAGTGGGTGCCCAATAATATTAATATTAATAACCAAATCAATATCAATATTTAAATTTTTTTACCTATATTATGAGTTATAATATTGTATATATAATCAATTTAAACATTTATATTTTTTGAATTACAAACAAATTGAATATCCCTTCTGCTTATATATATATATACATATATGTATATACATATATATATATATATATATATATATATATATATATATATATATATATATATATATATATATATATATATATATATATTTATATATACAGAGATATCCACGGTAAGTTGTGGGGTCTAGTCTGCATGAAGAACTCA
>OZ024744.1:85656124-85696124 GCA_964016885.1 Eledone cirrhosa
TCAGCAACCTTGATATGGTCGATCTGGGTCGTATCAGTGATATTAACCCCCAACACACTATATCAGACATAACGTTTGGCGCCCCTGATGTCTTAGCGGCAATAAACGAAATTAAACACAATTCAGCAGTAGGCCCCGACAGGTTCCCTGCTTGTGTCCTGAAGGTGTGTCGACACCAACTTGCATCTCCTCTTGCTAATCTGTGGAGGAACTCACTGGACACTGGCTATATTTCTGAAAACTTTCTGTCCCAGTCCAAAAAGGGAAATAAGTCCCTTGCAGTGAACTACCGTCCGATCTCACTCACCTCTCATATTAGAAGGTATTTGAGAGGGTGTTGAGATCACGAATAACCCACTTTCTTGAAAGCAACGGCCTGCAGAACTCCAACCAACATGGGTTCCGTAATGGAAGGGACTGCCTAACGCAGCTCCTGCATCACTTTTACGATGTTTTGAGAGCCTAGGGAGAGGGCTCCAACACTGATGTCATCTACCTTGATTTCAGCAAGTCCTTCGACAGGGTTGATCATAAGATTCTACTGAAAAAATTATCCAATGTTGGTGTCTCTGGAAGGTTACTACAGTGGATCAAATGTTTGCTGACAGGCAGAACCCAGCATGTTGTAGTCGAAGGAGTAAAATCAAACCCTACCAAAGTCCGCAGTTGCGTCCCACAAGGCACTGTGTTGGGCCCACTTCTTTTCATCATCTACATTAATGACATTACTGGCATCATCAAACACAGCAACATCAGAATCTTCGCAGATGATTCCAAGCTCCAAAGGGTCATCAATGAGGTGGGTGACCGGACTTGCCTTCAGTCAGACCTACTGGCTGTTATCAAATGGGCAGAGATGAATAATATGCTGTTGAATGAGGATAAATTTGAACTAATCCACTTTGGAAAAAAGGATGCCCTGAAACTACCATACTCTCTTCCTTCGGGTGAAACTCTGGTGGCTTCCAATAACATCAGAGACCTGGGAGTAATTGTGGACAACAATATAAGCTGGGCCACTCATATAAACAGCAAAGTTGATATGGCCCGCAGAATGTGTTCCTGGATTCTCAGAACTTTCCAGTCGAGAGATATCCACACTGTTGTCCTTCTCTTCTCCACTTTTGCCCGACCCCACTTTGAATACTGTTGTCCACTGGGGGCACCCAACACGAAACAAAGTATCATGAAAGTTGAAGCACCCCAAAGGTCAATTACAAAAAAGATAGTTGACATGACAGGCCTTGACTGTTGGGGTCGATTAGAAAAGCTCAAACTTTACTCTCTTCAACGTCGCCGTGAGCGCTACATTATCTGTATGATGTGGAAAATATTCCATCAGCTTAGCCCAAATGATGTTGGCATCATCTTTAGTGTATACCCAAGGGCCCCGTGCTATCCGCCCAGGACAAAAATCCCACTCGCATCACATAACAACAATACGGCACAATTATATATCCCTTCTGCATATATATATATATATATATATATATATATATATATATATATATATATATATATATATATTTAAGCAAAAGGGATATTCAATTTGTTGGTAATTCAACAAATATAAATGTTTATATTGATTATATATACAATATTATAACTCATAATTGTTTCTACTTTTGGCACAAGGCCACCAATTACCCAGTACATTACTGGTACTTTATTTTATCGACCCCGGAAGGATGAAAGGCAAAGTTAATATAAAGGAACGATCGACTTTCGTCAAATCGGACCGACGGAACAATGTTTCCGTTGGTCTTTCCAATTGCTAATACTATCTATCGGTCGCAACTCCAGGTAGAAGGAGCAACGTGAAATAAAGTGTCTTGCTCAAGGACATAACGCATCGCCTGGTCCAGGAATCGAACTCACAGCCTTACGATTGCCAATCGAATTCGCTAACCACTCAGCCACACGCCTTCACTAAAGTTAATATTATAACTCATAATATAGGTAAATAAATTTTTTTCACCAAAATTAACGTAAATGCTTCTTTCCTACGCATACAATAACTTATAATTATTTTAATTTTCCATAGCGTCTAAAATAACGTTTTTTCAACCCTTTTACCTAAACCTTATTTGCATACTCATCTTAATCATTTGAAATATCTGACTTTTCTTCTCTTATCCCTTCACTATCCAAGGATAACTTGAACCATGAAGGTATATTCTCCTTGGTTATGTCAAAATTTATAAAACACACTTCGTATTTTATCTGATAATAGCGTACCAAAATGTTGGTACCCTTGAAGTATAAATAATAGAATAAATATGGTTTTATAAATATAGTGTCCATTTATTTAATATCATTGTATATATATATATATATATATATATATATATATATATATATATATATATATATATATATATATATATATATATATATATATATATATATATATATATACAAGTTAATATAAATTAATATATGATAAACACTTACGTGTTTTTATTGTAATTGACAATAAAATAGCTAGAATGAAATATCTTAATTCAAATACATATAGTCTGCCTGTGTCGATCTAAAAAATAATAACATATATCGGCAAAAGGCCTTGGTACCTAGACAAGTTTAAATTTCAAAATTCAAACTTTTTTCGCAGATCAGTCCGAACTTCAAAATTTAAACATGTTTCACAAAGGATGGTATAATAGTGAAATAATTAATTAATTAGTAGTGAAATAATTAATTTTCTATGTTTATCAATAGGTACCCAGAAAAATTAAGTAACTTCACCTCGGAAAAATATCTAAGGTCTGGTTAACGTAGCGAAAGTACACGAGGTTTTGCACACGAATTATTCCAGTCAATTACAATAAAAACACGTATGTGTTTATCATATATTAATTTATATTAACTTGTATTGTACTGCTCAGAAATGTTTCTTAGAGCTAAAATAATTGTAAATGACCCCTTGAGTGTAAACTCTAAATTATATTATATTACTGCTCCCTCAGTTGAGCTGAATTTGTAATCCCGTATAAACGGCTGTTATTTCTAGCACTATGAGTATGGGAGGCTAGAGAACTGGAATAATTCGTGTGCAAAACCTCATGTATTTTCGCTACGTTAACCAGACCTTAGATATTTTTCCGAGATGTAGTTACTTATTTTTTCTGGGTACCTATTGATAAACACAGAAAATTAATTATTTCACTACTAATTAATTAATTATTTCACTATTATACCATCCTTTGTGAAACATGTTTAAATTTTGAAGTTCGGACTGATCTGCGGAAAAAGTTTGAATTTTGAAATTTAAACTTTTCTAGGTATCAAGGCCTTTTGCCGATATATGTTTGTGAGTATTGATTTATTATTTTTTAGATCGACACAGGCAGACTATATGTATTTGAATTCTAGCTATTTTATTGTCAATTACAATAAAAACACGTAAGTGTTTATCATATATTAATTTATATTAACTTGTATTGTACTGCTCAGAAATGTTTCTTAGAGCTAAAATAATTGTAAATGACCCCTTGAGTGTAAACTCTAAATTATATTATATATATATATATATATATTGGTAAAAGGAAAAGAAAATGCTGACAAATTGTTCCCAGTGAAAAATAGTTTAATTAGGAATAAGTAAAAATTAGTAATAAGTATTGGTTAGTATTCAGTTTTGGTTTTAAGTTTTTACCGATTGCGCATTTCTAATGCTTTTCAAAAATAATTTTGAGATAGTGTGCCGCTGATGTTTGCTCTAATCTATATATATTTAGACGGAAAAAATGAAACGAAATTTCATTTCTCACTCTTAGTACGGCTGTTACTTAAATATAAGTTTGTATACGTACATACATATATGTATACAGACGTACAGTAGTATGTATATATATATACATACATGCACACACATATATATATATATGTACGTATGGATTCAGCGAACATTTATTATAATGCTCGGTGTGTTTGTAAACAAACATCCCGAATTAAGCTGCACAGTGTCTAGCAACCATCGTTGCTCATTTTTTCAACACTTACAAAGGAACGCTGCGTTCCTTTATCAGTGTTGAACAAACGAGCAACAATGGTTGCTAGACACTACGGCTTAATTACGGGATATTTGTTTACAAACACACCGAGCATTATAATAAATGATCGGTGAATCCATACATACATATATATATGTGCATGTATGTATATATATATATATATACATACATACTACTGTACGTATGTATACATATATGTATGTACGTGTACATACTTATATATATATATATATATATATATATATATATATATATATATATATATATATATATATATATATATATATAATAGGATATAAGTATCGTAGGAGAGGAGGAAACAGAGAGATACAAATATTAGAGAATATTTAATATTTAGTATATTATTCAAGCAGAGCAGGAATAAGTAAATGAATGAATGAAGGAGTTACAAGCCGTTAAAACAATTTCTTTATATAAATTTTACACATGTTTCGCCCACACGAGCTCCTCAGAAAAATAATTGATTATATAATGTCATCAGTAAGTATAAATACTGTTGAAAATCATTCACTCAATTTTACGTCTCATTGCATAATAGGCGAAAAAAACAACAACAATGGCGACAGTGAAAGGGGCATAATCCACTGGGGGAGGTAACTGCACGTTGTTAGGCAGTAAATTACCCTAAAATCTTAGTATATTCCAGCTAATGGGATGGTTTATCAGGGTGAACCTTACTCAGTATGTGATGGGCAGTGCCACGGTAAAAATCCGGTTGCTGGGTAATAGCGTCATTAAACACTATACTTAGGCCTACTCATTGCCGTTGGACTCAATGGTGGTGCGATGTAGATAGCTGCAGGGATAGGATGTTATTATTGTTCAAGAGACCATGACGGTTTCAGCGCGACTCTTAATGAATTCAGGGGTGAGTTTATAGTGATGTTTCCATTAGGCACAGCTGGCAATCACTTCCACATAAACAACTCTTTACCGGATGAACAGAAAAGATGCCGAAAGAAGTCCCGTGGTACAAAAGACTAGTTACTTATTAATAAGATGGTAATGAGGAATTTCAAGAGGAGGCACACTGGTCTTGCCATGGGATGGATAGATTACAAAACGGCATTCGACATGGTACCTCATTCTTGGATGACCAAAAGCCTAGAGATCTTCAAGGTGGAAGATAACATTAGACAGTTGTTGAGCAAAAGTATGAAGTCCTGGGAAACAGAGTTAACACCGGGTGGAGAATCCTTGGGAGGCGTGAAGATGAAGAGAGGTATCTTCCAGGAAGATAGTTTGTCCCCTCTTCAGTTTGTCCTTGCCCTGATACCCCTGACCGGTATATTGCGAAAAGTAAGAGCAGGATACAAGTCGGGGAAAAGGAGAGCTTACCATCAACCACCTCCTCTTCATGGACGACCTCAAACTCTTTGGGAAGAGTGAGAAGGAGTTGGATGTACTTATTGACACTGTACGTATTTTCAACAATGATATATGTATGAAATTTGGTATTAATAAGTGTGGAGTCCTAGTGATGAAGAGGGGTAAATTGAGCTGAAGCAACGGAATCCAGGTACCAACAGGGGAAAGGAAATTGACACTGAAGAAGGATGCAAATATTTAGGTGTTCTGGAGGCAGATGACATCAAGAAAAAAAAATGAAGGAATTGATGAGATCTGAGTACATTGGGAGAGTAAGGAGCGTATTAAAATCACATCTGAATAGTAGGAATGTCATAAGTGCAGTGAATTCCCGAACTGTGTCTATTATTAGGTACAGTGCGGGAATTCTGAGATGGAATGTTGCTGAACAAAAAGAAATGGATAGGAAGACTAGGAAGCTATTGACTATCTACAACATGTTCCACAAGAGGAGTGATGTCGATAGACTCTACTTAAAGAGATCTGACGGAGGAAGAGGTCTTATCAGCATAGAGGACTGTGTTCAGATGGAGAAAAACAGCCTGCACAAATACGTGACTGACAGTAAGGAGCCAATGCTCAGAATTGTACTGAAGAAGAGGACAATAGACCAGTGGATGTCCAAGGAGGAAATGACAACAAGGAGGAAATGACAACAAGGAGGAAGAGTAACCTTCATAAAAAATCCCTTCATAGTACCTTCTTTGAGAAAACTGAATTTAGAGATCCACAGACATGGAACTGGTTAAAAAGAGACGTTAAAAATGCTACAGAAGGAATGCTAATGGCTGCGCAAGAACAGGCCCTCAAAACTAAGTGGGTGGAACACCATATTTACAAGGAGGAGGCTAGCCCACTGTGTAGGATCTATGGAGAGAGAGAGAAGACTGTGGCTCGCATTGTATCCGAGTGAAAACACCTAGCCCAGACTCACTATAAAGGCTGGAGACATGATGTGATGGGCAGGGTGATCCACTGGCACATTTACAAAGTAAACAATTTACCACATTCTGAGAAGTGGTATGAGCATAAGCCAGAGTCGGTGATAGAAAACGATTAGGTGAAGGTGCTATGGGATTTTAGGATACAGACGGACAAGAAACTGGAATACAATAGGCCTGACCTGGTGGTTTTGGACAAGGAAAACAGATCGTACCTGATTGTAGATGTAGCTTGCCCATTTGACACGAGGGTGCAAGAAAAGGAGAGGGAGAAAATTAACCGATACCAGGACTTAAAGTGGGAGTTAAAAAGGATTTGGAACTGCCATGAAGTCAGAGTCGTCCCGATTGTCATAGGCGCACTAGGTACTATCTCAAAGAGTTACCAAGGATGGTTAAAGAAAATTAGTCCAGCCCTGCTTTTTGGAACACTTCAAAAAGCATACTTGCTGGGAACAGCAAGAACGCTCCGATACGTCCTGAATATCTGAGACTGCAGGTAGTGGCTTGATATTCATTTCAACAAACTTTCCAGTTAACTAACGTCAATGACTGAAACTCAAATAATAATAATAATAATAATAATAATAATAATAATAATAATAATAGTAATAATAATAATAATAATAATAATTACCCAGAACCGCATGTTCGACAACAACCAGAAGATGCTGTTTGGACAGCTTGAGGGGAAAGAAAGAGGCAACGACTTGATCCCTGGGGCGGAACAAGCTAAAACATTCTGGAGAGGAATATGGGAGCAGGATGTTAGACACAATGCCCAGGCAGGGTGGATTGAGACAGTACAGAGGGAGATCGGTGAGCAGGCACAGCAACAGACTGATTTGAGTATCACAGTTGAAACTCTTAAGGGGCAAGCCAAAAAACTAACCAACTGGAAATCACCAGGCCCAGATGGTGTGCAGGGGTATTGGATTAAACATTTAACATCCCTCCACCCGAAGCTGACGGCCATGTTCAATGACTGCTTGGTGTCGGGTGAGGTGCCAGAGTGGTTGACAAAAGGTAACACAGTTCTGATAATGAAAGACCGAATCAAGGGTAATGATGTTACCAACTATAGACCTATCACATGTCTGCCCGTAATGTGGAAACTGTTGACGAGCATTGTGTCAGAGGAAATCTACCATCACCTCCACACAAACAACTTGTTGCCGGACGAACAGAAAGGATGCCGAAAGAAGTCACGTGGTACAAAGGACCAGTTGCTTATTGATAAGATGGTAATGGGGAATTGCAGGAGGAGACACACTGATCTTGCCATGGGATGGATAGACTACAGAAAGGCATTTGACATGGTGCCTCATTCCTGGATCACCAAAAGCCTGGAGATCTTCAGGGTGGCAGATAACATCAGACAGTTGCTGGGCAGGAGTATGGGGTCCTGGGAGACAGAGTTGACATCAACTGGAGTATCCTTGGGAAGCGTGAAGATCAAGAGAGGTATCTTCCAGGGAGATAGCCTGTCTCCTCTGTTGTTTGTCCTTGCCCTGATGCCCTTGACCATTATGCTGCGAAAAGTGAGAGCAGGATACAAGTTGGGAAGGGGAGAGCTTACCATCAATCACCTCCTCTTCATGGACGATCTTAAGCTCTTCGGGAAAAGTGAGAAGGAGTTGGATGTGCTTGTTGACACTGTCCGTATTTTCAGCAGTGATATATGTATGCAGTTTGGTATTGGTAAATGTGGAGTTATTGTGATGAGGAGGGGTAGGTTGAGCAGAAGTAACGGGATCCAGATACCAACAGGTGAGATGATAAAGGAAATTGACTCTGAGGAAGGATACAAGTATTTGGGCGTTCTGGAGGCTGATGGCATAAAGAACAAAAAAATGAAGGAATTGTTAAGAACTGAATACATTCGGAGAGTAAGGAGCGTATTGAAGTCACATCTGAACAGCAGAAATGCCATAAGCGCAGTAAATTCCCGAGCTGTGTCTATTATTAGGTACAGTGCGGGAATTCTGAGATGGAATGTTGCTGAACAAAAAGAAATGGATAGGAAGACTAGGAAGCTATTGACTATCTACAACATGTTCCACAAGAGGAGTGATGTCGATAGACTCTACCTAAGGAGATCTGAGGGTGGAAGAGGTCTTATCAGCATAGAGGACTGTGTTCAGATGGAGAAAAACAACCTATACAAATACGTGACCTATAGTAAGGAGCCAATGCTCAGAGCTGTACTGAAGGAGGGGACAGTAGGCCAGGGGATACCCAAGGAGGAAATAACATCAAGGAGGAAGAGCAGCCTTAAGGGAAAATCCCTTCATAGTACCTTCTTTGAGAAAACTGAATTTAGAGATCCACAGACATGGAACTGGTTGAGAAGAGGAGACCTCAAAAAGGCTACAGAAGGAATGCTAATGGCTGCGCAGGAGCAGGCCCTCAAAACGAAGTGGTTGAAGCACCATATCTACAAGGAGGAGGCTAGCCCACTGTGCAGGATCTGTGGAGAGAGAGAGGAGACTGTGGCTCACATTGTGTCCGAGTGTAAACACCTAGCCCAGACCCACTATAAGGGCTGGAGACACGATGTGATGGGCAGGGTGATCCACTGGCACCTGTGCAAAGTAAACAATCTACCACATTCTGAGAAATGGTATGAGCATAGGCCAGAGGCGGTGATGGAGAACAGTCAGGTGAAGGTGCTGTGGGATTTTAGGATACAGACGGACAAAAAACTGGAACACAATAGACCTGACCTGGTGGTTGTGGACAAAGAAAAAAGATCGTGCCTGATTGTGGATGTGGCCTGCCCGTTCGACACGAGAGTGCAAGAGAAGGAGAGGGAGAAAATTAACCGATACCAGGACCTAAAGTGGGAGGTGAAAAGGATTTGGAACTGCCATGAAGTCAAAGTGATCCCGATTGTCATAGGCGCACTGGGGACTATCTCCAAAGGTTTCCAGGGATGGTTAAAGAAAATCGGCCCCTTCACGCTTTTTGGAACGCTTCAAAAGGCATGCTTGCTTGGAACGGCAAGAACCCTCCGATACGTCCTGAATATCTGAGGCTGCAGGTAGTGGCTTGATATTCAATCCAACGGACTTTCCAGTTAACCAACATCAATGACTGAGATTCAAGGAATAACAATAACAATAATAATAATAATAATAATAATGATTTCTTTATTAACCACAAGGGTTTACATAAAGTAGACATTAAGGACAGTGCAGGACAATGCAGGACGGTACAAATGGGCATTTCTGCGTGTAAAAAACAAAAACAGAGGATGTAACAAAAATAACAATGAAAATAACAATGAAAAATACCCCAATAGGGGGGAGACTTCGGAGGGACATTTGTGGAGAAAGCCCAGTAAAAAGCCACAATGACCCTGACCACCAAGGCAAGTGCCCTCTCCCAGTTTTCCATCTTTAGTTTACAGATATATACTCAGAGTCGGCCCATTCACTCGGGCCATTCTTGCTTCTCTCACCCATCTTTCAACAAAATGCTGGGAAGAGAGCACTTCCCTCTCTACTCTGATTTTCCTTTTCAAATGAAATTTGAAAAAGTCAATCAGAGCATCACCGAAGAGGTAAGTGCTCGTCTTCAGCCCTTTCAAACGTGTCCACCATACTATCTCTTTCGCCATGGCCACCAGACAGATAAAAACTGCCTGCCCTTCCCGGCTAAAGGAGGAGGGCGGGGCAATCCTCACGATGGACTCAGATGATAGCCGGATCCGTCCTAAACGCGACAGCAGGTGTTCAACATAAACCCACAAGTCAGCAATTTTCGGACACTGGACGAGTGCGTGCAGGACGGTTTCGTCGCCCTGCGCGCATCTCGGACATGCCCAGCTGACGGCACCTCCATGCCTGTAGAGTTTATCCCGAACTGGCAAGGCTCCTCGGTAGCACTGCCAGGCCAGAGATTTCTGGAAGTTGTCCATAGGCCCCGGCCCGAAAGTTCTTCCGAAGAGATTGGCTAGTTGATTTTCGTCGACGCCTAGAGTTTCCCCAAGTACGTCGTCGCTCTTACCCTCCACTAATCCGCTATAGAATGCCGAGGTGGAGTTTCCACCGATCACATTGCCCGATTGGTCGAGGGCTGTGAGCGCCTGAAGACATTCCAGTCTCCAGGCGCTCCCTCTCGGTCTTCGCTTGACCCAGGACTGCAGCTCCGTCAAGGAAACGAGCTGGGGAAATACGCGCCTAGCAAACGGCGACCACACCTGATCACCGTCGTCACCTCGTCCCAGTTTTTGTCCGTCTGGAGGTCCGGACCGAACCAGACCCCTAGCAATTTAACCGGTCCGTCCGTCCAGCACCCGACGACGCTGTTGGACGGCATGGACCTGCCTCTCCAGGTGCCGAGCTGCAGGCCCACTGACTTTTCCTGGTTGATCATTGCTCCTGTCACCGCTTCGTATTCTCTTAGTGTAGTGCCGATCGCCTCGATGTGTTTGGCGTTCGACACCACTACGGTGACATCGTCCGCATATGCTGACACGGATCTTCCGCATCCTAGTTCGCGCGGGACTCCCCTCAACGTCTCCAGTTTGTGCAGTAATGGCTCGAGAGTCAATACGTACAAGAGGGACGAGAGGGGACATCCTTGGCGGACCGAGCGCATGATGTTGAACGGTTCCGACAGGTGACCGTTCACTCTCACCACAGAGCAGATGTCGCTGTGCATGGCAGCGATCCAGCCTCTGAAGACGGGCCCAAAGCCAGCCGCCCTCAGGACTGCCGCTAGGTAGCGATGGTCGACCCTATCGAAAGCTTTCGACTGATCTAAATTGATCAAGGACCCACCCGTGTCAGGTTCCTTAGCTACCCTCTCTACGATGTATCGCATGAGGTGGAGGTTGTCGTGGATGGATCTGTGGGGAATGGCGCATGTCTGCGCCTCTCCCACCAGACCACCAACGACAAGCGCCAACCTCTTTGCTAGCACCTTGGCCAAAATCTTAAACTCTGTGTTTAGCAGAGTTATGGGCCGGAAATTTTCTATGTTATCCCCCTTGTTCGGATCCTTTCTCAGCAGTGCCACCGCTCCTCGGCTCACAGAACTGGGAATTCTCCCGTTCTGTTGCCAGTTGCAGTAGACGTCCACCAAGAGGCCTCCGAACAAGTCTGGCATCTGTACGTAAAGTTCATAGGACAGACCATCCAAACCAGGCGATTTACCCCTTGTGCAGCCAGTCATTGCCTCCCTTACTTCAGCGGCTGTTATCGGCTTTTCGCAACACTTCGCCTCAGTGGCCGAGAGCCGCGGCAGTCCGTCGAGGTAGACACTAAAGTCCATCCCTCTACCCGGCCCCCCGCTGCCCCCGAACAGCTGAGCGAAGTGTCGCTGAAAAGCTTCACACATTTGCCCGGGATCGAGTAGCATGCGCCCGTCGTGGTCCACCAAAGACCGGATCGTGGCTTTGTTGCCACGACGCGCCTCCGCCACTCGGGCCCATTGAACGGCTTTCGTCCCCTCGTGTCTGAGAGCACGCACCCTAGCTCTGACAACGCAGCCTTCGTGCTTTGCATTGAAGAATTGGTCAAGGGCCAATTTCGCCGCAAGCACGTCGGTCGCAATGCCTTTGCTAAGCGCCTCGTCTAATTTTCTAACTAGTTCTCCCTCTGCTCTATTTTTCTCTATTGCTAAAGCCTTACTAAACCTAATCGATTCTATTCTAATCGCTCTTTTCAGAGCAAACCACCACTTGTTGTTGACGATGGCCCCCGTCAACGCCCGCTTAACTAGTTCGCTAATCCGGTCTCTGTAGGCCTTGCGCGCTGGTAAGGACGCGTTTAGCTTCCAGTAGCCGGGTCCTCGTCTATGAAGCCTATCTAAGTCAAGCACACAGGTCACGAATTTGTGGTCCGTGTAGCTGACTATCTTGAATTGTGGACAGCCTATGCTAGACCTATCTATTTCCCTACAAAATACTCTATCTAGATATGATCTGGATGACCCTATGCGATTTGTCCAAGTCCACATTGTCACATTCGGGAAATCCAATCGGTACGTGTCAGACAGTTCAAAACGCCTGAGCAGGTTGGTGAGGCTCTTGCACCCTCCACCCCTATCCGCTAATCCCACACAGTCCCAGCGTGCATCTAAGATCCCGTTCAAGTCGCCCACTAACACTAAAGAGCGGGACGTTCCAAGAAAGGTCTCCAGACGCCGGAAGAAATCAGGCCGCCCTGCTCCTGTCGGGGCATAGACGGCCACTAGCCAGAAAGTTTGCCCGTCTCCGCTGGTCACGTCCAGCACCACCAGCTTACCCTCTGGGTCCAGGAAGATGGCCCGTATGGCGAGATCCAAACCTCTCCGAAAAAGCACAGCAACTCCTCCGCCCGATCCAGGACGGCTGGGAGATGCGTACACATCGTAGCCGCCGAAGATCGGTGCGAAGGCCCGTGCTTCGGAGATTCTGGTCTCGCTGATGGCCACTACATCTATGTTTACTGACCTGAGGTCGTTGAGCAGGTGACCTTGTTTCCATGAGACCCCAAGCCACGTTCATTTATGCTGCCTATTCTGAGTGAGGTCATGTTTAAAATAGAGTGGAAAAGACGGGAAAGACCACTTACCGTACTTTTGGTAGAGGAGGGATGGTTTTTACATCCCTTTTCACTTGATCGTCTGGTGAAGGGACCATTGAATCGTCCCTTCGGCTGGTCGTCGGCTCTTCTAAGAGAATGTCTGAATATACTCTTCGATTGATAGTTCCTCCTAGGTCCCTGAAATCACCAACTGCGTTGGGGAATTTCGTTTTAACGTTTGTGTATTGTTTCTGTGCTATTTTTAGCAGTCTTATGTTAGTTGGCGTTTTGATTGGTGCTGGTATTATGTAGTCGTGTTGTGAAATGTCTGTGTGTTCAATTATGTAAGTCATTAGTTTCTTGTTGTGTGTATTTATTGCCGTGCATTTGTTTTTCTGGGGGTGGGGTGTGGTTCTGCTATTTTCTTGTCGTTGTTGCTGGGTGTGTGTGTTTTGTTGTTGTGTTTGCGATGTTGGTGCTTGTGGTGGTGGTGTTGAAGGTGTTGTTGGCGGTGGGGTCGTCGCCGGTGGTGATGGTGGTGCTAGTGTGGGTGGTGATGGTGTTGGTGGTGTTGCTGCTGTGGGTCTCTTTGCAGTAGACTTTACCCTTTTCTCATTTCTATCCTCCCTTTTCAAAGGCGACGATGCGCTGCTTCTGCGTTTGTGCCTTCTTACGACCTTTTGCCATCCCTCTCCCACCTCACACTCCATGTCTGATTCTGTGAGGTCGGGCAGGGGTACCAGCTCCACTCTTTCACTTGTTGTTGTTGGTGATGTTTGCACTGGAGTCTCTGTTGCAGCTGCATTTGGTATTGCTGTTGTTGTTGTTAATATTTCCACTGCTGCTGCTGTTTTTGATTTCCGTGGCGTGGGTATGGGTGCCACGGACCTATCGTTCTTGGTTGCCGCTTGTCCTGTTGCTGGTAGCCGTGGAGCCGGTTTCGGAAGGAGGGGGGTTTTCTCCTTTCTCAGGGTCTTCTCGTTGCAGAAGGCCCTGAGGTGAGTCTTCGATCCACAGCGAAAGCATTTCGGGCGTTTTCCTTCAACACTTATGGGCAGTTGAGTGCCGTTATCGAAGTCTATCACATCCGGGATAGCTTCGATGCACTCCTGGTTGGTTTGGATTAGCATCTCAATGGAGGTGCTGACCCAATCTTCTCTTACTTTTTTCTGTACTTGCAGTACAGTTGTTTTGTCCTCGATTCCGACGAGGACAGACGCGGCCAGCCAAGAAGGGGCCATTCCGGGGGGACGTGGGTCAGTTTGACCCTCACAATTTTTTGCCCGCAGTAGGAGGGCACCAACACCATTTCCTCGCTCCTTAGGGTCACTACGGATTGGGCCTTTGCCTCCTGGGGTGTGGCAAAAAGTACGTCTACGGTGGCATATTTCTTGCCTCGGGTGATGTGCGTTTTCCGCTGCCACACAGACCCCAAGGCTTTTTGTATTTGAGCCTCTGTGGCTCTTTCCACCTTACGGGATTTTGTACTTACTGTACGGTACGTGACCGTACAGTGCTGTTGGGTTTCGAAAAATTTTTCCGCTGCCTTGCAGATTGCTCGGTGTCCATTGTTTGTCACCATCTTCTTCGTTTCCTCTAATTCCTCATTTGTTATGAGGATTGTTTCCAAGTTTTTCGCAATACCTGCAAATGAGATTGGTTTTTCTTTGCTGCTGTTGTTTGTTGTTGTTGTCAGAGCTGCTGTTACTTTTGTTGTTGCTGCAGGTACTACGACTACTGCCTCCGCCGCTGTTGCTGTGGTTGTTGTTGGTGTTGCTGCTGCTAATGCTGTTGTTGTTTATGCTTCTGGTAATGCTGTTGCGGCTGCTACTGTTGTTTTCATTGTCACTGTTGCTGTTGTTATTACGGCTGCTACTGCTATTATTCCCGACGTCAGTCGAACGAACTGGGTTTTCGTATTTCCCGCACACCTGTTTCGTCGCTGTCGTCGTCGTCGTGGAGAAACCTTGCACGCTTTGCACGAGACTTTTCTTTTCTTTCGTCGCTTGCGAAAGAGAAGGGAGGGAGAGAGACACATTTAAAGAAGGGAGGGAGAGAGACAATCTTCTCTCTGCTGTAGTGACGATTGAGGAAGAAGAAGACGGAATGAGTGGGATGATCTATGAAAATTCTTTTTCGTAGCCATGTTGTTTTTTTTGTTTAAAATAAATATTGGGCACAAAACCCCAATAAGCAGTTATTTAACCCCGAAGGGCCAAATAACGGGCAGAAAGACCCCTCTCACGAGGAGGAGGGTGTTTTTGTCTACAAGTTGGTTACAGTTTTAAACAATTTACAATTGTTATAGCGTTCAAAATTTACAATACCTTACAGAGCCGAGCCTCCGTCAACCATAGCATTCAATAATAATAATAATAATAGATGCAAATAGACCTGATATAATATTGAAGGACTTTAAAAAGAGGGTATGCCTGCTAATTGATATGTCCATTCCAATAGACAAGAATGTATCTATAAAAACATTTGAAAAATTGAGCAAGTGTAAGGACCTGGAGATAGAAATTGGAAAAATGTGGAAATTGAGAACTAAAACAATACCAGTGGTTGTAGGCGCTCTGGGAATGATACCTAAGGGGTCTAATGATTACTTATCGCAGATCCCAGGAAACCCGCGTATAGGAGAAATACAAAAGATAGTACTAATGGTAACTGCCCATATACTAAGGAAGATTCTGTCAATATAAATTACATCACAAGTCTAAACACTAAAGATGCATGTGTGAGTATGTATGTTCTTTCTTGAACATGGCGGACCTTGTTGTCTCTTGAGGTCACTGGTTGTGACTTGGTGATAACTCGTATGAACATAAAGCAAGATAAATGCAACTGTAATAATAATAATAATAATAATAATAATAATAATAATGATAATAATAATAATAATAATAATAATAATAATAAGAAGAAGAAGAATAAGGGAAGAAGACGCACGAGGTGGCGGAGGTCATGAAATCGCTCCCGTAAGTTTTGAATTTTTAACATATTTAAATCATTTGTGAAATAACAACTCTTAGTACAAATGCTACGTAAAGCACCCGGCTTGAGCCCCCAAAAATTCGGACCCAAAATATATTGTTATAAGGCTCAAATATTCAAATATTCAACTTTGTATTGTACACTGTATATCCAAAAAAGAAAATGGCTATAAATGGAAGAAGAACCCCCCCCCCTCCTCTCCTCTGTCTACACTATATAGAACAGCCAAACTCACCAACACCAGAAACTAGATACACCACCCACCCCATCACCTGTGTACACTAAACACAACAGCCAGATAACGGCATTTTCACCACCACCGCTCACTACGGCCATCATTACCACCATTATCCCATCACCGCCGCCACCACCCCTTCACTCCTTCACTGCTACCACTGCTACAGCACCATCACTACAGTAATACGGTCACATCACCGCCACCACTGCCTCGGTATCGACATCACCACCACCACTATCTCAGTATCGCTTCCGCCGCCAGTCACCCACTTTTCCCAGCTGGCTGCTGCCACCACATTATAGAATCCCTACTGCTAAAAAAGAGGAAGGCATCAAAATATATAGATAGACTCAAAAGAAAAAAGAAAAAACAAACAACAAAACCAGAGCAGCACAGCAACAACAGCAAAAAACGAGAAAAACAAACGGAGACACCCCCCCCCGCCAAAAAAAAAAAAAAAAAAAAAAACGTAAAGAAAATAAGAATGAAGAGAGAAGCAGGCGGACGGACAGAGAAGAGGGGGGAAAAACTAAAACTTAAAAAACAAAAACTAAGTCAGACATTCGAACAATGAAACTTATGCTTATTCATTTTTGGGGCCCTTTCTGCCTGTGTGTTTGTTTATGTGTGTTCGTATACAGCGTGGTGATAATGCCACACAAGGGCCAAGTGGAATGGCGGATCCACAGATGGCTATGTAACCATACATTCGCCAATCCTCGATAAGAGTGTTTAAATATCGAACATAAACAGTTCGAATAACGGTGAAATGGAGACTAGAACGTCATGTGACAGACTCTCACCCAACAGGTGTCCCCTGGCTCAGCAGCAGGAACCTGACTGTCAACCAAATACTGCTGATGTTGGAGGAAGGAGAAGAAGGAAAGGGGCCAGAACCAACTGGACGAAAGAATTGAATAGAACTGTTATACAATGTTACCTGAAAAGTAACCCCAAGGAGAGGGGCTACAGGAGACGGATGCATAACATCTGGAACGAGATTGGTTTATTTAAATTAGATGAACAAAAATTGGCCGGGCAGGCTCGGGTAATAAGAACTAATGGGTGGATAAGCGAGCTGGAACTGGAGGAACTGAGCAGAGAGAATGGCTTGGAGATGGCGGGTGTAGTATGCCAGACAAGCGAGCCAGTGGGAAATGAAGGTGAAGAGGTCCTGAGAACGGAGGAACCACCCGAAGCAGACAATGATCTGAATACTGAGATAAATAATACCTGGAACAGAGATACGGCCACTGAGGCGATGAATGCTGACGGGCTAGGACAAGATTCGGTTGACATCCTAAATTTAGTGGTAGATGAATTGAACAATGATAGTGGGAGACCTATGAACCTAAGATTTGTAGACAGGAAAAAGTTAAAAGAAACAACAGCTAAGGTAAACAAAGTCATCCCATACCTTGAGGCGAGGAGCCTTCACCAGTGCAACAATATCCTTAAAGCAACAGCAAATACGGTGAGGAAACTACTTGGTATAAAAGCGAGAGGAAACAACAGACAAGAAAGAGCAGAGCCGTGGTGGAAGAAGCGACTGAGTGGGCAAATCGGGGAAATGAGAAATGACATAGGAAAGCTTGAGTCACTACTGAATGGGACACTAAAAAACATAGGCACTAAAAATAGACTGGAAATAAAATACAAAACTAGGAGGAAAAAGCTAAATATTATCATAGAGGAACTGAAGCAACGCATTGTAGCAAAGAGTGCAAAAATCAGGCGATACGAGAACAGAGTCAGTCAGTATAAACAGAACCGCATGTTCGACAACAACCAGAAGATGCTGTTTGGACAGCTTGAGGGGAAAGAAAGAGGCAACGTCTTGATCCCTGGGGCGGAGCAAACTAAAACATTCTGGAGAGGAATATGGGAGCAGGATGTTAGACATAATGTCCAGGCAGGGTGGATTGAGACAGTACAGAGGGAGATCGGTGAGCAGGCACAACAACAAACTGATTTGAGTATCACAGTTGAAACTCTTAAGGGGCAGGCCAAAAAACTAACCAACTGGAAATCACCAGGCCCAGATGGTGTGCAGGGGTATTGGATTAAACATTTAACATCCCTCCACCCGAAGCTGACGGCCATGTTCAATGACTGCTTGGTGTCGGGTGAGGTGCCAGAGTGGTTGACAAAAGGTACCACAGTTCTGATAATGAAAGACCGAATCAAGGGTAATGATGTTACCAACTATAGACCTATCACATGTCTGTCCGTAATGTGGAAACTGTTGACGAGCATTGTGTCTGAGGAAATCTACCATCACCTCCACACAAACAACTTGTTACCGGACGAACAGAAAGGATGCCGAAAGAAGTCACGTGGTACAAAGGACCAGTTGCTTATTGATAAGATGGTAATGGGGAATTGCAGGAGGAGACACACTGATCTTGCCATGGGATGGATAGAGCATGGGATTGATAGTTCCTCCTGTCACCGCTTCGTATTCTCTTAGTGTAGTGCCGATCGCCTCGATGTGTTTGGCGTTCGACACCACTACGGTGACATCGTCCGCATATGCTGACACGGATCTTCCGCATCCTAGTTCGCGCGGGACTCCCCTCAACGTCTCCAGTTTGTGCAGTAATGGCTCGATAGTCAATACGTACAAGAGGGACGAGAGGGGACATCCTTGGCGGACCGAGCGCATGATGTTGAACGGTTCCGACAGGTGACCGTTCACTCTCACCACAGAGCAGATGTCGCTGTGCATGGCAGCGATCCAGCCTCTGAAGACGGGCCCAAAGCCAGCCGCCCTCAGGACTGCCGCTAGGTAACGATGGTCGACCCTATCGAAAGCTTTCGACTGATCTAAATTGATCAAGGACCCACCCGTGTCAGGTTCCTTAGCTACCCTCTCTACGATGTATCGCATGAGGTGGAGGTTGTCGTGGATGGATCTGTCGGGAATGGCGCATGTCTGCGCCTCTCCCACCAGACCACCAACGACAAGCGCCAACCTCTTTGCTAGCACCTTGGCCAAAATCTTAAACTCTGTGTTTAGCAGAGTTATGGGCCGGAAATTTTCTGTTATCCCCCTTGTTCGGATCCTTTCTCAGCAGTGCCACCGCTCCTCGGCTCACAGAACTGGGAATTCTCCCGTTCTGTTGCCAGTTGCAGTAGACGTCCGCCAAGAGGCCTCCGAACAAGTCTGGCATCTGTACGTAAAGTTCATAGGACAGACCATCCAAACCAGGCGATTTACCCCTTGTGCAGCCAGTCATTGCCTCCCTTACTTCAGCGGCTGTTATCGGCTTTTCGCAACACTTCGCCTCAGTGGCCGAGAGCCGCGGCAGTCCGTCGAGGTAGACACTAAAGTCCATCCCTCTACCCGGCCCCCCGCTGCCCCCGAACAGCTGAGCGAAGTGTCGCTGAAAAGCTTCACACATTTGCCCGGGATCGAGTAGCATGCGCCCGTCGTGGTCCACCAAAGACCGGATCGTGGCTTTGTTGCCACGACGCGCCTCCGCCACTCGGGCCCATTGAACGGCTTTCGTCCCCTCGTGTCTGAGAGCACGCACCCTAGCTCTGACAACGCAGCCTTCGTGCTTTGCATTGAAGAATTGGTCAAGGGCCAATTTCGCCGCAAGCACGTCGGTCGCAATGCCTTTGCTAAGCGCCTCGTCTAATTTTCTAACTAGTTCTCCCTTGGCTCTATTTTTCTCTATTGCTAAAGCCTTACTAAACCTAATCGATTCTATTCTAATCGCTCTTTTCAGAGCAAACCACCACTTGTTGTTGACGATGGCCCCCGTCAACGCCCGCTTAACTAGTTCGCTAATCCGGTCTCTGTAGGCCTTGCGCGCTGGTAAGGACGCGTTTAGCTTCCAGTAGCCGGGTCCTCGTCTATGAAGCCTATCTAAGTCAAGCACACAGGTCACGAATTTGTGGTCCGTGTAGCTGACTATCTTGAATTGTGGACAGCCTATGCTAGACCTATCTATTTCCCTACAAAATACTCCATCTAGATATGATCTGGATGACCCTATGCGATTTGTCCAAGTCCACATTGTCACATTCGGGAAATCCAATCGGTACGTGTCAGACAGTTCAAAACGCCTGAGCAGGTTGGTGAGGCTCTTGCACCCTCCACCCCTATCCGCTAATCCCACACAGTCCCAGCGTGCATCTAAGATCCCGTTCAAGTCGCCCACTAACACTAAAGAGCGGGACGTTCCAAGAAAGGTCTCCAGACGCCGGAAGAAATCAGGCCGCCCTGCTCCTGTCGGGGCATAGACGGCCACTAGCCAGAAAGTTTGCCCGTCTCCGCTGGTCACGTCCAGCACCACCAGCTTACCCTCTGGGTCCAGGAAGATGGCCCGTATGGCGAGATCCAAACCTCTCCGAAAAAGCACAGCAACTCCTCCGCCCGATCCAGGACGGCTGGGAGATGCGTACACATCGTAGCCGCCGAAGATCGGTGCGAAGGCCCGTGCTTCGGAGATTCTGGTCTCGCTGATGGCCACTACATCTATGTTTACTGACCTGAGGTCGTTGAGCAGGTGACCTTGTTTCCATGAGACCCCAAGCCACGTTCATTTATGCTGCCTATTCTGAGTGAGGTCATGTTTAAAATAGAGTGGAAAAGACGGGAAAGACCACTTACCGTACTTTTGGTAGAGGAGGGATGGTTTTTACATCCCTTTTCACTTGATCGTCTGGTGAAGGGACCGTTGAATCGTCCCTTCGGCTGGTCGTCGGCTCTTCTAAGAGAATGTCTGAATATACTCTTCGATTGATAGTTCCTCCTAGGTCCCTGAAATCACCAACTGCGTTGGGGAATTTCGTTTTAACGTTTGTGTATTGTTTCTGTGCTATTTTTAGCAGCCTTATGTTAGTTGGCGTTTTGATTGGTGCTGGTATTATGTAGTCGTGTTGTGAAATGTCTGTGTGTTCAATTATGTAAGTCATTAGTTTCTTGTTGTGTGTATTTATTGCCGTGCATTTGTTTTTCTGGGGGTGGGGTGTGGTTCTGCTATTTTCTTGTCGTTGTTGCTGGGTGTGTGTGTTTTGTTGTTGTGTTTGCGATGTTGGTGCTTGTGGTGGTGGTGTTGAAGGTGTTGTTGGCGGTGGGGTCGTCGCCGGTGGTGATGGTGGTGCTAGTGTGGGTGGTGATGGTGTTGGTGGTGTTGCTGCTGTGGGTCTCTTTGCAGTAGACTTTACCCTTTTCTCATTTCTATCCTCCCTTTTCAAAGGCGACGATGCGCTGCTTCTGCGTTTGTGCCTTCTTACGACCTTTTGCCATCCCTCTCCCACCTCACACTCCATGTCTGATTCTGTGAGGTCGGGCAGGGGTACCAGCTCCACTCTTTCACTTGTTGTTGTTGGTGATGTTTGCACTGGAGTCTCTGTTGCAGCTGCATTTGGTATTGCTGTTGTTGTTGTTAATATTTCCACTGCTGCTGCTGTTTTTGATTTCCGTGGCGTGGGTATGGGTGCCACGGACCTATCGTTCTTGGTTGCCGCTTGTCCTGTTGCTGGTAGCCGTGGAGCCGGTTTCGGAAGGAGGGGGGTTTTCTCCTTTCTCAGGGTCTTCTCGTTGCAGAAGGCCCTGAGGTGAGTCTTCGATCCACAGCGAAAGCATTTCGGGCGTTTTCCTTCAACACTTATGGGCAGTTGAGTGCCGTTATCGAAGTCTATCACATCCGGGATAGCTTCGATGCACTCCTGGTTGGTTTGGATTAGCATCTCAATGGAGGTGCTGACCCAATCTTCTCTTACTTTTTTCTGTACTTGCAGTACAGTTGTTTTGTCCTCGATTCCGACGAGGACAGACGCGGCCAGCCAAGAAGGGGCCATTCCGGGGGGACGTGGGTCAGTTTGACCCTCACAATTTTTTGCCCGCAGTAGGAGGGCACCAACACCATTTCCTCGCTCCTTAGGGTCACTACGGATTGGGCCTTTGCCTCCTGGGGTGTGGCAAAAAGTACGTCTACGGTGGCATATTTCTTGCCTCGGGTGATGTGCGTTTTCCGCTGCCACACAGACCCCAAGGCTTTTTGTATTTGAGCCTCTGTGGCTCTTTCCACCTTACGGGATTTTGTACTTACTGTACGGTACGTGACCGTACAGTGCTGTTGGGTTTCGAAAAATTTTTCCGCTGCCTTGCAGATTGCTCGGTGTCCATTGTTTGTCACCATCTTCTTCGTTTCCTCTAATTCCTCATTTGTTATGAGGATTGTTTCCAAGTTTTTCGCAATACCTGCAAATGAGATTGGTTTTTCTTTGCTGCTGTTGTTTGTTGTTGTTGTCAGAGCTGCTGTTACTTTTGTTGTTGCTGCAGGTACTACGACTACTGCCTCCGCCGCTGTTGCTGTGGTTGTTGTTGGTGTTGCTGCTGCTAATGCTGTTGTTGTTTATGCTTCTGGTAATGCTGTTGCGGCTGCTACTGTTGTTTTCATTGTCACTGTTGCTGTTGTTATTACGGCTGCTACTGCTATTATTCCCGACGTCAGTCGAACGAACTGGGTTTTCGTATTTCCCGCACACCTGTTTCGTCGCTGTCGTCGTCGTCGTGGAGAAACCTTGCACGCTTTGCACGAGACTTTTCTTTTCTTTCGTCGCTTGCGAAAGAGAAGGGAGGGAGAGAGACACATTTAAAGAAGGGAGGGAGAGAGACAATCTTCTCTCTGCTGTAGTGACGATTGAGGAAGAAGAAGACGGAATGAGTGGGATGATCTATGAAAATTCTTTTTCGTAGCCATGTTGTTTTTTTTGTTTAAAATAAATATTGGGCACAAAACCCCAATAAGCAGTTATTTAACCCCGAAGGGCCAAATAACGGACAGAAAGACCCCTCTCACGAGGAGGAGGGTGTTTTTGTCTACAAGTTGGTTACAGTTTTAAACAATTTACAATTGTTATAGCGTTCAAAATTTACAATACCTTACAGAGCCGAGCCTCCGTCAACCATAGCATTCAATAATAATAATAATAATAGATGCAAATAGACCTGATATAATATTGAAGGACTTTAAAAAGAGGGTATGCCTGCTAATTGATATGTCCATTCCAATAGACAAGAATGTATCTATAAAAACATTTGAAAAATTGAGCAAGTGTAAGGACCTGGAGATAGAAATTGGAAAAATGTGGAAATTGAGAACTAAAACAATACCAGTGGTTGTAGGCGCTCTGGGAATGATACCTAAGGGGTCTAATGATTACTTATCGCAGATCCCAGGAAACCCGCGTATAGGAGAAATACAAAAGATAGTACTAATGGTAACTGCCCATATACTAAGGAAGATTCTGTCAATATAAATTACATCACAAGTCTAAACACTAAAGATGCATGTGTGAGTATGTATGTTCTTTCTTGAACATGGCGGACCTTGTTGTCTCTTGAGGTCACTGGTTGTGACTTGGTGATAACTCGTATGAACATAAAGCAAGATAAATGCAACTGTAATAATAATAATAATAATAATAATAATAATAATGATAATAATAATAATAATAATAATAATAATAATAAGAAGAAGAAGAAGAATAAGGGAAGAAGACGCACGAGGTGGCGGAGGTCATGAAATCGCTCCCGTAAGTTTTGAATTTTTAACATATTTAAATCATTTGTGAAATAACAACTCTTAGTACAAATGCTACGTAAAGCACCCGGCTTGAGCCCCCAAAAATTCGGACCCAAAATATATTGTTATAAGGCTCAAATATTCAAATATTCAACTTTGTATTGTACACTGTATATCCAAAAAAGAAAATGGCTATAAATGGAAGAAGAACCCCCCCCCCCTCCTCTCCTCTGTCTACACTATATAGAACAGCCAAACTCACCAACACCAGAAACTAGATACACCACCCACCCCATCACCTGTGTACACTAAACACAACAGCCAGATAACGGCATTTTCACCACCACCGCTCACTACGGCCATCATTACCACCATTATCCCATCACCGCCGCCACCACCCCTTCACTCCTTCACTGCTACCACTGCTACAGCACCATCACTACAGTAATACGGTCACATCACCGCCACCACTGCCTCGGTATCGACATCACCACCACCACTATCTCAGTATCGCTTCCGCCGCCAGTCACCCACTTTTCCCAGCTGGCTGCTGCCACCACATTATAGAATCCCTACTGCTAAAAAAGAGGAAGGCATCAAAATATATAGATAGACTCAAAAGAAAAAAGAAAAAACAAACAACAAAACCAGAGCAGCACAGCAACAACAGCAAAAAACGAGAAAAACAAACGGAGACACACCCCCCCCCCCCCCCCCCCCCCCCCCAAAAAAAAAAAAAAAAAAAAAAAAAAAAAAACGTAAAGAAAATTAGAATGAAGAGAGAAGCAGGCGGACGGACAGAGAAGAGGGGGGAAAAACTAAAACTTAAAAAACAAAAACTAAGTCAGACATTCGAACACTATACATTACAATGAAACTTATGCTTATTCATTTTTGGGGCCTTTCTGCCTGTGTGTTTGTTTGTTTATGTGTGTTCGTATACAGCGTGGTGATAATGCCACACAAGGGCCAAGTGGAATGGCGGATCCACAGATGGCTATGTAACCATACATTCGCCAATCCTCGATAAGAGTGTTTAAATATCGAACATAAACAGTTCGAATAACGGTGAAATGGAGACTAGAACGTCATGTGACAGACTCTCACCCAACAGGTGTCCCCTGGCTCAGCAGCAGGAACCTGACTGTCAACCAAATACTGCTGATGTTGGAGGAAGGAGAAGAAGGAAAGGGGCCAGAACCAACTGGACGAAAGAATTGAATAGAACTGTTATACAATGTTACCTGAAAAGTAACCCCAAGGAGAGGGGCTACAGGAGACGGATGCATAACATCTGGAACGAGATTGGTTTATTTAAATTAGATGAACAAAAATTGGCCGGGCAGGCTCGGGTAATAAGAACTAATGGGTGGATAAGCGAGCTGGAACTGGAGGAACTGAGCAGAGAGAATGGCTTGGAGATGGCGGGTGTAGTATGCCAGACAAGCGAGCCAGTGGGAAATGAAGGTGAAGAGGTCCTGAGAACGGAGGAACCACCCGAAGCAGACAATGATCTGAATACTGAGATAAATAATACCTGGAACAGAGATACGGCCACTGAGGCGATGAATGCTGACGGGCTAGGACAAGATTCGGTTGACATCCTAAATTTAGTGGTAGATGAATTGAACAATGATAGTGGGAGACCTATGAACCTAAGATTTGTAGACAGGAAAAAGTTAAAAGAAACAACAGCTAAGGTAAACAAAGTCATCCCATACCTTGAGGCGAGGAGCCTTCACCAGTGCAACAATATCCTCAAAGCAACAGCAAATACGGTGAGGAAACTACTTGGTATAAAAGCGAGAGGAAACAACAGACAAGAAAGAGCAGAGCCGTGGTGGAAGAAGCGACTGAGTGGGCAAATCGGGGAAATGAGAAATGACATAGGAAAGCTTGAGTCACTACTGAATGGGACACTAAAAAACATAGGCACTAAAAATAGACTGGAAATAAAATACAAAACTAGGAGGAAAAAGCTAAATATTATCATAGAGGAACTGAAGCAACGCATTGTAGCAAAGAGTGCAAAAATCAGGCGATACGAGAACAGAGTCAGTCAGTATAAACAGAACCGCATGTTCGACAACAACCAGAAGATGCTGTTTGGACAGCTTGAGGGGAAAGAAAGAGGCAACGACTTGATCCCTGAGGCGGAAAAAACTAAAACATTGTGGAGAGGAATATGGGAGCAGGATGTTAGACATAATGACCAGGCAGTGTGGATTGAGACAGTACAGAAGGAGATCAGTGAACAGGCACGCCAACAAACTGATTTGAGTATCACAGTTGAAACTCTTAAGGGGCAGGCCAAAAAACTAACCAATTGGAAATCACCAGGCCCAGATGATGTGCAGGGGTATTGGATTAAAAACATAACATCCCTCCATCCGAAACTGACAACCATGTTCAATGACTGCTTGATGTCAGGTGAGGTACCAGGGTGGTTGACAATAGGTACCACAGTTCTTATAATGAAAGACCGAATCAAGGGTAATGATGTCTGTCCGTAATGTGGAAACTGTTGACAAGCATTGTGTCTGAGGAAATCTACCATCACCTCCACACAAACAACTTGTTACCGGACGAACAGAAAGGATGCCGAAAGAATTCCCGTGGTACAAAGGACCAGTTACTTATTGATAAGATGGTAATGAGGAATTGCAAGAGGAGACACACTGGTCTTGCCATGGGATGGATAGACTACAAAAAGGCATTTAACATGGTGCCTCATTCTTGGATCACCAAAAGCCTGGAGATCTTCAAGGTGGCAGATGACATCAGGCAGTTGTTGGGCAAAAGTATGAATTCCTGGGAAACAGAGTTAACATCAACTGGAGAATCCTTGGGAAGCGTGAAGAACAAGAGAGGTATCTTCCAGGGAGATAGTCTGTCCCCTCTGTTGTTTGTCCTTGCTCTGATGCCCCTGACCAGTGTACTGCGAAAAGTGAGAGCAGGATACAGGTTGGGAAAGGAAGGGCTTACCATCAATCACCTCCTCTTCATGGACGATCTTAAGCTCTTCGGGAAGAGTGAGAAGGAGTTGGATGTGCTTGTTGACACTGTCCGTATTTTCAGCAATGATATATGTATGCAATTTGGTATTAGTAAGTGTGGAGTCATTGTGATGAGGAGGGGTAAGTTGAGCAGAAGTAACGGAATCCAGATACCAACAGGTGAGATGATAAAAGAAATTGACTCTGAGGAAGGATACAAGTATTTGGGCGTTCTGGAGGCTGATGACATCAAGAACAAAAAAATGAAGGAATTGATAAGAACTGAATACCTTCGGAGAGTAAGGAGCGTATTAAAGTCACATCTGAACAGTAGGAATGCCATAAGTGCAGTAAATTCCCGAGCTGTGTCTATTATTAGGTACAGTGCGGGAATTCTGAGATGGAATGTTGCTGAACAAAAAGAAATGGATAGGAAGACTAGGAAGCTATTGACTATCGACAATATGTTCCACAAGAGGAGTGATGTCGATAGACTCTACTTAAGGAGATCTGAGGGAGGAAGAGGTCTTATCAGCATAGAGGACTGTGTTCAGATGGAGAAAAAACAACCTGCACAAATACGTGACTGATAGTAAGGAGCCAATGCTCAGAACTGTACTGAAGGAGGGGACAATAGGCCAGGGTATGTCCAGGGAGGAAATAACATCAAGGAGAAAGAGCAACCTTCAGGAAAAATCCCTTCATAGTACCTTCTTTGAGAAAACTGAATTTAGAGATCCACAGACATGGAACTGGTTGAAAAGAGGAGACCTTAAAAAGGCTACAGAAGGAATGTTAATGGCTGCGCAGGAGCAGGCCTTCAAAACGAAGTGGTTGAAACACCACATTTACAAGGAGGAGGCTAGCCCACTATGCAGGATCTGTGGAGAGAGAAAGGAGACTGTGGCTCACATTGTATCCGAGTGTAAACACCTAGCCCAGACTCACTATAAGGGCTGTAGACATGATGTGATGGGCAGGGTGATCCACTGGCACCTAAGCAAAGTAAACAATTTACCACATTCTGAGAAGTGGATGAGCATAAGCCAGAGGCGGTGATAGAAAACGATCAGGTGAAGGTGCTGTGGGATTTTAGGATACAGACGGGCAAGAAACAGGAATACAATAGACCTGACCTGGTGGTTTTGGACAAAGAAAAAAGATCGCGCCTGATTGTGGATGTGGCCTGCCCGTTCGACACGAGAGTGCAAGAAAAGGAGAGGGAGAAAATTAACCGATACCAGGACTTAGAGTGGGAGGTAAAAAGGATTTGGAACTACCATGAAGTCAAAGTGATCCCGATTGTCATAGGCGCACTAGGGACTATCTCAAAAAGTTTGCAGGGATGGTTAAAGAAAATTGGCCCCTTCACGCTTTTTGGAACGCTTCAAAAGGCATGCTTGCTGGGAACAGCAAGAACCCTCCGATACGTCCTGAATATCTGAGGCTGCAGGTAGTGGCTTGATATTCATCTCAACAAACTTTCCAGTTAACTAACATCAATGACTGGGACTCAAACAGTAATAACAATAATAATAATAATGTTTTCTTTATTTACCACAAGGGTTTACATAAAGTAGACATTAAGGACAGTGCAGGACAAAACAGGACGGTACAAATGGGCATTTCTGCGTGTAAAAAAAAACAGAGGATGTAATAAAATAACAAAGAAAGATTCCCCAATAGAGGGGAGACTTCCGATGGACATTTGTGGAGAAAGCCCATTAAAAGACCACAGTGACCCTGACCACCAGGGAAAGTGCCCTCTCCCAGTTTTCCACCTTTAATTTACAGACACATACTCAGAGTAGGCCCATTCACTCGGGCCATACTTGCTTCTCTCACCCATCTTTCAACAAAATGCTTGAAAGAGAGCACTTTCCTCTCTAACCTGATTTTCCTTTTCAAATGAAATAGGAAAAAGTCAATCAGGGCATCACCGAAGAGGTAAGTGCTCGTCTTCAGCCCTTTCAAACGTGTCCACCATACTATCTCTTTCGCCATGGCGACCAGACAGATAAAAACTGCCCTTCCAGGCTAAAGGAAGAGGGCGGGGAAATACTCACGATGGACTCAGCTGATAGCTGGATACGTCCTACACGCGACAGCAGGTTTTCAACATAAACACACAAGTCAGCAATGCTCGGACACTGGACGAGTGCGTGCAGGACGATTTCGTCGCCCTGCGCGCATCTCGGACATGCCCGGCCGACGGCACCTCCATGCCTGTAGAGTTTATCCCGAACTGGCAAAGCTCCTCGGTAGCACTGCCAGGCCAGGGATATCTGGAAGTTGTCCATAAGGCCCGGCCCGAAAGTTCTTCCGAAGAGATTGGCTAGTTGATTTTCGTCGACGCCTAGAGTTTCTCCAAGTACGTCGTCGCTCTTCCCCTCCACTAATCCTCTATAGAACGCCAAGGTGGAGTTTCCACCGATCACATTGCCCGATTGGTCGAGGGCTGTGAGCACCTGAAAACATTCCAGTCTCCAAGCGCTCCCTCTCCGTCTTCGCTTGACCCAGGACAGCAGCTCCGTCAAGGAGACGAGCTGGGAAAAGACGTGTCTAGCCAACGGCGACCACACCTGATCACCGTAGAGGAAGAGGTGGAGACGTCGTAACCAAAGCGCGTGTCTGCGCATCATCAGCCACGGCATTCCCAGCCCTCCACGTAGCGGGTGTTGACAGCAGATGGACCGACTGACCATCGGAGCGCGTCCCTTCCACAAAAAGCGAAAGAGCAAACGCTCCATCGCAATCAGGCGGGGCTTAGGACAAGGTACGACGGTCAGGCGGTTGCAGATGACAGACGCGATGTACGCGTTAGCCACCTCCGCTCGACCTTTCAGGGATAGCTTCCTCTCGGCCCATTTCTGGGTGAGAGAAGCCACCCTGCTCGTCACCTCGTCGCAGTTTTTGTCCGTCTGGAGGTCCGGACCGTACCAGACCCTAACAATTTAACCGGTCCGTCCGTCCAGCGCCCGACGACGCTGTTGGACGGCATGGACCTGCCTCTCCAGGTGCCGAGCTGCAGGCCCACTGACTTTTCCTGGTTGATCATTGCTCCTGTCACCTCTTCGTATTCACTTAGTGTAGTGCCGATCGCCTCGATGTGACATCGTCCGCATATGCTGACACGGATCTTCCTCATCCTAGTTCGCGCGGGACCCCCCTCAACGTCCCCAGTTTGTGCAGTAATGGCTCGAGAGACAATACGTACAAGAGGGACGAGAGGGGACATCCTTGGCGGACAGAGCGCATGGTGTTGAACGGTTCCGAAAGGTGACCGTTCACTCTCACCACAGAGCAGATGTCGCTGTGCATGGCAGCGATCCAGCCTCTGAAGACGGGCCCAAAGCCAACCGCCCTCAGGACTGCCGCTAGGTAACGATGGTCGACCCTATCGAAGGCTTTCGACTGATCTAAATTTATCAAAGACCCACCCGTGCCAGGTTCCCTAGCTACCCTCTCTACGATGTATCGCATGAGGTGGAGGTTGTCGTGGATGGATCTGTCGGGAATGGCGCATGTCTGCGCCTCTCCCACCAGACCACCAACGACAGGCGCCAACCTCTTTGCTAGCACCTTGACCAAAATCTTGAATCTGTGTTTAGCAGAGTTATGGCCTAAAATTATCTATGTTATCCCCCTTGTTCGGATCCTTTCTCAGCAGCACCACCGCTCCTCGGCTCACAGAGCTGGGAATTCTCCCGTTCTCTTGCCAGTTGCAGTAGACGTCCGCCAAGAGGCCTCCGAACAAGTCTGGCATTTGTACGTAAAGTTCATAGGGCAGACCATCCAAACCAGGCGATTTACCCCTTGTGCAGCCAGTCATTGCCTCCCTTACTTCAGCGGCTGTTATCGACTTTTCGCAACACTCCGCATCAGTGGCCGAGAGCCGCGGCAGTCCGTCGAGGTAGACACTAAAGTCCATCCCCCGATCCGGTCCGCCGCCGCCCCCGAACAATTGAGCGAAAAGCTTCACACATTTGCCCGGGATCGAGTAGCATGCGCCCGTCGTGGTCCACCAAAGACCGGATCGTGGCTTTGTTTCCACGACGCGCCTCCGCCACTCGGGCCCATTGAACGGCTTTCGTCCCCTCGTGTCTGAGAGCACGCACCCTAGCTCTGACAACGCAGCCTTCGTGCTTTGCATTGAAGAATTGGTCAAGGGCCAATTTCGCCGCAAGTACGTCGGTCGCGATGCCTTTGCTAAGCGCCTCATCTAATTTTCTAACTAATTCTCCCTCTGCTCTATTTTTCTCTATTGCTAAAGTCTTACTAAACCTAATGGACTCTATTCTAATTGCTCTTTTCAGAGCAAACCACCACTTGTTGTTGACGATGGCCCCCGTCAACGCCCGCTTAACTAGTTCGCTAATCCGGTCTCTGTAGGCCTTGCGCGCTGGTAAGGACGCGTTTAGCTTCCAGTAGCCGGGTCCTCGTCTATGAAGCCTATCTAAGTCAAGCACACAGATCACGAATTTGTGGTCCGTGTAGCTGACTATCTTGAATTGTGGACAGTCTATGCTAGACCTATCTATTTCCCTACAAAATACTCTATCTAGATATGATCTGGATGACCCTATGCGATTTGTCCAAGTCCACATTGGTACATTCGGGAAATCCATTCGGTACCTGTCAGACAGTTCAAAACGTCTGAGCAGGTTGGTGAGACTCTTGCACCCTCCTTCCCTATCCACTAATTCCACACAATCCCAGCGTGCATCTAAGATCCCGTTCCAGTCGCCCCTACCACTAAAGAGCGAGACGTTCCAAGAAAGGTCTCCAGACGTCGGAAGAAATCAGGCCGCCCTGCTCCTGTCGGGGCATAGACGGCCACTAACCTGAAAGCTTGGCCGTCTCCGCTGGTCACGTCCAGCACCACCAACTTACCTTCTGGGTCCAGGAAGATGGCCCGTATGGCAAGATCCAAACCTCTCCGAAAAAGCACAGCAACTCCTCCCCCCGATCCCGGACGGCTGGGAGATGCGTACACATCGTAGCCGCCGAAGATCGGTGCGAAAGCCTGTGCTTCGGAGATTCTGGTCTCGCTGATGGCCACTACATCTATGTTTAGTGACCTGAGGTCGTTGAGCAGGTGGCCCTGCTTCCATGACGACCCCAAGTCACGCGCATTTATGCTGCCTATTCTGAGTGAGGTCATGTTGAAAAGGAGTGGAAAAGATGGGAAAGACCACTTACCTTACTTCTCGTAGGGGAAGGACGGTTTTTCCATCCTTTTCACTGCTTGTGGCCTCCTCAGGAAGGATGTCCTTATAAATCCTGCTGGAGAGTGCTTGTCGGAAGTCTCCGATGTCTTTGGGGAATTTTTGTTTTAGTGTCATGTACGTTTTCTGTGTGATGCGAGTGATTTGTATGTGTGGAGGTGGTGTGAATTTTGGGGTTGTTGTGTAGTCTTTTTCTGTGATGCTGGTGTTGTGTTGGATGTAGTGTAATAATTGCTTGTTGTTCAAATTTAATGCTGTGTAGTGTGTATCGTTTTGGTTGTTTTGTTTTGTTTGCGTTTGTTGTGGGTTTGTTTCTGTTTTGCATTTTGGTGACTTTTGTGGTGTAGGTAATGGTGGTGTTGGGGTTAATGATGGTGATGGTGTTGGTGTTTGGGTTGATGGGGTTGGTGATGCTGGTGTGGATGGTGGCATATCTGTCCTAACTTTTTTGTTTCTTAATTTATTTGTTTCCCTCTGTATTTTGTTTTTGGAGGGGGAAGGAAGAGAATTTTTCTTTTTTGGTTTATTTTTTTTTCCGGATATCGTTTCCCACTCCTCGTCGTCACAATCTGTCTCCAGTTGTGATAGGCCGGGGAGTGGAAAATCCTCCACAGCCGTTAGTTTTGGTTGTGGCGTGGTGGATGGTGTAGGCGCTGGTGCTAGTTCTGAAGCGTTGGGTGGTGGTGGTTTTGGTTTTGCTGGTGGTGGTGGTGGTGTTGGTTTTGCTACTGTTGCTGGGGTTGTTGCTGTTATAGTTGCTTCTGTTGTTGCTGCTACAGTTGTTGCTGCCATCTCTGCTACTGGTGGTGTTGATGGTTGTGTCACTGGGGTGGGTAGGAGAGGTGGCCTCAACCTTTTAGCCTGAGGGCAGAAAGCCCTTAGGTGGGTTACTTCACCACAAACGACACACCTAGGTCTTCTGCCCTCGACAATTACCGTGAGGTGGCTGCCGTCAGTGAGGTCTATTACCTCTGGGATCTCCTCAATGCTTTTTTGGTCCGCTTGGATCAGGAGCTCCATCCCAGATCCGGACCAGTTCTCCTGCTTTTCTTTTGCTATTGCTATTATTTAAGCGTTGGCTTCGATGCCGGCGAGGACAGCCGCTATTAGTCAGGGAATTTCGATGGCCGGTGGAACGTGGGTCACCCTGATCTTTACGAGTCTCTAGCCACAATAGCTTGGGACGAGTGTGAAGTCGTCACTTCTTAATGGGGCCATGGAGTGTTCTCTAGCCTCCTCTGGTGTTTCAAAGAACACGTCCACGGTTCCATACTTTTGCCCACGTCTGATGTGGGTTTTTCTTGCCCACACATGTCCCAAAGCTTTTTGGATTTGGGACTCGGATGCCCGTTCCACTCGGCGCGATTTTACATTTATTGTTCTATATGACACGGTGCATAGGCGCCGATGCTCCATTTTATTAGGTGTGGGGGGGGGGGGGCTGACCATGTACCCATCTTTCGTTACCATTTGTTTGGCATTTTCTAAATCCTCCTGAGTTACCGTAAATGCTTCGAACTGTTTTGCTACTCTGGCGAAACTGAGGGGGGGGGGGTTATAATGTCATTGTTGTTGTTGTTGCTATCGTTAATATTAATTTTAGTTTCAGTTGTGGTGGTGGTGACGTCAGTCGTCTTTGGTGGGGAAGAGTCCATTTTACTTGATTTCATTTCGACATCACGAGTTAATTTATTTTTTTCTTCTTTTGTTTCTGTTGTTGCGGTGGTGGTGGTGGTGGTGGTTGACGCGGTGGTGTTGGTGGTATTGCTAGTGCTTATATTTTTTTTTGTGTTGGCAAACGTAGTAACATTTACAATGGTGGTGTCGGTGTGAGGTGTTATTTTGTGAGGAAGGCTTTCAGCTGCTTCGTGCAGAGGTGAATTAGCCATTTTTTTCAAAGAAATTTTTTGATAATAATAAAAGTTTAAATTTTGGGCACAAAGCCCCAATCTTTTTGGGTGTCCTTTTCGGAAAACAATGTATGTGCGCTTATAAACAGTTAACAATAAAATTTTCCATAAATGACAATTTTTAACAAACGGAAATAACAAACCTTTGCGGAGCTCACGATGATACGATTTACTACGTAGGTCGCCAATAATAATAATAATAATAATAATAATAATAATAATAATAATAATAATTAGAAAATTGAAAAGAAAGTACAGTATAAATTCAACAAATGACAGAGACATGCTGATAGAAATAATCAGGCAAAAAGTGTCGGCCAAAGCTGCTCGTATAAGGCGCTTTGAAAAACGATCTAGATTCTATAAGGACAATAATATGTTAAAAAACAACCAAAGGAACTTCTACAGAAAAATTGGCAAGTCAACAATAACTGCTAAATCAATACCACCCAAGGAGGAAGTGCAAGAATTCTGCGAAAAGATCTGGGCCGAAGAAAAAGTTCATAATATACATGCCCCATGGATAGATAGCAAATGAAAGATACAGCTCACCTTGAGGAACAAAGATGGGAAAATATAACAGTTGAACAGTTGCGCTTGGCTCTAAGAAAAACCAGCAAATGGAAATCCCCAGGAAAAGACAAAATACAAAGTTTTTGGATAAATGCCTTCACAGAGTCTCATGAAGCTGTTAGCTCAACTTTACAATGAAATAGTTAAGGAGCCAGAAAAGATACCATCATCGCTAGTTAACGGCATTACATTCCTGCTTCCGAAGAATGATGAGACAAACAATCCCAAAAATTACAGACCGATAACTTGCTTGACCACAATGTATAAAATTTGAACATCAGTCCTAACTGAATACACATATGACCACCTGATAACAAATGACCTATTTCCTATTGAGCAGAAAGGGTGTAAACGAGGCTCATATGGCTGTAAGGATCAGCTTTTGGTTAACAAAATGATATTGAAAGATTGTCATAATAGACACAAAAATCTAGCAATTGCTTGGATAGATTATAAAAAAACATTCGATAGTTTGCCACACAGTTGGATTGAAAAATGCTTAGAGATTTTCAAAATATCTCCCGTTGTCAGGAGGTTTTTGTCGTTCAGTATGAAGACATGGAAAACGACACCCCTTTTGAATAGTGAAACAAAATCACTGGAAGCTGGAGAAGTTAATATTAATTGTGGAATTTTTCAGGGTGACTCTTTATCACCGCTTTTATTCTGCATCGCATTTAAACCATTAAGTAAAATGCTCAATAAAACAAAACATGGATATAAAGTCTATGACAAAACCATTAATTACTTGTTCTACATGGATGACCTGAAACTATTTGCAAAAAATGATGAACAATTGCAAGGGCTATTATCCACTGTGGAGCAGTTCAGTGATGACATTAAAATGGAGTTTGGACTAGATAAATGCGCCAAAGCAACGTTCACCAGAGGAAAGCTGCTGAAAAGTTCAGACATTAATCTTGATCGAGGGAATGTGATAAGAGAACTTGATCAAGAGGAATCTTACAAATATCTAGGTGTTTGTGAAGGAGACGGAATCAAGCACTCGACAATGAGGGAAAGGATAAGGAAGGAATGTTACCGCAGAGTAAGAGCAATCTTAAAAACGGAATGAATGCAAGGAATAGGATCGATGCCATAAACACACTTGCCATACCAGTAGTAATCTACAGTTACAATGTCATCAACTGGTCAAGCACAGAGATCCGTAGGCTCGATACAAAAATTCGAAAATTCTTAACCATGCACAGAATACATCACCTTAAGGCAGATACAGATAGAATATATCTCCCTAGGAAAGAACGAGGACGTGGGTTAATCCAGTTAGACATTGCGTTGATAACTGCAACAATTGGATTATCTACATATCTAAGGGAATCACATGATTGGATGATCAAACTCGTTTTGAAACACGAAAGCATCAAAAGATCATATTCCATTACAAAAGATGCACAAAGATACAGTAATGGACTACAAATTTCAGAAGTCCCATTTACTGCTGAAATGGAAAACACAGAAAAAGCAAAGCAGGTAAAAGTAACTGCAAAGAAAGAACTGCTACAGAAACTGGCTAAGAAATGGCAAGAAAAGCCTCTGTATGGAAAATACCCAGAACGAGCTAACAATCCTGATATTGACAAAACTTCAACCCATCAGCGGTTGGCATCGTCTGGACTGAAATCGGAGACTGAAGGACTGATTATATCAGCACAAGATCAGTGTCTGCCAACAAAAAATTACCAAGCCAACATAATAAAAAATGGATGCAGCCCATTATGCCCTCTATGTAAAAAACATCCAGAGACCATTGACCATATAATTTCAATGTGCAGTCCTATAGCTCCAACCGAATACCTAAACAGACATGACAGAGCTGTACAATACATACATTGGATAATGTGTAAGCATTTTGACCTGCCCCATCAAAAGAATCGGTGGGAGCATCAACCACCTCCCATACTTGAAAAAGATCACATCTCAATCTTGTGGAACTTTAGCATCCAAACAGACCGAAAAATAGATGCAAATAGACCTGATATAATACTGAAGACATTAAAAAGAGGGTATGCCTGCCAATTGATATGTCCGTTCCAATAGACAAGAATGTATCTATAAAAACATTTGAAAAATTGAGCAAGTATAAGGACCTGGAGATAGAAATTGGAAAAATGGGGAAATTGAGAACTAAAACAATACCAGTGGTTGTAGGCGCTCTAGGAATGATACCTAAGGGGTCTAATGATTACTTATCGCAAATCCCAGGAAACCCGCGTATAGGAGAAATACAAAAGATAGTACTAATGGGAACTGCCCATATACTAAGGAAGATTCTGTTAATATAAGTACATGCAACTGTAATAATAATAATAATAATAATAATAATAATAATAATAATAATAATAATAATAATAATAATAATAATAATAATAATAATGATGATTTCTTTATTAACCACAAGGGTTTACATAAAGTAGACATTAAGGACAGTACAGGACAGTACAGGACGGTACAAATGGGCTTTTCTGTGTGTAAAAGAAACAAAAACAGAAGATGTAACAAAAAAAATTACAATGAAAAATTCCCCAATAGGGTGGGGTGGGGGACTTCCGAGGGACATTTGTGGAGAAAGCCCATTCAAAGGCCATAATGACCCTGACCACCAGGGCAAGTGCCCTCTCACAGTTTTCCACCTTTAATTTACAGACACACACACTCAGAGTAGGCCCATTCACTCGGGCCATACTTGCTTCTCGCACCCATCTTTCAAGAAAATGCTGGGAAGAGAGCACTTCCCTCTCTACCCTGATTTTACTTTTGATATTTCAATTATTTTAGTGTTGGCTTCGATGCCGGCGAAGACGGCAGCCATTAGCCAGGTAATTTCGATGGCCGGTGGAACGTGGGTCACCCTGATCTTCACGAGTCTCTGGCCACAATAGCTTGGGACAAGTGTGCAGTCGTCGCTTCTTAATGGGGCCATGGAGTTTTCTCTGGCCTCCAGTGGTGTTCCAAAGACACGTTCACGGTTCCATATTTCTGCCGACGTCTGATGTGGGTTTTTTCCGCCCACACATATCCCAAAGCTTTTTAGATTTGGGACTCGGATGCCCGTTCCACTCGGCGCGATTTTGTGTTAATCGTCCGATAAGACACGGTGCATAGGCGCCGATGGTCCATTTTATTAGGGGGGGGGGTGAGGCTGACCCTGTACCCATCTTTCTTTAGCATTCTCTTGGCTTCATTTAATTCCTCCTTAGTTATCACGATTGTTTCGCATTTCTTGGCTGCTTTGGCAAACGACACATTTGCGGTGGTGTTGATGTTTTTGTCGTTATTCTCATTGTTGTTGTTGCTGTTGTTATTGTTATTTTTGTTATTATTATTTTTAGTTTCAGTTGTGGTGGTGGGGGCGTCAGTTGTCTTCGGTGTGCTCACATCCAAGACCACCAACTTACCGTCCGGGTCCCTGAAGATCGACCTTACCTCGAGATCCAGTCCTTTCCTAAACAGCACTGCCACCCCACCTCCCATTCCCGGCCTGCTAACAGATGCGAAGATCTGATAGTCGTCGAAAATGGGGGCTAGTGCGCGTGTGTCGGAAATTCTGGTCTAGCTGACGGCAATAACATCCATTTCCAGCGACCTGAGGTCGTTGAGCAGGCGACCCTGCTTCCAGGGTGACCCCAGGCCGCGAACATTTAAACTTCCTACTCTTAATATGGCCATGTTGGCAAGCTAAAAGAGAGAGGGAAGGTGCGACCTCCATGTTTGGTGGGGTTTCTTTTGGGAAACCCTTAAAAGTCTCGATGTGGGTTTCACATTCGTGGTTCCCAGTCTTGAGAAAAGCTCTCCCGAATTTCTTTGAAGGAATCGAGTGACATTCGGACCAGAAGCAAATCTACTGGCACGCAAAATGTGCTCATTTAAAAAATCTCCCCCTCTGTTTGAATCTCCTCGCTTCGTGCTAAGAGGGCCATCAGTTTATCGTTGGCCCTTCTGACAAGCACGAAGTTTTTAATATTTTGTTGGTGTGGTTTTATTTGTTTTCGTTTTGGTGACGGTGGTGGTGATATTTTTGGTGGTGTTGTTTCGGGTATGTCTGTAATTGTTGTAGGTGTGGTGTATGCAATTTCAGGTATTTGTGTGTTTATTTGTACTTGTATTTGTTTAGGTTGTTTGTGTTTCGGGGATTGTGGGGTTTGTGCCGATATTGCTGTTGGTGCTGATGTTATTGGGGAAGTGTTTGTGTTAGTGGTGTCTGTATTTTTTGTTGTGTTTTGTTGGGGCTTTTTTTTTGTGAGTTTTCTCTGTTTTTTTGCACTTTTGGGTTTTCCTTCATCTTCGCTGCTGGAAGACAAAGGGTCTGTGGCTGTGTGTGCGTTTATTGTTTTGTCTATGTGTATAATTGGGGGTGGGGTAGTGCTTTCCTCGTTTTCCCCTTGGATTGGTTTCGGTGTTGGTGGTGATCCGGCTGTTTTTGATGTTGGTGACCGTGTCTTTGTTGGTGTTGTTTTTGGTGGTGGTGGTGCAGCTTTCCGTGCTGACACTGGCGTTTGCAACAAAGGAGGTTTGCAACCCCCTACATGTTTGCGCTGAGGGCAGAAGGCTTTCAGATGCGTTGCTTCCCCGCAGATGAAGCTGTGTGGCCTTCTTCCTCCAGTTATTAGTTGGATTGTTTCCCGTCCTGCAGGCGGGCAAAATCCGGGATTTTGTTCATGTCCTCCAGTTTCATTTGGAGAAGAATCTCAAAATCCATTCCGAACCAGCCTTCTCTCTCTACTTTTTTGATATCCAGGAGGGTACTGTCTGTCACCTCCTCGATTACGCATCACAGCATCCACCATATGTTCCTTCCTGGTGGGATGCTGGGAATGCGGACCTTTACTGTCCTTTTACCCATGTAGGACGGGTGTATGATAATGCCTTCCGTTCTGCAGGGGGTCACCGAGTTCTTAATAGCAAAGGCCTCGGTTTTGAACAGTGCCGAGATGGTACCGAACTGTTTGGCTCTTGCTTTATACTCTACTAGCAGATTTACCCGGCGTTGCTTGGGGTTTTAAATTATGCTAAGACTATGCAGCTAGGAAGTAAAAGAAGAAAATTATTTGTCCCCAACCTGTCAAAATAAGCAGAAGTCTTCAATAAATAATGCAAACGAATATTTAGTGCAATCTTTGTACACATAAAACTATGCTGATAATGAAGGAAAACACTGAACAGGATGTAGTTATACAAATTATTAAAGACAATACACGTTGCAAATCTGTAAAAGAAAACAGGCAGTTTTGCTAAAGTACAAAAAGTTGTAATGAAAGCAGAGTTGTATACAAACAAAACAAAAAACAATGAGAGTAGAATAAGGGAAAATCTATTCTTTGAGAGCATCCTTTGCTGTGTATGGTTAAAATTTGAACTTATAATCCAAAATATCCTGCATGACATATTCATTGGTATGTTTTGTAATGAATAAGGTGAAGTCAAGGCAGAGCTGTAATAAGTGTTTTTGTTAACACTAAAGCACTTCAGGATAGACGATATTCTTTGTTTTTCTTTTCGGAACAAACGCAAAGAGATTATCTCTACTGCCAATTCGTGAGCAGGCAACGTAGAATTCTCCGTGCGAAAAGCAAGGTTCATCCAAGTGAATTCCAGCGACAGACAGAGTTTGACCTTGCGACTTGTTTATGGACAT
>OZ024744.1:85701124-85721124 GCA_964016885.1 Eledone cirrhosa
ATATGCCCATACCGAGCAAGCTTCCGTCTTTTCACTACTGCAAGGAGTGGTTCCTGTCTGCCAACATATATAAACTGAAGAAAATTAACAACGAGAGGACAAGACAACGAACGGAAACAAACAAAACAAAAAGCACATTTTTAATGGGAAACCTTAAAAAGTTATAAAAAGAAAAAATTTAAAATACAAGAAAGGACACAGAACTCCATGGTCATTGGCTGTTCAGATAGACTTTGGTAGTTTCGACCCCTATCAACGGTACTGCCGGTCTACCCGTTAACTTAGTGTCTGGCAAAGCTGTTTGTTTTGTGATCCGTATATGGGATGTGTAGCATAAAACAAAAGACCGGGATGCTTTCAACTAGAACAACACATTTAATCATAGGTGTGTCAGATAAGATGTATGCAAATCAGATTCACAAGCTGCTACAAGGGTTCATGGCTGAAAGATTCATAGACTGACCAAGATACTCTCATGGAATGACTTAAATGAGGTTTATTTTTCGACATAGTCCCTGGAAAGAAACAATGCATTTATTCATGAGAACAGTTGAAATTAATGCATGCAAGATTTCATAGCTCTAGCATCACTCCTTTATAGGCTGACCAAGACACTCTCATGGAATGACCAAATGAGGTTTATTTTTCAATATAGTCCCTGGAAAGAAACAATGCAGTTATTAATGAGAACAGTTGAAATTAATGCATGCAAGATTTCACAGCTCTAGCATCACTCCTTTATAGGCTGACCAAGATACTCTCATGGAATGACCAAATGAGTTTATTTTTCAACATAGTCCCTGGAAAGAAATAATGCAGTTATTAATGAGAAAAGTTGAAATTAATGCATGCAAGATTTCACAGCTCTAGCATCACTCATTTATAGGCGGACCGAGATAGTCTCATGGAATGACCAAATGTGGTTTATTTTTCAACATAGTCCCTGGAAAGAAATAATGCAGTTATTAATGAGAAAAGTTGAAATTAATGCATGCAAGATTTGCTTTTTATGGATGATTTGAAGGTTTCCACTAAAAGAGAAAATGATATAAAGGGATTGGTTTCAACAGTAGAGATATTCAATAGGAATATCGGGACGAAGTTTGATATTAAGAAATGCGGGGAAACTGGGTACATGTGAAAGGGTAGAGTTGCTCAACGGAGAAAGGATCAAGGATATTGAAGCTCAGTCAAAAAGTCGAGCTGAGGAAAAACTTTGACAAACGGTGACTGCACCAGTTCACCATTTAGGAATATCTGGAGATATGTAGCCTTAACGCATGCTTGCGAATCATCAAGCACATAATGCCCTGCCATCTACGTAGAGGGCACTGGTAGCAGATGGATCACCTCACCAATTGAGCGTGTCCAGTCCACTAGAAGTTAAGGAGCAGGAACTCCAATTTTGGTGAGGCGTGAACAGGAGTAAGGCACGACGTTGAAGCGGTAATAGATGACGGATGCGATATACGGGTTCGCCACCTCTATCCAACCTTTTAATGATAGCTTCTACTCACCCTATTTCAGGGAGAGAGTCTCCACCCTCCCCCGTGCCCTTATCTACCTGGAGGCTTGGCCCAAACCAGACCCCGTGCAACTTCACAAGTTCGTCCGCCTAGCGTTCGACGACTCTGTTGAACGGAGTTGCCTCTCTAGGTGCCGAGCTGCAAACCTACCGACTTTTTCTTGTTAACCTTTCATATTCCTCTAAGAAGTTACCGACCACCGGGATTTCCGAAATGCTCGACACCATCACGGTTACGTCGTTCATATATGCCGACGCAGCCCTTCTACGTCCCGGTTTCCGTTGGATACCCTGCAACCTCCCCAGCCACCGCAGAAAAGGCTCGAGAGTCAGAATGTACAGAAGGGAAGAGAGAGAGAGAGAGAGAGAGAGAGAGAGAGAGAGAGAGAGAGAGAGAGAGAGAGAGAGATAAAGAGAGAGAGAGAGAGAAATAATTCTAGACGGATCAAGAGCGTAATCTGGAACGGTTCCTTTGACCACTGAACTGATGCCGCTCTTCGTTGCAACGATACAGTTTCTGTAGATGGTACCAAAGCTAGTTGCCTCGAGGACAGCGTCCAGATCTCAATGGTCGACCCTAGCGAAAGGTTTCGATTGATCTAAATTGATCGGAACCCCACTGAAGGCAGACTTACTCCCTACTCTCTCTATGATCTATCGCATGAAGTGGAGTTTGTCGTATATGGACCTGTTCGGGGGGCATTGTGTCTGTTTGGATCTCTCCTACCAAGCTCTCAGCGACAAAGGTTAACATCATTGTTAGCACCACGGACAAAATCTTAAACTGCGTTTAGCAGAATTACGGACGTGAACTTGTCTACTGTATCCCTCTTGTGCACTTTTTTCCTCATCAGTCTTACTACGCCCCGACGTACAGAACTGGGAATTCTCCCGTTCGCATGCCAGTTGCAGTAATCCCTTTCAAGGAGACCAGAGAACAAGTTTGGAACGTCTACGTAAAATTCATAGGGCAGAACACCTAAATCGGGCGATTTGCGCTTCAAACTCTCGGCCAGAGCTTCCCGAATATCGATTGCTGTTATCGGCTTTGTGTAGCACACCGCATCACTTGTGGCAGCCCGTCGAGGTAGGAACTGAAGTCTGCCATCGTTTCTGAACCTCCGTTCTCCCCGAACAGTTGTGCAAAGTGTTGACGAAAAGACACACACATCTGCTTAGAATCGGTCAGAATACGACCGCCAGAGAGAACTACAGATATAAAACAAGTAACCAGCTCGCGAAATCTTGGTTAGTTTATCTATAAAACAGTAACAAATATTCAATAAACGTTTGTATAACAATGTGAAAAATGAATAAACTTACGGAGCAATTTACGACGTTGTGTCCAGACTCGCAACAACAAAACAATATATGTATGGATGTCTCTCTTTCCCTTAATTTCGAGAACATTTTTGTTCGGCCACCTTCCGAGTGGCAAGGTTGTAAAAGAAAAGAAATTGTCATCCCTTGAATCTCAAGAATGTTTTGCAAATTTTGAAGGTGCCAGATATCGCAGCCATTTGTAGACTATGAATTAGGGAGCTGCGCTCTTTGTCCACAAATCCAAATTCAGTTATACATTGGTCAAGCGGGTTGGGATAAAACCTGTGACTCCAATAATGATGGGTATGAAACTGAAGGGGTATCTTGGATCTGAAAACTCCTTATCAATAGTCCTTAGATGTCCTCCTCTCGTATTTTTCTTACAACGTTGTATGTATGTATGTATGTATGTATGTATGTATGTATGTATGTATGTATGTATGTATGTATATATATATATATATATATATATATATATATACGTTATCCCGGGTTGAATCGGAGGTAACCACAGTAAGTAAGGTACTCAATAGATTGCAGAGTATAAAAGTTTTAATATAGATGAGATTCTACAGGACTAGAAATGTTTCATTCTTTAGAAATCATCAGGAATCCCTCTGATTTCTGATGATTTCTAAAGAATGAAACAGTTCTAGTCCTGTAGAATCTCATCTATAATATATATATATAAATATAAATTCAGCGAGAATCGCATTTCGGCGGGTAGAAAAAGCGAAACGAAACGCAAAATCGTAGAAATGCTGGCAAGCGCTCCAATAGTTAAGAAAAACTAGAGCTAAACAATATGTTAAAACGCCATACAAACTGAAAAAGTGGTCAAGAAGGCATTAACCACCTAAGCCAAAAAACAATTCAAGCTAAACAGGTAAAACATATATATATATATATACGTATCTCTGTGTGTGCGTGTATGTATGTGTGTGTGTGTGCCTGTATGCATGGAAAATGTATGAAGGAAACATTCTCCTCGATGTTAAACAATTGGAATGCTTTGTATTATAGTTTTGCGCTAGGGTGGTGAATTGACAGTATCGGTAGAGCGTCGGACACCATGCTTTGCTGAATAGAGTTACGGTCCTTTTACGATCTGAGTTCAAATTCCGCCGAAGTTAACTTTGCCTTTTATCCTATCCTTACGGGGTCAATAAAATAAAGTACCAGTAATGGGGTCGATTTAATCGACTTTCACCTCCTCCCAAAAAATTGCTGGTCTTGCGCCTAAATTAGAAACCATTTTTGTTCTGAGCTCTCAGAACGAAAATAGTCTTAAACGACAACGGTTACTTTAACAAATCTACAGTTGATGTAATGGCCATCCATCAGTAACCTCGAGAAACTTTATACTGTGTCTATGTTAGTTGCTTTAAAATCCATTAATCAATCGCCTAGTTACCACATCCTAAACACATTAACCTATACTGCTTGCCATGTCTATATTTGGTCTAATATCCTCTTCTGTCGCAGTGGAATTGACTACAGAAGATATTCACTACTACTACTAACACTACTATTGCCGCTGGTGGTGGTGGTGGTGTTACTACTACTACTACTACTACTACTACTACTACTACTACTACTACTACTACTACTACTACTACTGCTGCTGCTGCTGCTGCTGCTGTTGCTGCTGCTATATTAGTTGAAACTCTGTATTTATTCACAAGCACATACAGACACACACACTCATATATATACATATATATTTATCAGAGAATTGGAAACGCTACTCGGATGATTGTCTCATTCTTTGGTCTCACACACTCGACCAACTAAATGATTTCAAAAATTCAATTAACGGCATCAATACCCACATCCAATTCACAATGGAATACAGCCAAGATCAACTCCCATTTCTGGACATCTTAATCTTTAAAAAAGACACAAATATTGAAAATGACATACACTACAAACCAACAGATTCCAAACAATACCTGCTATTCACCTCCAACAATCCAAAGCACATGAAGACGAACATTCCTTTTAACTTATCAAGAAGAATTTGCACAATCGTCTCCAATTATGAAACGCGAAATAAAAGACTTCAAGAATTAAAGGAAATTCTACTAGAAAGACAGTACCCACCATTACTAAGAAATAATGGAATATAAAGGGCTAAAGCAATAGGCATTGATGAATTACGAAAACAGAAACAAATTCAAGGTACGTCCAATATTCTATCATATATCTCAACACACAACCCAAGAAATGCGGAACATCCCACTATTGAAACAAGACCCAGGAATGAAAAAAGTCCTTGAAACACAAAATAATCAAAAGCAAAAGACAACCGAAATCACTAAAAACATTACTCACCAATGCCAAATTACCGACCACAAACCCACAACCAACTGTCAAAAAATTTGGTCGCTCTAATTGTGGAACCTGCACTCACCTCATTGAAGGCAACACGCATAGATTTAAATCAGGACAAAATGTTGCTGTAAAAAACCACTTCACTTGCTCATCAAAAAAATCTGCTTTATGCCATTAAATGTAAAGATGCATGTAAAGGATGCAATGAAGATTATATAGAACAAACTAAACTCACTCTCAGAAACAGAATGACAGTTCATCGCCAACAATTACGAGACAGATACCACTAAGTGCACATCTAGACATATGCGCAAGTAATAAGACACCCAAATTCCAAGTCTTCCAATTTTATCTTTGCGCCGACAATACAACAGAACAAATATAGACCAGCATTAAATATAGTTTAATATACATTATGTCAACACCATAACATGCTAACCATCCAAACAGACACATACATACACACACACATAACACCTTCTACTTTAGAAAATAAAAACCAGAACTAAATAAATCTTAAATATAAGTATGTATACGTACATACATATATGTATACAGACGTGCAGTAGTATGTATATACATACATGTACACATATATATATGTACGTATGGATTCACCAAGCATTTATTATAATGCTCGGTGTGTTTGTAAACAAACATCCCGTATAAAGCCGCAGTGTCTAGCAACAACCGTTGCTCGTTTGTTCAACACTGACAAAGGAACGCTGTACTAGTTTCAAGCTTGTTAGCTATCGTCAGCAATGTATACCTTCCTGCCAGATTGTTGAACGTCCGAAAGTATATACTTTCCTTATGCATATTAACGGCAGAGTAGCCCAATTTGCATATCGAGTGAGTTAATCGGCCGGGTGCACCGAAAACGATAAACGGAAAAAATGAAACGAAATTTCATTTCCCACTCTTAGTACGGCTGTTACTTAAATATAAGTATGTATACGTACATACATATATGTATACAGACGTACAGTAGTATGTATATATATATATACATACATGCACACATATATATATGTACGTATGGATTCACCAAACATTTATTATAATGCTTGATGTGTTTCTAAACAAACAACCCGTATAAAGCCGCAGTGTCTAGCAACCACCGTTGCTCGTTTGTTCAACACTGATGCAAATTGGGCTACTCAGCATAAGGAAAGTATATATTTTCGGACGTTCAACAATCTGGCAGGAAGGTATACGTTGCTGACGATAGCTAACAAGCTTGAAACTAGTACAGCGTTCCTTTGTCAGTGTTGAACAAACGAGCAACGATGGTTGCTAGACACTGCGGCTTTATACGGGATGTTTGTTTACAAACACACCAAACATTATAATAAATGTTTGGTGAATCCATACGTACATATATATATGTGTGCATGTATGTATATATATATACATACTACTGCACGTCTGTATGCATATATGTATGTACGTATACATACTTATATTTAAGTAACAGCCGTACTAAGAGTGGGAAATGAAATTTCGTTTCATTTTTTCCGTTTAAATAAATCTTAACATACGTTAATACTCTAACACCTTAACATGCTACGCCCCCCCCCCACACACATAACTCCCTCCCCCATTTCTACTAACGGAATCATTTTCCTTCACACACACAAAATATATATATATTCTCTCCATTTTAACATGCTAAACATACATACACATAACACCCATACACACACACATAACACCCATACACACACAAAAATAAGATGGCGTAGGACAGAACAAAGGAGAGGCACAAAAACAAAGAAAAGAATCCCCAGTCACTGAAGAGGTCATATAATGTGTGACGAAAGAACTTTGGCAATATATGAACAATCGTCTGGTTGTGGAACCAACCAACAAACCGGAAATTTATAAATTTAATTTATAATAAATTGAAGTGAAAACACATGGTGCGTGTGTTTCTTATTGGCAACATGACCCTCCCAAAGTATAACAATATATATATATATATATATATATATATATATATATATATATATATATATATACACATACATAATACATTCATGATGGCTGCAACTGGGTTTCGAGTAATGCCACCGCTTAATACTTAAGCATGAACATCACAGAGGTGGTTTTTTTGTCCTGCTTGGGACTTATCTATAGCCAGCAATACCATGCATCGCAAAAAATGCCACATCAAGCGATGCCTGTGCTTGAAGCTTTTTGGGTGAGGAAAGGCTTTGCATGGGGCTAACCCCATTCTCTGAATGCATTTAACCCCAAAAGCCAAAAGAAGAACTGGTCTACATCATTGGATGCAAACGAAGTCGCAGGTTTTATATCAGAGGGACATTCTCCCAGAGAGATGTCTTAATGAAGATTAGGAGTCTGTCGCTCCATAAACACAAATTTACACACATACATACATACCTCGAAGCGTAGGAGCCAGTTTCTCGAGCATGTCTTTCTGCATGAAACAGATAAGATCATGAGAGTTGGGAAGGAACTCCTTGAGAGATATTCCCTGTGTGATAATCAAACACTCACACCCAGGGATGTCGCTCAGCAGTATCGCAGTGAATCCATGGATGAAAAACTGCATGCTTATCAGCAAAAAGTCATGCATGGATATGTTGCCAGGAAGCTCAAGAGTGAGAGTTATATAGATAAGGAAAGTAATCTATCTTGGACCAACAACCGCTATATTGGCTCCCACTTTGAAGAATACTCTTTTGCAATCCAGGAACAGGAGATTAGCACGAAATACCTCATTCACAAAAGAGATAGGGATGCTGGCAAAACACCTAGATGTAATAACAAGTGCAGACTCTGCAGAACTAACATCGAGGATATCACCCATGTCATCAGCAGGTGTCATGTAAAGATATCATCGCGGTACTATCAACCAATGAGGCATGATGTAGTGGCCAAAACACTGTACAATGCAGTTCGTAAAAAAGATAGCCCCGATAATAAACACATTAAAAGCTACAACAATGTGGAAGACATCCATGTACATAATATGAAAGAGTATTGGTGGAATGTTCCAGTAAAAACCCCAATAAAATGCAGGCATAACAGACCAGATATTATGATATGGGAGAGGGAGAAGAAAGCATGCACAGTAGTGAAAATTAGCTGCCCAGCGGATGCCAATATAATATCAAAGATATGAGAATATTTATGCAGAACTGATGAGAAATCTGCAGATACTCCACCCTGATTACACCTTCAGATTTATGCCTGTGATTATTGGGGCACTGGAATATGTTAGTAACTGCCTCAATACAAATCTTGAGAAGCTAGGCTTCACAGGAACAGAAAGAACACAACTAGTTAGGAAATTACAAGTTCAATCCATTAATGGAACAGTAAAACTATGTAAAACATTCCAAAAATGTTCATCTAATAACTGCATATACACATGTACAGATACAAAGCATATACACATGCACACATACAACTCAAAACATACACATCCACACATACAATAACATCCATATCTACACATGCAGATATACAGACATAATCTACCTAGTTGATGCTGTGTAAATTCCAATGAGAGAGTTTTGTGTCTGTGTTAGAAACCGACTCTCTCTCTATTGGTAAAAATTTGTGAAATTATAAAACAAGAAGAACATACATACATACATACATACAGACAGACATATGTATGTATACATCTGTATGTGTCCATATGTATGTATACATCTGTATGTATACATACAGACAGACATATGTATGTATACATCTGTGTGTCTGATGGTGCGGGTGTCTATGTCTATGTCTACGTTTACAATTTCTTTAGACCCTTATTTTAGTGGTTCGACAAAAAAAATCGATAAAATAATTCTTGAAAGGAATAAGTACTGTGGTTTATATGACTGAACACATAAAAGGTGGGACTTCAAGGAAGGTACAGTGTAGTTACAGAAAAGATGAAAGGTAAATCCACATATTTATACATATATATATATATATATATATATATGTATATATGTATATATGTATATATATATATATATATATATATATATATATACACAGTTGAAAATTGCAAACGTGACTGTCACCACACATTATGAACCTGAAGATTGCGAAAGCATGAAAGTACTTGTTCAATTAACACTTAACATTTAATATTCTATCATACTATTTCATTCTAATACCATATTATATAAATGTTAAAGGATTGTAAATAAAACGAGTAAATCAGACAAAGTTGGAACTCCTCTTATTAATATAATCTTCTATACACAATCATACACACCCGTGTATATTTCTCTCTCTCTCTCTCTCGCGCACTCGCTCTGTCTCTCTCTCTCTCTCTCTCTCTCTCTCTCTCTCTCTCTCTCTCTCTCTCTCTATATATATATATATATATATATATATATATATATATATATATATATATATATATATATATACGATATTAACAAATTGAAACTATATTTATAAAACCATATTTATTTCATTATACATATTTCAAGGACACCAAGTTAAATTATGGTGTGCTTTCATCAGATAAAATATAATATAGAGCAGTTTTATAAATAAATATTGACATACGCTTAAAGAATGCAACCATTACTGTTGGAAGCTCCGGAAGCTTCCAACAGTAATGGTTGCATTCTTTAAGCGTATGTCAATATTTATTTATAAAACTGCTCTATATTATATTTTATCTGATGAAAGCACACCATAATTTAACTTGGTGTCCTCGAAATATGTATAATGAAATAAATATGGTTTTATAAATATAGTTTCCATTTGTTAATATCGTATTTTTACTCCAATTATTTGTTGAGTGCTTTATATCAGTTATAAAAATATTTGCTTGTTGTATCCCAACAATTTAAATAGAACTTTTACATATATATATATTACTAGCAGTGGTACCTGACGTTTCACAGGATAAGGTATTTTAGAAGGCGGGCCGCCAACAGACATAATCGTGGAAAAACTGCATGCCTGGACAATATGTAAAGAAAATAAACTGAATAATTTGATGGCTGGATAATCTTTAAGATTTTCCTCGATGAAGCAGGAAAAATGCAGGTTTTCACCTAATGCGGGCCCTAGGCCATAAAAAAAGTTGGATTTTCTTTGCTCACGGTATGAAGAAGAGACTGACTAATACATTGTTACAATTTCAAGGAAATCGGTCTGACGTAACGCCTCAGAAAACCCCTAAAAAGCTTTAAAACGCAGTTTTTGACCTAATGCGGGCCCTAGGACATCAAAGGTCGAATTGTTTTATGTGCATAACACTCCGTGAAACATAAGTAATAGACATGTAAAGTTTGAAAGAAATCGGTTGGGTACTTCTCGAGCTTTAGGGATTCAAACTCACAGACACACACACAGAGACAGACATCCTCAGGGAAGTGACGTAATGCAGACAGCCAGACATACAGACATATATTATAAGGACGCGACGTTATATGTATGTATCTATCTAAAAAGAGAAAGACTAAGAATTATAGAGAGAGATCGCTTAATTGCCTATTGTGGTCTCTAGGGCATTGAAAATTTGAAATTTCTTTTGCTCAGAACACTCCCTGAAATATAAGTATTACATGTGTAAAGTTTGAAAACAGTCGGTTGGGTGGTTCTCGAGTTTTAGGGATTCAAACACACACACACGCACACACACACACACACACACACACACACACACACACACACACACACACACACACACACACACACACACACACACACACACACACACACACACACACACACACACACACATCCTCAGTTTTATATATATAGATAACTGAACAAAGACATATACATGTATGCGTTCAAATCGTATATATGCATTTATATAGTATTGACGAAGGAAAAGATAAGTTTTCAGTACCGTACCATAGTAGACAATAATACTTTATTAATGTCGATCCAGTGGCCTGTAAGACTGGAGTTTTTCCCGCGTGCTAGAGGTTCTTTTAATAGTCTTAGATTATATATAACGGAGTGAAAGCATTTAATCCAGATCTTATGTTTAATGATAACTTGATATATTGCTGTGCTGTTCTCTACAGCAGTAACTTATGAACTACCTTTCTTCTTCTCTTTGCCCTTACCAGTCTCAGAGATCAGAGTCGGTTAAGTCAAGTCAGAAGTATAAAATGTTAATTTATTTTCCATCGTTTCAATCAGTCAAATATATTCGTATTTCCATTATCCTTAATTATATTCTTCTTTACATGTGTACACATTTTTTTCTTTCCGTGAAATCTCGTTGACGAACGAGTTTTGGTGACGTCTTTGAAATAGTGCCCCGTGATTGTCAAACAATTTCAAAGAGAGAATACGAAAGAGTTTTTTTAGTTGTCTTCTTGTTTGTTAAATACAGAAAAGTTTACTATACCATCCTGAACACTCAAAAAATAAAGTGCCAAAAGATATACATCACATCATTCTGTCTGACGTCCCATCAATTCCGCCAATCCACGAGCAAAGAAGGGTGTATATTCAGAAGGTAAAGAGCTGGAACAAGTACAGCATAGCCATTTTGTCCTGCACTCCAATGTTTCTGCCATTTTGTTACCTCTCCTAAATCGCACAATATACAGAAATAAATTTTGTTTACGCTCTAACATGACGGATGCGTAAATGCTTTCGTGAGTGGCCAGCAATTACCCCAGTGCATTACTGGTGCTTTATGTTATCGACCCCGTAAGAATGAAAGGTAAAGTTAACCTCGGCGGGCGGGATTGGAACTGAGAGCGTAAAGGGCCATAACTTTATGCTGCAAAGCATGGTGTCTGACGCTCTACCGATACTGCCAATCCACCGCTCTTTGTAAGTGAATAATAATATTATTATAAAATTATTAATATTCCATAGGGCGGTTTATTGGCAGTATCGGTAGAGAGTCGGATGCTATGCCTTGCAGCATAGAGTTACGTCCCTTTACGTTCTGAGTTCAAATCCTACCTATTAGCTTTGCCTTTCATCATTACGGGGGTCGATAAAATAAAGTACCAGTAATGCATTGGGGTAATTGTTGGCCTTGTGCCAAAAGTGGAAACAGTTATTAATATTCCATTCAGCCTCGTTACACTCACGAATGTAAAATATCTAGAGCTTTCGAACGAAGCGCCTTGTGATAATGTAATACCAGATACACAATGCCTAAAGTATAAAGATGTCTTTTTGATCAAACTCCTCCCCGAAAGAGATGATAAGGTGCTAAACCACAACACAAGTTCAAGCAATTGACTTTATCAAATCGTTAAATGAATGGGTGATAAATGTAACTTGGTATTTTCTGTGGTTTATCACAAATGATATTTATGAATGGATAAAGAATATGAATTAATATAAAAATTAAATAAAAAAAAAACAGATACAATTGTCATAGACAAAAGATGAAAAAAATACAAAGATGAAAAAAAAATCTAGGAAGCTAGAAAGTAAGAAGTGGAAACCCTTTATTAAGAACATATAGCTTCTGGGCAAAACACCTACTAGAAACTGTCTACATGGGAATAAGGGGTGAATTGAGGTTTTATATCTATTGTCTAGGTGTGGGAAAAAAAACCCCAACTAATTAATAAGGTTTAGTGACATAGAAGATATTGTTGTTGTTGTTGTTGATGCTGTTATATATTCATTTGTTTATTTATTTATTTATTTATTTAATTACTTATTTATTTATTTGTTTATTTATTTATCTATTTATGCGGGGAGCCACACTCGTTCCAAAATAAATAAGTAAATTAGCTTTGTATATTAACAGTCGTAGAACTTGCAAGACGCGTGTTATAGACCGGACGGAGTGGACGGAGTGGACGGAGTGGACGGAGTGGCAATAACTAAGTGAAAGGAGTAGTGATGATAAACATAGTGATGATAAACGGTCTCTATAAATGAACACATACACACACACAGACACTAATACACACACATATATATGTAAGTATATATATATATATATATATATGAATAAATACATATATATATACATATACACACACATATATATATATATATATATGTATATATGCATACATATATACAGATATATACATATATATATATTTAATATAGAAATGGATTCTACAAGACTAGAACTGTTTCATTCGGAGGAAATCATCAGGATGATTTCCTCCGAATGAAACAGTTCTAGTCCTGTAGAAGCCATTTCTATATTAAATATTTATACTGTGCTATGTATAGAGTACCTCACTGAGTATATGTAAAAAGAAGGACTGTGAGTAACTGAGAATGTCTAGACATGCATTCATTTATTAACTAATTTCACTTTCAGGAGAACGACCATATGTTTGTGTATATATATATATATTATATATATATATATATATATATATATATATATATATATATATATATATATATATATATATATATATATATATATATATATCCGGGAAATGCCTCTCTAGTAACATTGTCTACAACTGTAAGGTTGAAACACCCACGTCCCGTAGGGCCTACTCAGGGTTAACCGCCAATAGATTCAAGCAGCGTCTTTACATGCATACCCATTCTTTTCGTTACCCTCTAAGAAGGAATATGACGTCACTTTCAGCTTATATCTGGAGTCTAAAAGACAACCACACCCAATTTAAGTTACACTGGGAGATCCTAGCTAGGGCTAGATCGTATAACGGAAATAAAAGACCATGTGACCTCTGCGCCGCTGAGGTCCTGGAAATACTCTACGTCACAGACCACATCTTAAACAAAAAATCCGAGGCAATTTCAGCTTGTAAACATAAATTGCACAAAACTTTCCTGTATTACAGCCCCACATTATACCCTAACGGATAGTACGATCTATACGTGGATATTTTACGTCTCGATGTGGTAGCTAAGTATATGTTTTGTTTATACCATTACTTATTTGCATAGGTAAGTATATATTACCTGCATGTTTTGTGAAGGTACGTATACTTTCTCATACGTATATTTGATTGATTATGTTATGGCGTATGCATTTTCTATATATTCTGGTACATATGGTTTGGCTATGTGTATACGGGAGTTTTGCGTCTGCGTGAGTATGCAGGTTCGTACGTATGTAGGGTGTGTGTATATGTGTACTTCATGTTTTGGTTGACTTACGTCTCCGAACATTTGTGTATTTACATGTAGGTATGTGTGTGCGCTTGTTATATACGTATTTATTTATTTTTATACGTTTATTTAATTATTTATTTATTTGTATACACGCACACACACACACACACATATTTATATGTGCGTGGTTTTGTATACCTATGGCAAGTGTTTTGCGTATGCTTGTGTATGTACGTATTTGCATGCGCGTATGCATTTATTTAATTTCTATTACCTCTGTATTGTATTTAATTACTTTATTCTTAACTCTGAAGCGGAGATTCATTCGGTTTCCTAGTTAGTATTTAGTCTACGACTTCAGCTATACCAGCTATACGTGGTTTTGTCTTTGCTTGCAATTGTTCTCCACTCTCCACATATGACGTAATATCTTCGTTTTTTTCGTTCATTGCCAGAGAACGTCTCTATGAACCACCTAAGAGAACATTAGTCTACGACTTCTTTTATACCATAAACGTGGTTCTGTCTTTGCGCGTAATTGTTTTTCACCGCTCCTATTAATGACGTATTATATTCGTTTTTTCCCGTTCTTTGCCAGGGAACGTTTCCACGAACCAAAGTATCGTCTTCCTGTCTTCCTCCGGTTGCAACGTTTTTAAAAATATCCACTTCTGCGTTTACAGATTGACTTTGTTAGTTTCAGAAGATCCCGTTAAGGGTGAAAGCACCGATTATTTGCTTAAACTTTAATCTGTTATTTTAATAAATAAATAAATATATATATATATATATATATATATATATATATATATATATATATATATATATATATATATATATATATATATATATATATATATATTTATATATATATATATGTGTATAATATAAGATCAAAAGATGGTTAAAAGAGTTCCAAGTATTTTATTATGCGCATTTCAAAAACAAATATCATCAAGCGATGATATCTGCGTTCTCATCAGATAAAATAGGGAGACATGATATGAAGCTTAAAAAACACTTGTGAGCAGTGGAGTTTTAAATCAACATATATCTGATGAGAACGCAGATATCATACCATGATGATATTTGTTTTTGAAATACGCATAATAAAATACTTGGAACTCTTTTAACCATCTTTTGATCTTATATTATTTATACTCCACCCCTACAAACTGTAGAGTGCTACTTATCCGATATTTGCATCGCTTTATTGTGCTACAATAAAACTCACCTTCTACATATATATATATATATATATATATATATATATATATATATATAGTAATAATAATAAATTTGAAGACCAAAATCCAAAGAGGGCTCGATAAGGATAAATATATATCAAATATATAAGAACCGTAGAGCAAAAATGTATTATATATATGTGTAGATAAATCTACCAAAATATATGATAGTGTTCAATCCGTATGAAGAACTCAATGTAATCCAAATATCATGAAAAGAGAAGATGTATTCAAAATTTTTTCGATGAAAAACACAGGAAAACAGAGTCAAGATAAATTAATAAAAATAATGAATGAAAACAAAGAAACAGTTCCTTATATTAAAAAATTCATCATTTTACGATCGTTTCTAGGATATATATGTGTGTGTTGGTATGTATATCATATAGATCTATGTAAAAAATTTACAAACTATCAGAGGGAATATATATGCTGTCTTCAGAAATAATGATATTTGTTTATTGAAAAAAACCAACAAAGATTTAATATAATAGGTCTGTTTGGGAAAAGGTTTTGAATTGACCAATAGAAAAGTAGTAAGTGGTCAAGTTGATAGAATAGTAGTAGTAGAAATTTAATTTAGGGGTAGAGGAATGTAGACTTCAGTTTTGAATGGAAAGAGTATTTTGAATAAAAATATTACTTTGGAGATGAAAATAGGCCAAGCCGGTGAAAGGTACACGAAAATTTTATGTTATTAAAGAATAATGCTAATGTTAAAATCTAAGGAGAATACAATTTTACGATAAATGTGTTAGTGAAAAATATCAATCTTATTTAAAACATAAGAAATTTAGATCTATAAAAAGAAATTAAATTAATTTAATTGATAGGTATATTTATAGGGATAAATTTATATTAATTCATATAGATATGATAAATAAGAGTTAGATGTTATTAAAGAATGTTAAAAACGAAGGAAAAAAAATTGGGGGGGGGGGATAAATGTATTAGTGAGAAATAACAAACTTATATAGATTACAACGAATTTAGATTCATAACAGGAAATTAAAATAGTTTATATGTATACTTATTGGTATAAATTTTAGGAAAAGAATAGCTGTAAAAGGGAAATAAAATGATGCAGTTCTTAGTAGTAGAATATTAATTATAGGTTAACTAATTTAAAAAAATTAATTATACTAATTTGTAAAATATAAGTGTATATTAATTAGGTTTATAATATTTGAAAGTTTTTCTAATTGTATGATTGCACGATATAATTAATTCTTGTCGCTTATTTAACAGGATATCCTTAGATTTTATTATTTCAAAAAGTTCCTGGGAACATAATCTACATTCATATCTATTATTTTGATAAGGGGTGGCCCTTTTGAGCACACTCCAGGTCAGGTTATAATGGATATTCTTTTTTCTATAATTATTAATTATTTCAGCTAAGGATGTTGTATTAGCTAATGCGGCATTTTTAAAACTGTGTTTGTGGGTATTAAATCTTACTTTAAATTGGTTAGAAGTAGCTCCTATATATGAATAAGTTGAGTCCTTAGTGCTAATTTTACATTTATATACTATGTTATTAATAAGGCAATTTCCTTTTAATGGGCAATTTGCTTTGTTTCTACAGTTACAACCTTTCGTGAATGTTATATCAGGGGAGTTAGTCAAATTAGGTGTGGAATTTTCACGACTTGTTGTATGTGAATGAGATTGTGGTTTGCTGTGGTTTATTTTAGTATTATGGTTAGTTTGATGTGTTGGTGGTATATTCATGGTTTTTTTTACATTTATATGCATTGTAGGCACTTATATTTTGTTGTATATTTTTGGTTGTGGAGTAGGAGAATTTGACCGTTGATCTATTTAAAATTTGATGGTATTTATGGTTTGGCGGGAAGTTTTTTCTCTAGGATAGTAAAAGATTTTTTAGGTATATTATCTTTAATTTGTAGATTAAATGGAGCATTATACCAAGTAACTCGTCTATTACGGTTTCGATGTTGTTTTTTTATTTTTATACGATGTATCCTGATGTTTACTAAGAGAATTAGTATTAGTGATTTTATTACACATATGTTTAGTTAGATTCACTGATTTAGGTGTTTTAGCCTGGTTATTAGGAATTTTGTTAGTAATGTTATTAACATATATTGGAATATTAGGATGGATGGTTTTTTGAAAGTTATATTGTATATTAGAAGAGGTAGAGAAATTAAGTTTTAAGTTGGTATTTTGGGGTATAGTGTGAGTGGAATTTAGGTGTGTATATTTCATTTGGTGTTTGTTGGTAATATTGGGTTGTAGTATTATTAGTATAAGGTATATATACTAATTTGTTTTTGTGGCCGCTTCTAGCTAAAGCTTCGTTATAAAAGGTCTAATTTTTATCGAATACATCCTGGTTAGATGAAAGGTTAGAAATTCTGAGTGAGAATAACATTTTTTAAAATTAGTTAACCTATAATTAATATTCTATTACTAAGAACTGTATAATTTTATTTCCCTTTTACAGCTATTCTTTTGCTACAATTTATACCAATAAGTATACATATAAACTATTTTAATTTCCTGTTATGAATCTAAGTTCGTTGTAATCTATATAAGTTTGTTATTTATCACTAATACATTTACCCCCCCCCCCCCAAAAAAAAAAAAAACATTTTTTATTCTCCTTAGATTTTAACATTAGCATTATTCTTTAATAACATCAAATTTTCGTGTACCTTTCACCGGCTTGACCTATTTCATCCCCAAAGTAATCTTTTCATTTTAAATACTCTTTCCATTCAAAACTGAAGTCTGCACCCCTCTACCCTTAAATTAAATTTCTACTACTACTATTCTATCAACTTGACCACTTACTACTTTTCTATTAGTCAATTCAAAACCTGTTCCCAAACAGACCTATTATATTAAATCTTTGTTGGTTTTTTTCAATAAACAAATATCATTATTTCTGATGGCGGTGAATTGGCAGTATCGGTAGAGGGTCGGACGCCATACTTTGACGCATAGAGTTACGGCCCTTGCCATTCTGAGTTCAAATCCCGCCGAGGTTGACTTTGCCTTTCATCCTTACGGGGTCGATAAAATAAAGTACCAGTAATACACTGGGTAATTGCTGGCCTTGTGCCTAAAATAGAAACAATTATTTCTGAAGACAGCATATATATGTGTAGGTATGTATATTCCCTCTGATAGTTTGTAAAATTTTTACATAGATCTATATGATATACATACCAACAGACATATATATCCTAGAAACGATCGTAAAATGATGAATTTTTTAATATAAGGAACTGTTTCTTTGTTTTCATTCATTATTTTTGTTAATTTATTTATATATATATATATATATACATTAAATAAATGGAAACTCTATTTATAAAACCTTATTTATTCTATTATATATATTTCAAGGGTACCAAAACTTTGGTACGCTCTCATCAGATAACATACAAAGTTTGTTTTATAAATATGGACATATCCAGAAAGAAGATCTTAACGGATAGTATCCTGGATAGTATCCTGGACTATCCAGGAAAAACTTGAACCGTTAAGCTCTTCTTCCTGGATATGTCAATATTCATAAAACAAACTTTGTATTTTATCTGATGAGAGCGTACCAAAGATTTGGTACCCTTGAAATATATATAATAGAATAAATATGGTTTCATAAATATAGTTTCCATTTATTAATATCATTGAATATTATACTCCAGATACCTGTCGAATGCTTTGAATCAGTTATAAACATTTATATTTGTTGAATTACTAACAAATTATATATCCCTTTTGCTTATATATATATATATATATATATATATAGGAAAAAGTATGAACCCCTGGGGTCAAACTTTTTCCTATTTCCCACTCTACTACCCCAAGTATTGAGTACTCTGCTGCGTTATGGTCCACCTGGCTCCTTACCACATTTCCTTTGTTATATGTATATATATATATATGTATATATATGTATATGTGTATATATATATATATATATATTATATATATATATATATATTATATATATATATATATATATATATATATATATATATATATATATATATATATATATATATATATATATAATATATATATATATATATATATATATATATATATATACATTGATGACTTCACTCGTCTCAGTCGCCGGCAATCACATGGACGCCGAGTTCTAACCAGTTCAGCACCCTCGACTCCTTTGTCGATACTTGCCGGCGGCGTACTGTGAATCGGTTCCGTTCCCACCAGCATTCTCGTCGCTCTAACATCACGTGAACTGAGCTCTCCGCTCTTCGCAACCTTCGGCGTCGCGATGACATTGTTATCAAACCCGCTGACAAAGGTGGCGCTGTGGTGGTTTGGAGCGTTGACCTCTATAGGGCTGAGGCTCTCCGACAGCTTCACAATACCCTTTTTTACTGACCTTTATCCTCCGACCCCACTCCTGGCTACCAACAACTCGTGTACTCCACCATTCATAATCTCATCTTCTCCTCTCTCCTCCTCTCTCCTACTACAGCCACCAACCTAGTCTACGCACCCCTCGCACACCCACCATCTACTTC
>OZ024744.1:85726124-85733553 GCA_964016885.1 Eledone cirrhosa
GCTCATATTTACAGTTCTGGTATCTCAAATTAGTACCATAGAACAATCACTATTATAGACACCATATATATTTCCGTGGGTACCTAGTACCTACTGGCATATCTATATCATTTATCTAATTCTCCTTAATGTAGAGGAAAAAAATGCTGTATCATGCTGCTATTTCTATCAGCATGAAATATCAGCGAGTCTATAATTCCCGCTTTTTCTGGCGGTCCAATAAGTGTGTGGGTCATTTTAACGGCTTGATTCATTCACTGGGTAGAGGGTGATATATCTACATCTATACAGACTTATGTCTAGTAGATTTGGAAAAGCTATCTGAAGAGCTATATATTTCCATTGGAAATTCTCTGAATTTCCAATCTTTTGATAAGCGAAACCGTCGGTCATGACACTAGAAGAGGTAAATATTTAAATCGTATTTTAATTTATTTAAAAGATTGTTTAATGTTTACTTGTTCCGCTCATATATATATATATATATATATATATATATATATATATACACACACACACAAATACAACAGAAGCATATAAAATACAATTATATACACACATACATATACATACAAATGTATAAACATACATACACACATACATATCCATACATATATATATATATACATATATACACATATGAGCAACACACACACACACACACACACACACACACACACACACACACACACACACACACACACACACACACACACACACACACACACACACAGAAATAAATATCTAAAAATAAAAAAGGTGGGTATGTGAAGGGTAAGGTAGAAAGTAGGGGGGAATAAGGAAAATAAATGACATAGGAAAAGGTTTAAATATAAGGGGAGATAAGGGAGAAAATGAATATAAGAGTACAGAAAGTGAATTCAGAAGGTAAAAAAACCGTAGTGGATGTAAGGCGTAGAGAGCAGAGAAGAAGTTCAAGGTGGTTGAGTTATCGTAAGAATGTCAATCCAGTTACAGATCAGATGTGATTTCAGGTGAGGTAACTGGATTGACATTCCTACGATAACTCAACCATACGAAAAAAGCTTCATCACCGAGGGATTAAAATTCATCTTACAGAACAACTTTTTTGATTTCGATAGCAATACTTACAAGCATCGGGGACTGCGATGGGTACAAAAGCCGCTCCAACTTATGCCAACTTAGTCATGGCATACTTAGAAGTCCAGATATATCAACAGTCCAAATCAAAATACGGATTGAACTTCCACAAATATTTATCAGAGAATTGGAAACGCTACTTGGATGATTGCCTCATTCTTTGGTCACACACACTCGACCCCAACTGAAGGATTTCAAAAACTTAATAAACAGCATCAATAACCACATCCAATTCACAATGGAATACAGCCAAGATCAACTCCCATTTCTGGACATCTTAATCTTAAAAAAAGACACAAATGTCGAAACTGACATACACTACAAACCAACAGATTCCAAACAATATCTGCTATTCACCTCCAACCATCCAAAGCACACGAAGACGAACATTCCTTTTAACCTAGCAAGAAGAATTTGCACAATTGTCTCCAATTATGAAACGCGAAATAAAAGACTTCAAGAATTAAAGGAAATTCTACTCGAGAGAGAGTACCAACTATTGCTAATAAATAATGGAATAGAAAGGGCTAAAGCAATAGGCATTGATGAATTACGGAAACAGAAACAAATTCAAAGTACGTCCAATATTCTATCATATATCTCAACACACAACCTAAGAAATGCGGAAGCTTATAACACTATTCACAAGAACATCCCACTACTAAAACAAAACCCAAGAATGAAAAAAGCCCTTGAAACACAAAAAATAATCAAAAGCAAAAGACAACCGAAATCACGGAAAACATTACTCACCAATGCCAAATTACCTACCACAAACCCACAACCAAGTGTCAAAAAATGTGGTCGCTCTAATTGTGGAACCTGCACTCACCTCATTGAAGGCAACACGTATACATTTAAATCAGGACAAAATTTTGCTGTAAAAAATCACTTCACTTGCTCATCAAAAAATCTACTTTATGCCATTAAATGTAAAGGATGCAATGAAGATTATATAGGACAAACTAAACTCACACTCAGAAACAGAATGACAGTTCATCGCCAACAATTACGAGATCCAACCACGAGACAGATACCACTAAGTGCACATTTAGACATTTGCGCAAGTAATAAGACACCCAAATTCCAAGTCTTCCCATTATACCTTTGCGCTAACAATATAACAGAACAAATACGAATAAATAAGGAAAATATGTTTATTCAAAAATATAGACCAATATTAAATATGGTTTAATATACATTATGTCAGCACCATAATATGACATACACACACACACATAACACCTTCTACTTTAGAAAATAAAAACCCGAACTAAATAAACCTTAACATACGTTTGCACTGACAATACAACAGAACAAATACGAATAAGTAAGGAAAATATGTTCACTCAAAAATATTCCTACTAAAGGAATCATTTTCCTACACACACACACACACACACACACACACACACACACACACACACACACACACACACACACACACACACACAATATATATATATATTCTCTTCATCTTAACATGCTAACCATACTCCCACACACATAACACCCATACACACACATAACAACCCCCACACCCACAACTCCCCTCCTCCATTTCTACTAATAGAACCACTTTCCTACACACATATATACACACACACAAAATATATATTCTCTCCATCTTAACATACTCGCACACACACACATAACACCCATATACACACACACACAACTCCCTCCCCCATTTCTACTAATAGAATCATCTTCCAATACACACACACACACACACACACACACACACACACACAAGCACACAAATAAACATACATATCTTTACTTCAATAGAAAATCTGAACTCTGACACCCCAGCAAACTAACCATATTCACTGAACCAGAACAATTCTCCCAATCCCATTTCTCTTGACCACTATCTTTCCATTGTCATAACATTCTCTATAAAGGCTACAGAATAGATTTCCAAATAAGGGCGCAAAAATGTAATGAAAACTTGTTCACGTGACAGCCAAATTTCATTTATAACCAATCAAATCACGTTTATTAAAAAAAAAGCCTTCGTGAGCCACCTTTTTTTTTAAGTAAAGAAATTCAAACACACACACAACACACACACACACGCACGCACACACACACAAGCACACAAATAAACATACATATCTTTACTTTCTTTATTCAATAGAAAATCTGAATTCTGACACCCCAGCGAACTAAGCATATTCACTGAACCAGAACAATTCTGCCATCCCTTTCTCTTGACCATTATCTTTCACTTATCATAAAATTCTCTAAAAAGGCTACAGAATGGATTTCCAAATAAGGGCACGGAAATTTAATGAAAACTTGTTCACGTGACAGCCATAATTTCATTTATAACCAATAAAAAAAAGCCTTCGTGAGCCCCTTTTTTCAAGTAAAAAGAAATTCAAACACTCATATATGAAAAAACAACCTGTGACAAACCCCCCCACCCCCCTGAAGAACTATTGTAACGCGAACTTTATTATAATTATTGACAAACCAATCAAATTACTTCTCGAAAAACCTGGCATTTCGAGCCACTTTTTCCATATAAAACAAGTAACATTCAGAGACCAACCAGATGTGAGAAAAACCACAGACCCTCCATCTCAACTCTATTTTTGAAAAGCAGAAGAACTGCGAAACCGGTAAAGGAACCAAATAAATATATATATATTTTTTTAAAAATAAGACTCCAGTTGCATTTTCGATTTCATCTCTTTTTCTTTATATATATATATATATGCATATAAATACTTCAGTGAAAATAGAATGCCCGATTCCAATATATTCATTTAATATTACATAATTACACAATACATATTGCTATGGCAGGTTTATGTCAACAGAATACGAGGCAATAAAATTGGTGACGTCATCAGATGTGAACATACACAACTTTTAAAGATTGTATTCAGAAATTCCAACTGGTTTACAGCAACATATAAAAGAGGCTGACTTTTGTAGTGATCGCATCAACATTAATTCTTTGTTTATATTTTGCTATTGCCCAGTAGGGATTACTGAACTAAACCTTTAAAATATTTTATGTGTAGTGGAAACAAGGTTGTAGAGAAAAGGCCGTATGCCGTTGCTGCAGAGAAGTTTATAGAGAAAAGGGGAGAGGATAAGTAATATAGGGAGCGAGAGAGAGAGAGAGAAAGGGACAACACGAGAGAGATACAAAAGCAGAGAGAGAGAAGGAGAGAAAGACAGTGGGGGTAGAGAGAAAGACAGAGGATAGAGAAAGAGAGTGTGTCAGGGAGAGGAAGAGAAAGAGAGAGAGAGAGGGTGACAAAACCGAGGGAAAGAAAAGAAGATATATATATATATATATATATATATATATATATATATATATATATATAGAGAGAGAGAGAGAGAGAGAAAGGGGAAGTGAGAAAGAGAGTAAGAAAGAAAGAGAGAGAGTGAGAGCAAAGGAAAGAGAAAAAGAGAGAGTAAGAGAGAAAAAGAGGAAGAGAGTACGTAAGAGAGAGAAGGGGGTTGAGAGAGTGAGAGAGAGAGAGAGAGAGAGAGAGAGAGAGAGAGAGAGCAGAGAGAGAGATTAAGAAAGAAAGGTAAAGAGAGAAAGAAAAAAAAGGGGGTACGCGCTATAAAAATGGAAATATCTTAGCAATAACTTCCGGTATAAGAAACATCACCGAAGAGTCATGGGCGATTGTGTAAACAATGATTTATTGTCAACATCACAAGATACATTAATATAAAATGGAGGTATTGAGCATTGACGAATAAACCTTGGTAATCTATCGACATTGGGTGGTGGTGTATGTATGTATGTATGGATGTATGTATGTATGTATGTATGTTTTGGTTTTATAATTTCACAATTTTTTTAATGTATGTATGTATGTATTTATGTATGTTCTTCTGGTTTTATAATTTCACAAATTGTTCCCAATAGAGAGAGAGAGTCGGTTTCTAACACAGACACAAAACTCTCTCATTGGAATTTACACAATATCAACTAGGTAGATTATGTCTGTATGTCTGCATGTGTAGATATGGATGTTATTGTATGTGTGGATGTGTATGTTTTGAGTTGTATGCGTGGATGTGTATATGCTTTGTATCTGTACATGTGTATATGCAGTTATTAGATGCAACATGTTTGGAATGTTTTGCATATTTTTACTGTTCCATTAATCGATTGTACTTGTAATTTCCTAACAAGTTGTGTTCTTTCTGTTCCTGGGAAGCCTAACTTCTTAAGATTGTTATTGAGGCAGTTACTAACATACCCCAGTGCCCCAATAATCACAGGCATAAATCTGAAGGTGTAATCAGGGTGGAGTATCTGCAGATTTCTCATCAGTTCTGCATAAATATTCTCCTTTTCGATAATCTTTGATATTATATTGGCATCTGCTGGACAGCTAACTTCCACTACTGTTCATGCCTTCTTTTCCCTGTCCCATATCATAATATCTGGTCTGTTATGCCTGCATTTTATTGGGGTTTTACTGGAACATACGACCAGTACACTTTCATATTATGTATATGTATGTCTTCCACATTGTTGTAGCTTTTAATGTGTTTATTATCGGGGCTATATTTTCTACGGATTGCATTGTACAGTGTTTTGGCCACTACATCATGCCTCATAGGTAGAGAGTACCACGATGACATCTTTGAACAGCTGCTGATGACATGGGTGATATCCTCGATGTTAGTTCTGCAGAGTCTGCACTTGTTATCATATCTAGGTGTTTTGCTTGCATCCCTATCTCTTTTGTGAATCAGGTATTTCGTGTTAATTTCTTGTTCTTGGATTGCAAAAGCGTATCCTTCAAAGTGGGAGCCAATATAGCGGTTGTTGGTCCAATATAGACTACTTTCCTTATCTATATTACTCTCACTCTGGAGCTTCCTGGCAACATATCCATGCATGATTTTTTGCTGGTAAGAATGCAGTTTTTCATCCATGGATTCACAACGATATTGCTGAAAAATTTCCCTGGGTGTGAGTTTTTGATTATCACACAGGGAATATCTCTCGAGGAGTTCCTTCCCAACTCTCATGATCTTATCTATTTCATGCAGATAGACTTGCTCGAGAGACTGGCTCCTACGCTTCGAGGTTCGTAGATGTTGTCGGAGAGATATGATGCGACATTCAAATGCTGTCTGGACTGATGTTAGGCCTCTGACTCCTTGCTTACGTTTCAAGTAAAGGCGGTCTATGTCACTGTTGATGTGAACGTTTCCGGTATTGTTTAGTATTTTTCGAGTTCTAACATCAATCGCTCGGAGTTCGTCTATCATCCAATTGAGTATTCCAAATGTTGGTGTTAGGACAGGCACAGCAAACACATTGTGAGCCACTGTTTTGTTTTGCGCAGAGAGTTCTGATGACCAGATCTTTCTTAATCGGGTGAAGTATTCCCTGGTTACGCGTTCTTTATTACAGATACCATTATAGGATATGTTCTCATCTTTCCCCGATATCTGATAGCAGTCCTCATCAGATATCGGTGAAAGAGTTAGGCCATTGTTGACATTGTTGCTAGATTGGGTTGTTGTTTTCCCCCGCATTACAGTCATATATGAGCATTTATCTTGGCCAAACCCCATTCCTATATCCTTTGAGAACGTTGTAACCAGGTCAAGATGTTTCTTCATTCCATCCATATTCTTGGCATGGAGTTTCAGATCATCCACAAAGAAATTATGGGTTAGGTTCGTATTTCTGTCCTCCTGTGAGCCAGATGTATCCTTCACATTTCTTGAGCAGAAAGCACAAGGGATTTAATGACAAGATGAATAATATCACAGAGAGACTGTTCCCCTGAAATATACCCCTGCGGTATTTTATTTTATCAGTGAAAATAGTCATCCTTCTCTGTCTTTAACCTTAGGATAGTAGCCCAACAGATCACAGATTCTCTATGGCTCTGATAATAATGTCTGGGACTTTAGCAAGTTGGAGGGCCTCTATCATCCAAGAGTGGGGAACAGAATCGAAAGCTTTCATGTAGTCCAGCCAGACTGTAGTCATATTCCTCCTAAGTTGTCGCACCTCCGATATCGCAGTTTTGTTGATTACGAGTTGTTCAGCACATCCCCAAACACCTTTCTTTCCAACTCCTTCTTCATCTGTGATGATGTTATTATTTTCACAGTGAATTGGCAGTATCGGTAGAGGGTTGGACGCCATGCTTTGACGCATAGAGTTACGGCCCTTGCCATTCTGAGTTCAAATCCCGCCGAGGTTAACTTTGCCTTTCATCCTTATGGGGTCGATAAAATAAAGTACCAGTAATGTACTGGATAATTGCTGGCCTTGTGCCAAAAGTAGAAACAA
>OZ024744.1:85733753-85766253 GCA_964016885.1 Eledone cirrhosa
TCGCTTCTTCCACCACGGCTCTGCTCTTTCTTGTCTGTTGTTTCCTCTCGCTTTTATACCAAGTAGTTTCCTCACCGTATTTGCTGTTGCTTTGAGGATATTGTTGCACTGGTGAAGACTCCTCGCCTCAAGGTATGGGATGACTTTGTTTACCTTAGCTGTTGTTTCTTTTAACTTTTTCCTGTCTACAAATCTTAGGTTCATAGGTCTCCCACTATCATTGTTCAACTCATCTACCACTAAATTTAGGATGTCAACCGAATCTTGTCCTAGCCCGTCAGCATTCATCTCCTCAGTGGCCGTATCTCTTTTCCAGGTATTATTTATCTCAGTATTCAGATCATTGTCTGCTTCGGGTGGTTCCTCCGTTCTCAGGACCTCCTCACCTTCATTTCCCGCCGGCTCGCTTGTCTGGCATACTACACCCGCCATCTCCAAGCCATTCTCTCTGCTCAGTTCCTCCAGTTCCAGCTCGCTTATCCACCCATTAGTTCTTATTACCCGAGCCTGCCCGGCCAATTTTTGTTCATCTAATTTAAATAAACCAATCTCGTTCCAGATGTTATGCATCCGTCTCCTGTAGCCCCTCTCCTTGGGGTTACTTTTCAGGTAGCATTGCATAACAGTTCTATTCAATTCTTTCGTCCAGTTGGTTCTGGCCCCTTTCCTTCTTCCTCTTCCTCCAACATCAGCAGTATTTGGTTGACAGTCAGGTTCCTGCTGCTGAGCCAGGGGGCACCTGTTGGGTGAGAGTCTGTCACATGACGTTCTAGTCTCCATTTCACCGTTATTCGAACTGTTTATGTTCGATATTTAAACACTCTTATCGAGGATTGGCGAATGTATGTTTACATAGCCATCTGTGGATCCGCCATCCCACTTGGCCCTTGTGTGGCATTATCACCACGCTGTATACGGACACACATAAACAAACAAACACACGGGCAGAAAGGGCCCCAAAAATGAATAAGCATAAGTTTCATTGTAATGTAGTATTCGAATGTCTGACTTAGTTTTTGTTTTTTAAGTTTTACTTTTTCCCCCCTCTTCTCTGTCCGTCCGCCTGCTTCTCTCTTCATTCTTATTTTCTTTACGTTTTTGGGGTGTCTTTTTTTGTTTTTGTTTTTCTCTGTTTGTTTTTCTCGTTTTTTGCTGTTGTTGCTGTGCTGCTTTTGTTGTTTGTTTTTTCTTTTTTCTTTTGAGTCTATCTATATATTTTGATGCCTTCCTCTTTGTTAGTAGTAGGAATTCTATAATGTGGAAGTGGCAGCCAGCAGAGACTGGCGGCGTTGGCGATACTGAGACAGTGGTGGTGGTGATGTCGATACCGAGGCAGTGGTGGCGGTGATGCGACCGTATTACTGTAGTGATGGTGCTGTAGCGGTGGCAGCAGCAGTGAAGGAGTCAAGGGGTGGTGGCGGCGGTGATGGGATAGTGGTGGTAATGATGGCCGTAGTGAGCGGTGGCGGTGAAGGTGAAAATGCTGTTGTGTTTAGTGTACACAGATGATGGGGTGGGTGGTGTATCTAGTTTCTGGTGTTGGTGAGTTTCGCTGTCCTATATAGTGTAGCCAGAGGAGAGGAGGGGGGGGGGGGGTTCTTCTTCTTCCATTTATAGCCATTTTATTTTTTTTTGGATATACAGTGTACAATACAAAGTTGAATATTTGAATATTTGAGCCGTATTACTGTAGTGATGGTGCTGTAGCGGTGGCAGCAGCAGTGAAGGAGTCAAGGGGTGGTGGCGGCGGTGATGGGATAGTGGTGGTAATGATGGCCGTAGTGAGCGGTGGCGGTGAAGGTGAAAATGCTGTTGTGTTTAGTGTACACAGATGATGGGGTGGGTGGTGTATCTAGTTTCTGGTGTTGGTGAGTTTAGCTGTCCTATATAGTGTAGCCAGAGGAGAGGAGGGGGGGTTCTTCTTCTTCCATTTATAGCCATTTTTTTTTGGATATACAGTGTACAATACAAAGTTGAATATTTGAATATTTGAGCCTTATAACAATATATTTTGGGTCAGAATTTTTTTGGGGCTCAAGCCGGGTGCTTTACGTAGCATTTGTACTAAGAGTTGTTATTTCACAAATGATTTAAATATGTTAAAAATTCAAAACTTACGGGAGCGATTTCATGACCTCCGTCACCTCGTGCGTCTTCTTCCCTTATTATTATTATTATTATTATTATTATTATTATTATTATTATTATTATTATTATTATTATTATTGTTATTGTTATTCCTTGAATCTCAGTCATTGATGTTGGTTAACTGGAAAGTCCGTTGGATTGAATATCAAGCCACTACCTGCAGCCTCAGATATTCAGGACGTATTGGAGGGTTCTTGCTGTTCCAAGCAAGCATGCCTTTTGAAGCGTTCCAAAAAGCGTGAAGGGGCCGATTTTCTTTAACCATCCCTGGAAACCTTTGGAGATAGTCCCTAGTGCGCCTATGACAATCGGGATCACTTTGACTTCATGGCAGTTCCAGATCCTTTTCACCTCCCACTTTAGGTCCTGGTATCGGTTAATTTTCTCCCTCTCCTTCTCTTGCACTCTCGTGTCGAACGGGCAGGCCACATCCACAATCAGGCACGATCTTTTTTCTTTGTCCACAACCACCAGGTCAGGTCTATTGTGTTCCAGTTTTTTGTCCGTCTGTATCCTAAAATCCCACAGCACCTTCACCTGACTGTTCTCCATCACCGCCTCTGGCCTATGCTCATACCATTTCTCAGAATGTGGTAGATTGTTTACTTTGCACAGGTGCCAGTGGATCACCCTGCCCATCACATCGTGTCTCCAGCCCTTATAGTGGGTCTGGGCTAGGTGTTTACACTCGGACACAATGTGAGCCACAGTCTCCTCTCTCTCTCCACAGATCCTGCACAGTGGGCTAGCCTCCTCCTTGTAGATATGGTGCTTCAACCACTTCGTTTTGAGGGCCTGCTCCTGCGCAGCCATTAGCATTCCTTCTGTAGCCTTTTTGAGGTCTCCTCTTCTCAACCAGTTCCATGTCTGTGGATCTCTAAATTCAGTTTTCTCAAAGAAGGTACTATGAAGGGATTTTCCCTTAAGGCTGCTCTTCCTCCTTGATGTTATTTCCTCCTTGGACATCCCCTGGCCTACTGTCCCCTCCTTCAGTACAGCTCTGAGCATTGGCTCCTTACTATAGGTCACGTATTTGTATAGGTTGTTTTTCTCCATCTGAACACAGTCCTCTATGCTGATAAGACCTCTTCCACCCTCAGATCTCCTTAGGTAGAGTCTATCGACATCACTCCTCTTGTGGAACATGTTGTAGATAGTCAATAGCTTCCTAGACTTCCTATCCATTTCTTTTTGTTCAGCAACATTCCATCTCAGAATTCCCGCACTGTACCTAATAATAGACACAGCTCGGGAATTTACTGCGCTTATGGCATTTCTGCTGTTCAGATGTGACTTCAATACGCTCCTTACTCTTCGAATGTATTCAGTTCTTAACAATTCCTTCATTTTTTTGTTCTTTATGCCATCAGCCTCCAGAACGCCCAAATACTTGTATCCTTCCTCAGAGTCAATTTCCTTTATCATCTCACCTGTTGGTATCTGGATCCCGTTACTTCTGCTCAACCTACCCCTCTTCATCACAATGACTCCACATTTACCAATACCAAACTGCATACATATATCACTGCTGAAAATACGGACAGTGTCAACAAGCACATCCAACTCCTTCTCACTTTTCCCGAAGAGCTTAAGATCGTCCATGAAGAGGAGGTGATTGATGGTAAGCTCTCCCCTTCCCAACTTGTATCCTGCTCTCACTTTTCGCAGCATAATGGTCAAGGGCATCAGGGCAAGGACAAACAACAGAGGGGACAGGCTATCTCCCTGGAAGATACCTCTCTTGATCTTCACGCTTCCCAAGGATACTCCAGTTGATGTCAACTCTGTCTCCCAGGACCCCATACTCCTGCCCAGCAACTGTCTGATGTTATCTGCCACCCTGAAGACCTCCAGGCTTTTGGTGATCCAGGAATGAGGCACCATGTCAAATGCCTTTCTGTAGTCTATCCATCCCATGGCAAGATCAGTGTGTCTCCTCCTGCAATTCCCCATTACCATCTTATCAATAAGCAACTGGTCCTTTTTACCACGTGACTTCTTTCGGCATCCTTTCTGTTCGTCCGGTAACAAGTTGTTTGTGTGGAGGTGATGGTAGATTTCCTCAGACACAATGCTCGTCAACAGTTTCCACATTACGGGCAGACATGTGATAGGTCTATAGTTGGTAACATCACTACCCTTGATTCGGTCTTTCATTATCAGAACTGTGGTACCTTTTGTCAACCACTCTGTATTATTATTATTATTATTATTATTGACGAAAGTGGATGTACGTTTTTTGAAGCTCCGTGAGTAAGCAATTTTTTGAGGATTAATTGTAGAGAATTGTTTATTTTTTGTACCGCTGAAGCATTATAAGACATTAATTTGTATCCTGTGAAGGAATAACTCATAATATTTGGGCCTTTTGGCCCAAATATTTGAACTTTATTTTGAAAAAAAATAATAATTTTTTTCTCAAAAAAACATGGCGGAGCCACGCCCCCTAGAGACGGGTCTGCTGTCGTGCAACGGCGACTTGAGCGTTGAGAGGAGAGGTGAGGCGAGGAGCGCCACCAGCACGAATGTGAGCAGCGACAGTGCCAGCACCAACGGGCCGAGCGGCGCGGAAGGTGGTAACAGCGACAACACCAACACCAACAAGCCGAACAGCGCAGAAGGTGGTAATAGCGAGAGCACCAACAAGGCCAACAGCACAGAAGGTAACCACGACACAGGGGAGAACAACAACAGCAATAGCAGCAGCAACACCAACAAGAACAACAACAGTGACAACACCAACAAGAACACTTTCGCTGCTGTGGCAGCGGCTAAAAGGAGACCATGCTACAGCATCGACTTAACCAACAGAGAGGAAAAGTTGGCCCAGGCCTGGAAAATCATAAATCAAGAGCAGACCTGGGCAAACTTAACTGTCCCGGCAGAAGCCATTGAGGCAGTGGAAAAAAGAACGGTGCATTTCAGATGCATCTCAGTAGAGACAAAGAGGGCAGCGATAATCGCCCAAGCTGACATAGAAGCCGCACTGAAATACATCAGAGAGGACACAGACTTCATAGAGAGGGGCAGGCAATACGGCACCGTTTCGGTGCTGTTCAAGTCTGAAGCCCTCGCTGTGAAGCATTCAATGACCCCTTGCAAAACCAGCAAGGTCATAATGTACCCCTCCCACATGGGAAAACGAATAGCACGTGTGCGCATTCCCAGGATTCCACCAGGACTTGATATGTGGTGGCTCCTGGGTTGCGTAATCGTGGAAGGAACGGATACAGTCCCGGTAGAGGCAACGAGAACTGCCAGGGACGACTGGTCCGGGGTTGATCTGGAGATACTGCTCCAAATCAGACCCGAAAACGTAAAAACAATCCCGGACCACATCCGCCTCCAAAACGGGAGGGTGTTGCATATAATGACTGAGGGCAAAAGGCCGCATTGTTTCCTTTGTGGGGAAACGACACACTTGCGAGCCTTCTGCCCTCAACTGCCGAAAAGCGCAAGGGGTCGAAAGATTCCACTGCTGGCGACGCCGGGACAAGGACCACCAGCAACACCGTCAACAATGGAACCACCAAAATTGCACACCCAGGGGGGAAACGAGGAAAGCTCTCCCATTCCCCCTCCCCCCCAAAATACACACACGAACAAGAACATAAACACTCACTCAGACACAAACACGCTCACAGCCACAGACCCCTCATCCTCCAGCAGTGAAGATGAGGGAAAACCAAAGTCCCCCAAAATACAAAAAACAAAACACAAAAAAAAAAGAAATCCACAAAGCACAAACACCCCCACAAAACAAAATACACACACCACCCACACAAACATTTTCCCCACAGCATCACCAACACAACCACCAAAATCCCCCAAACGCAAACAAGCTAAACAGACACAAGAACAAATAGACACACAAACATCAGAAACTACAGACACCCCACCCACAACAAACGCAGACACAATAGAAACAACACTAACAAAGCTATCACCACCACAATCACACGAACAAATAAAACCCGAGCAACAAAACATTAAAAACTTCGTGCTTGCCAGAAGGGCCAACAAGGAATTGATGGCCCATGTAGCACGAAGCACAAACATCGAAAAAGACGGGGAAACATTTGAAGCGAGCACATTTCGCGTACCAGATAATTTGCTTCTGATGCGAATGTCGCTCGCTTCATACAAAGAAATTCGAAAGAGCTTTCCTCGGGATGTGGGAACCCCGAACGTAAAACCCACGTCAAGACTATTAAAGGGGTTCCCAAAAGAAACCCCACAAACCATGGAGGTCGAACCACCCGACCTTCACAAGACCCCGGAAGGTAAGTAAACCTTTCCTCTCCCATTCATCCTGCCAGCATGGCCATAAGAGTAGGAAGTTTAAATGTTCGTGGCCTGGGGTCGCCCTGGAAGCAAGGTCACTTGCTCAACGACCTCAGGTCACTAGGAATGGATGTAATTGCCATCAGCGAGACCAGAATTTCCGACACACGCGCACTGGCGCCGATTTTCGACGATTATCAGATCTTTGCATCTGTTAGTCGGCCGGGAATGGGAGGTGGAGTGGCTGTGCTGTTTAGGAAATGTCTGGATCTCGAGGTAAGGTCAATCTTCCGGGATCCTGACGGAAAGTTGGTGGTCCTGGACGTGAGCAATAGCGAAGGTGGTGCCTTTAGACTGGTGGCCGTCTACGCCCCTACTGGGGCCGGTCGGCCGGACTTCTTTAGGCGCCTGGAAAACTTTCTGCTTACGTCTCGCCCTTTACTGTTAATAGGGGATTGGAATGGCATCTTAGAAGCACGCTGGGATTGTGTGGGAGTATCTGATAGGAGCGGGGGGTGCAAAAGCCTCAAGTACCTGATCAGCCAGTTTCAACTGTCTGACAGGTACCGACTAGATTTCCCTAATGCGCCAGTATGGACCTGGACCAATCGCATAGGGTCATCTAGATCGTACATAGATAGGATTTTCATTAGGAAAAGAGATAGAAATAGTGTAGGATGTCCACATTTTAAAACGGTTGCCTATTCAGATCACAAGCTTGTGATCTGTATGGTCGACCTAGATAAGACACGTAGGTTAGGACCTAGCTACTGGAAGCTAAACATGTCGTTTCCGGCACGTAAAGCTTACAGGGACCGGGTCAACAACTTAGTTAAGCAAAAGTTGACAGGGGGGGTTGTCAACAACAGGTGGTGGGGGGCACTCAAAAGAGAGATTAGAGCAACCTCGATAGGATTTAGCAAAGAAGTAGCAATAGAGAAAAATAGAAAGGAGGAGGGGCTGATAGCTAAGTTAGACGAGGCTATTTGTAGTGGCATTGCAACAGACGTGCTAGCGGCGAGAATGGCACTAGACCATTTCTTCAATGCGAAACACGAAGGTTGCATTGTCAGAGCTAAGGCGCGTGCTCTGAGGAACGAGGGAACCAAAGCTGCCCGATGGGCTCGCTTTGCAGAGACGCAGCGTGGAAATAAAACCACAATTCGGTCTTTGACGGATCGAGATGGACACGAACTGAGCGATTCCAAGCGGATGTGTGAGGCCTTTCGCCAGCACTTTGCTCGATTGTTCGGGAGGATGGGTGAGTCGGAGACGGCGGCGGACTTCAGTCCCTACCTCGACGGCTTGCCACGCCTCTCGACGGCCGACGCTGAGCGCTGCGAAGAGCCGATAACATCAGCCGAAATTCAGGACGCCCTTGTCGGCTGCTCGAGTCGCAAGTCACCCGGTTTGGATGGTCTGCCCTACGAGCTTTACGTAAATATGCCAGACTTGTTCTCCGATCTCCTCGAAGCGCTCTACTGCAACTGGCAGCAGAACGGGAGCATTCCCAGTTCTGTGAGCCGTGGCGTAGTGACGCTGATAAGGAAAGACGAGAACAAGAGGGACACACTAGATAATTTCAGGCCCATAACCCTGCTCAACACAGAGTTTAAGATTTTGGCCAAGGTGTTAGCGAAAAGGTTGGCGCTTGTCGTCAAAGATTTGGTTGGGGAGGCGCAAACTTGCGCAATCCCGACCAGGTCCATACACGACAACCTCCACCTCATGCGATACATCATAGAGAGGGTTGGGTGCAAACCTGGCTTCGGTGGGGCTCTGATCAATTTAGATCAATCGAAAGCATTCGATAGGGTCGACCATCGGTACTTGGAGGCTGTCCTCGAGGCGGCTGGCTTCGGCCCCGTCTTCAGAAGCTGGATCGCTGCAATGTACAGCGGCATCCGCTCGGTGGTCAAAGTTAATGGCCACCTCTCGGAACCGTTTCAGATCTCTCGATCGGTCCGTCAAGGGTGCCCTCTCTCCTCACTTCTGTACGTATTGACTCTTGAGCCTCTACTGCGGAAGCTGGAGTTGTTGCAGGGCATCCCGCTCGAACCGGGACGTAGAAAGGCTGCGTCCGCTTATGCGGACGACATCACCGTGATGGTGTCGGACACCTCGGAAATCGAGGTGATCCGCACCCATTTGGAGGAATATGAAAGGTTGACGGGAGCAAAACTTAACCCGGAAAAGTCGGTGGGCTTGCAGCTCGGCACCTGGAGAGGCAAGTCCATGCCGTCCAACAGCGTCGTTGGGCGCTGGACAGACGGACCGGTAAAGTTGCTCGGGGTTTGGTTCGGACCAGACCTCCAGGTGGATAAGAATTGGGACGAGGTGACGAGCAGGATAGCCAACCTCACCCAGAAATGGGCTGAGAGAAAGCTATCACTGAAAGGGCGGGCGGAGGTGGCGAACGCGTACATCGCGTCCGTCATCTACTACCGCCTGACCGTCGTGCCTTGCCCCCGTCCACGCCTCGCCAATTTGGAACGGCTCCTTTTCAAATTTTTGTGGAGGGGACGGGTCCCGTTGCTGAGGCGGTCCATCTGCTGCCAGCACCCTCTTCGTGGAGGGCTGGGCATGCCGTGGCTAATGATGCGCAGACATGCGCTGAGGCTGCGACATCTCCAGATATTTTGCCTAAACGGTGAACAGGTGTGGTCGCCGTTTGTTAGACGGGCCTTTCCGCAGCTCATCTCTTTGACTGAGCTGCAGTCCTGGGTCAAGAAGAGACCGAGACTGGGCGACTGGCATCTGGAATGTTGCCAGGCGCTCACTGCACTCTGCAAGGTGGGCAATGCGGTCAGTGGAACTTCCACTCAAGATTTCTATAGAGGATTAGTGGAGGGCAAGTGCGATGACGTACTAGGAGAGGCTCTGGGCGTCAACGAAGTAGAACTGACCAGTATGTTCCGGAGGACTTTCGAGCCGGGGACGATGGATAACTTCCAGAAATCCCTCGCTTGGCAGTGCTACCGGGGGGCGCTGCCGGTTCGGGATAAACTCTACAGGCACGGAAGTGCTGTCAGACGAACCTGCCCGAGATGCGCGCAGAGCGACGAAACCGTTCTGCACGCACTCGTCCAGTGTCCGTGCATTGCTGACTTGTGGGGTTATGTCGAACAGCTATTGTCGCGTGTAGAACGGATCCGGCTATCGTCCGAGTCCATAGTGAAGATTGACCCGCCGCCTTCTTTTGGTCAGGAAGGGCAGGCAATTTTCCTCTGCCTGGTGGCAGTAGCGAAAGAGGTTGCATGGTGGACCAGGTTGAAAGGACTGAAGACAGACACTTTTCTCTTCGGCCAATCCCTCATCAACTTCTTCAAGTTTCACTTGGAAAGGAAGGTGAGGGTGGAGAGAGAAGTGCTGCCCCCCAGTACATTTACTGAAAGGTGGGTGAATGTGGCGAGAATGGCCCGCGTGAGTGGGCCTACTCTGATCATGCGCCTGTAGGCTGGTGAATTCGAGAAGGAGAGGGGTGCCCTTCCCGGGTGCCCTAGGAGCGTCGGGTGGCTCAGGACTGGTGGGGTGCTTGAGTCAACCCTGGGTGGTGATCCCTCTTATTGGGGAACTTTCATTGTTGTATTTTTATTGTTATTTTGTCTTTTTGTTATTTATACTTACTCGATCTCTATGTAAACCCCCACTGTCCCTGTCTATTGTGTTGTCCCCTATATGTCGGCCCTTGTGGCCAATAAATGAAATCATTATTATTATTATTATTATTATTATTATTATTGAATGCTATGGTTGACGGAGGCTCGGCTCTGTAAGGTATTGTACATTTTGACCGCTATAACAATTGTAAATTATTTAAAACTTTAACCAAATTGTAGACAAAAACACCCTCCTCCTCGTGAGAGGGGTCTTTCTGCCCCTTATTTGGCCCTTCGGGGTTAAATGACCGCTTATTGGGGTTTTGTGCCCAATATTTATTTTAAACAAAAAAAAAACATGGCTACGAAAAAGAATTTTCATAGGTCACTCACACTCATTCCGTCTTCTTCTTCCTCAATCGTCACTACAGCAGAGAGAAGATTGTCTCTCTCCCTCCCTTCTCTAAATGTGTCTCTCTCCCCCCTTCTCTTTCGCAAGCGACGCCAGAAAAGAAAAATCACGTGCAAAGCTTGCAAGATTTCTCCACGACGACGACGACAACGACGAAAAAGGTGTGCGGGAAATACGAAAACCCATTTAATTCGTCTGACGTCAGGAATAATAGCAGTAGCAGCCGTAATAACAGCAGCAGCAGCAACAGTGACAAGGAAAACAACAGTAGCAGCCGCAACAGCATCAGCAGCATAAACAACAACAGCATTAGCAGCAACAACAACAGCAGCAGCAGCAACAACAACAACAACAACCACAGCAACAGCGGCGGCGGCAGTAGTCGTAGTACCTGCAGCAACAACAAAAGTAACAGCAGCTCTGACGACGACAACAACAACAACAACAGCAGAAAAGAAAAACCAATCTCGTTTGCAGCTATCGCAAAGAACCTGGAAACCATCCTCATAACAAATGACGAATTAGAGGAAGCGAAGAAGATGGTGACGAAAACCGGACACCGAGCAATCTGCAAGGCAGCCGAAAATTTTTTCGAAACCCAACAGCACTGTACGGTCACGTACCGTACAGTAAGCACAAAATCCCGTAAGGTTGAAAGAGCCACAGAGGCTCAAATACAAAAAGCCTTAGGGTCTGTGTGGCAGCGGAAAACGCACATCACCTGAGGCAAGAAATATGCCACCGTAGACGTGCTTTTTGCCACACCCCAGGAGGCAAAGGCTCAATCCTTAGTGACCCTAAGGAGCGAGGAAATAGTGTTGGTGCCCTCCTACTGCGGACAAAAAATTGTGAGGGTCAAACTGACCCACGTAGCCTCTTGGCTGGCCGCGTCTGTTCTCGTCGGAATCGAGGACAAAACAACTGTACTGCAAGTACAGAAAAAAGTAAGAGAAGATTGGGTCGGCACCTCCATTGAGATGTTAATCCAAATCAACCAGGAGTGCATCGAAGCTGTCCCGGATGTGATAGACTTCGATAACGGCACTCAACTGCCCATAAGTGTTGAGGGCTAACGCCCGAAATTCTTACTCACCTCAGGGCCTTCTGCAACGAGAAGACCCTGAGAAAGGAGAAAACCCCCCTCCTTCCGAAACCGGCTCCACGGCTATCAGCAACAGGACAAGCGGCATCCAGGAACGATAGGTCCGTGGCACCCATACCCACGCCACGGAAATCAAAAACAGCAGCAGCAGTGGAAGTATTAACAACAACAACAGTAATACCAAATGCAGCTGCAACAGAAACTCCAGTGCAAACATCACCAACAACAACAAGTGAAAGAGTGGAGCTGGTACCCCCCCCCCCCCCCGACCTCACAGAATCAGACATGGAGTGTGAGGTGGGAGAGGGATGGCAAAAGGTCGTAAGAAGGCACAAACGCAGAAGCAGCGCATCGTCGCCTTCGAAAAGGGGGGAAAGAAATGAAAAAAAGGGTAAAAGCTACTGCAAAGAGACTCACAGCAGCAAAACCACCAACACCATCACCACCCACACTAGCACCACCATCACCACCTGGCGACAACCCCACCGCCAACGACAACAACATCTTCAAAACCACCACCACAAACACCAGATTTTGGCCAAGGTGCTAGCAAAGAGGTTGGCGCTTGTCGTTGGTGGTCTGGTGGGAGAGGCACAGACATGCGCCATTCCCGACAGATCCATCCACGACAACCTCCACCTCATGCGATACATCGTAGAGAGGGTAGCTAGGGAACCTGGCACGGGTGGGTCTTTGATCAATTTAGATCAGTCGAAAGCCTTCGATAGGGTCGACCATCGTTACCTAACGGCAGTCCTGAGGGCGGCTGGCTTTGGGCCCGTCTTCAGAGGCTGGATCGCTGCCATGCACAGCGACATCTGCTCTGTAGTGAGAGTGAACGGTCACCTGTCGGAACCGTTCAACATCATGCGCTCGGTCCGCCAAGGATGTCCCCTCTCGTCCCTATTGTACGTATTGACTCTCGAGCCATTACTGCACAAACTGGAGACGTTGAGGGGGGTCCCGCGCGAACTAGGATGCGGAAGATCCGTGTCAGCATATGCCGACGATGTCACCGTAGTGGTGTCGAACGCCAAACACATCGAGGCGATCGGCACTACACTAAGAGAATACGAAGCTGTGACAGGAGCAATGATCAACCAGGAAAAGTCAGTGGGCCTGCAGCTCGGCACCTGGAGAGGCAGGTCCATGCCGTCCAACAGCGTCGTCGGGCGCTGGACGGACGGACCGGTTAAATTGCTAGGGGTCTGGTTCGGTCCAGACCTCCAGACGGACAAAAACTGGGACGAGGTGACGAGCAGGGTGGCTTCTCTCACCCAGAAATGGGCCGAGAGGAAGCTATCCCTGAAAGGTCGAGCGGAGGTGGCGAATGCGTACATCGCATCCGTCATCTACTACCGCCTGACCGTCGTAACTTGTCCTAAGCCCCGCCTGACTGCGCTGGAGCGTTTGCTCTTTCGCTTCTTGTGGAAGGGACGCGCTCCGATGGTCAGGCGGTCCATCTGCTGTCAACACCCGCTACGTGGAGGGCTGGGCATGCCGTGGCTGATGATGCGCAGACACGCGCTCAGGCTACGACATCTCCACCTCTTCCTCGACGGTGATCAGGTGTGGTCGCCGTTTGCAAGACACGTTTTTCCCCAGCTCGTCTCCTTGACGGAGCTGCAGTCCTGGGTCAAGCGAAGACCGAGAGGGAGCGCTTGGAGACTGGAATGTCTTCAGGCGCTCACAGTCCTCGACCAATCGGGCAATGTGATCGGTGGAAACTCCACCTTGGCGTTCTATAGGGGATTAGTGGAGGGGAAGAGCGACGACGTACTTGGAGAAACTCTAGGCGTCGACGAAAATCAACTAGCCAATCTCTTCGGAAGGACTTTCGGGCCGGGGCCTATGGACAACTTCCAGAAATCCCTGGCCTGGCAGTGCTACCGAGGAGCTTTGCCAGTTCGGGATAAACTCTACAGGCATGGAGGTGCCGTCAGCCGGGCATGTCCGAGATGCGCGCAGGGCGACGAAACCGTCCTACACGCACTCGTCCAGTGTCCGAGCATTGCTGACTTGTGGGTTTATGTCGAACACCTGCTGTCACGTGTAGGACGGATCCAGCTATCAGCTGAGTCCATCGTGAGGATTGCCCCGCCCCCTTCCTTTAGCCTGGAAGGGCAGGCAGTTTTTATCTGTCTGGTGGCCATGGCGAAAGAGATAGTATGGTGGACACGTTTGAAAGGGCTGAAGACGAGCACTTACCTCTTCGGTGATGCCCTGATTAACTTTTTCAAATTTCATTTGAAAAGGAAAATCAGGGTAGAGAGGGAAGTGCTCTCTTCCCAGCATTTTGTTGAAAGATGGGTGAGAGAAGCAAGTATGGCCCGAATGAATGGGCCTTCTCTGAGTATGTGTCTGTAAATTAAAGGTGGAAAACTGGGAGAGGGCACTTGCCCTGGTGGTCAGGGCCACTGTGGTCTTTTAATGGGCTTTCTCCTCAAATGTCCCTTGGAAGTCTCCCCCCTATTGGGGAATTTTTCTTTGTTATTTTATTTCAACCTCTGTTTTTTTTACACGCAGAAATGCCCATTTGTACCGTCCTGTATTGTCCTGTACTGTCCTTAATGTCTACTTTATGTGAACCCTTGTGGTTAATAAAGAAAACATTATTATTATTATTATTATTATTATTATTGAATGCCATGGTTGACGGAGGCTCGGCTCTGTAAGGTATCGTAATTTTTAACCGTTAAAACAATTGTAAATTGTTTAAAACTTGAACCAAATTGTTGATAAAGACACCCTCCTCCTCGTGAGAGGGGTCTTTCTGTCCGTTATTTGGCCCTTCGGGGTTAAATAACCAGTTATTGGGGTTTTGTACCCAAAATTTCATTTTAAACAAAAAAACAACATGGCTACGAAAAAGAAATTTCATACGTCACTCCCACTCATTCCGTCTTCTTCTTCCTCAATCATCACTACAGCAGAGAGAAGATTGTCTCTCTCCCTCCCTTCTTTAAATGTGTCTCTCTCCCTCCCTTCTCTTTCGCAAGTGACGAAAGAAAAGAAAAGTCTCGTGCAAAGCGTGCAAGGTTTCTCCACGACGACGACGACAGCGACGAAACAGGTGTGCGGGAAATACGAAAACCCAGTTCATTCGTCTGACGTCAGGAATAATAGCAGTAGCAGCCGTAATAACAACAGCAACAGTGACAATGAAAACAACAGTAGCAGCCGCAACAGCATCACCAGCAGCATAAACAACAACAGCATTAGCAGCAGCAACACCAACAACAACCACAGCAACAGCGGCGGAGGCAGTAGTCGTAGTACCTGCAGCAACAACAAAAGTACCAGCAGCTCTGACGACAACAACAACAGCAGAGAAAAACCAATCTCATTTGCAGGTATTGCGAAAAACTTGGAAACAATCCTCATAACAAATGAGGAATTAGAGGAAGCGAAGAAGATGGTGACAAAGAACGGACACCGAGCAATCTGCAAGGCAGCGAAAAATTTTTTCGAAACCCGAGAGCACTGTACGGTCACGTACCGTACAGTAAGTACAAAATCCCGTAGGGTGGAAAGAGCCACAGAGGCCCAAATACAAAAAGCCTTGGGGTCTGTGTGGCAGCGGAAAACGCACATCACCCGAGGCAAAAAATATGCCACCGTAGACGTACTTTTTGCCACACCCCAGGAGGCAAAGGCCCAATCAGTAGTGACCCTAAGGAGCGAGGAAATGGTGTTGGTGCCCTCCTACTGTGGGCAAAAAATTGTGAGGGTCAAACTGACCCACGTCCCCCCCAGAATGACCCCTTCTTGGCTGGCCGCGTCTGTCCTCGTCGGAATCGAGGACAAAACAACTGTACTGCAAGTACAGAAAAAAGTAAGAGAAGATTGGGTCGGCTCCTCCATTGAGATGCTAATCCAAACCAACCAGGAGTGCATCGAAGCTATCCCGGATGTGATAGACTTCGATAACGGCACTCAACTGCCCATAAGTGTTGAGGGCAAACGCCCGAAATGCTTTCGCTGTGGATCGAAGACTCACCTCAGGGCCTTCTGCAATGAGAAGACCCTGAGAAAGGAGAAAACCCCCCTCCTTCCGAATCCGGCTCCACGGCTACCAGCAACAGGACAAGCGGCAACCAGGAACGATAGGCCCGTGGCACCCATACCCACTCCACGGAAATCAAAAACAGCAGCAGCAGTGGAAATACTAACAACAATAACAGCAATACCAAATGCAACTGCAACAGAGACTCCAGTGCAAACATCACCAACAACAACAAGTGAAAGAGTGGAGTTGGTACCCCTCCCCGACCTCACAGAATCAGACATGGAGTGTGAGGTGGGAGAGAGATGGCAAAAGGTCGTAAGAAGGCACAAACGCAGAAGCAGCGCATCGTCGCCTTTGAAAAGGGAGGAAAGAAATGAGAAAAGGGGTAAAGTCTACTGCAAAGAGACCCACAGCAGCAACAACACCAACACCATCACCACCCACACTAGCGCCACCATCACCACCGGCGACAACCCCACCGCCAACAACACCTTCAACACCACCACCACAAGCACCAACATCGCAAACACAACAACAAAACACACACACCCAGCAACAACGACAAGAAAATAGCAGAACCACACCCCACCCCCAGAAAAACAAATGCACGGCAATAAACACACACAACAAGAAACTAATGACTTACATAATTGAACACACAGACATTTCACAACAGGACTACATAATACCAGCACCAATCAAAACGCCAACTAACATAAGACTGCTAAAAATAGCACAGAAACAATACACAAATATTAAAACGAAATTCCCCAACGCAGTTGGTGATTTCAGGGACCTAGGAGGAACCATCAATCGAAGAGTATACTCAGACATTCTCTTAGAAGAGCCGACGACCAGCCGAAGGGACGATTCAACGGTCCCTTCACCAGACGATCAAGTGAAAAGGGATGTAAAAACCATCCCTCCTCTACCAAAAGTACGGTAAGTGGTCTTTCCCATCTTTTCCACTCTATTTTAAACATGACCTCACTCAGAATAGGCAGCATAAATGCGCGTGGCTTGGGGTCGTCATGGAAGCAGGGTCACCTGCTCAACGACCTCAGGTCACTAAACATAGATGTAGTGGCCATCAGCGAGACCAGAATCTCCGAAGCACGGGCCTTCGCACCGATCTTCGGCGGCTACGATGTGTACGCATCTCACAGCCGTCCTGGATCCGGTGGAGGAGTTGCTGTACTTTTTCGGAGAGGTTTGGATCTCGCCATACGGGCCATCTTCCTGGACCCAGAGGGTAAGCTGGTGGTGCTGGACGTGACCAGCGGAGACGGGCAAGCTTTCAGGCTAGTGGCCGTCTATGCCCCGACAGGAGCAGGGCGGCCTGATTTCTTCCGGCGTCTGGACCTTTCTTGGAACGTCGCGCTCTTTAGTGTTAGTGGGCGACTGGAACGGGATCTTAGATGCACGCTGGGACTGTGTGGGATTAGCGGATAGGGGTGGAGGGTGCAAGAGCCTCACCAACCTGCTCAGGCGTTTTGAACTGTCTGACAGATACCGATTGGATTTCCCGAATGTGCCAATGTGGACTTGGACAAACCGCATAGGGTCATCCAGATCATATCTAGATAGAGTATTTTGTAGGGAAATAGATAGGTCTAGCATAGGCTGTCCACAATTCAAGATAGTCAGCTACACGGACCACAAATTCGTGATCTGTGTGCTTGACTTAGATAGGCTTCATAGACGAGGACCCGGCTACTGGAAGCTAAACGCGTCCTTACCAGCGCGCAAGGCCTACAGAGACCGGATTAGCGAACTAGTTAAGCGGGCGTTGACGGGGGCCATCGTCAACAACAAGTGGTGGTTTGCTCTGAAAAGAGCGATTAGAATAGAATCGATTAGATTTAGTAAGGCTTTAGCAATAGAGAAAAATAGAGCAGAGGGAGAACTAGTTAGAAAATTAGACGAGGCGCTTAGCAAAGGCATTGCGACCGACGTGCTTGCGGCGAAATTGGCCCTTGACCAATTCTTCAATGCAAAGCACGAAGGCTGCGTTGTCAGAGCAAGGGTGCGTGCTCTCAGACACGAGGGGACGAAAGCCGTTCAATGGGCCCGAGTGGCGGAGGCTCGTCGTGGCAACAAAGCCACGATCCGGTCTTTGGTGGACCACGACGGGCGCATGCTACTCGATCCCGGGCAAATGTGTGAAGCTTTTCAGCGACACTTCGCTCAGCTGTTCGGGGGCAGCGGTGGGCCGGGTAGAGGGATGGACTTTAGTGTCTACCTCGACGGACTGCCGCGGCTCTCGGCCACTGAGGCGAGGTGTTGCGAAAAGCCGATAACAGCCGCTGAAGTAAGGGAGGCAATGACTGGCTGCACAAGGGGTAAATCGCCTGGTTTGGATGGTCTGCCCTATGAACTTTACGTACAGATGCCAGACTTGTTCGGAGGCCTCTTGGCGGACGTCTACTGCAACTGGCAACAGAACGGGAGAATTCCCAGTTCTGTGAGCCGAGGAGCGGTGGCACTGCTGAGAAAGGATCCGAACAAGGGGGATAACATAGAAAATTTCCGGCCCATAACTCTGCTAAACACAGAGTTTAAGATTTTGGCCAAGGTGCTAGCAAAGAGGTTGGCGCTTGTCGTTGGTGGTCTGGTGGGAGAGGCGCAGACATGCGCTATTCCCGACAGATCCATCCACGACAACCTCCACCTCATGCGATACATCGTAGAGAGGGTAGCTAGGGAACCTGGCACGGGTGGGTCCTTGATCAATTTAGATCAGTCGAAAGCTTTCGATAGGGTCGACCATCGTTACCTAGCGGCAGTCCTGAGGGCGGCTGGCTTTGGGCCCGTCTTCAGAGGCTGGATCGCTGCCATGCACAGCGACATCTGCTCTGTGGTGAGAGTGAACGGTCACCTGTCGGAACCGTTCAACATCATGCGCTCGGTCCGCCAAGGATGTCCCCTCTCGTCCCTCTTGTACGTATTGACTCTCGAGCCATTACTGCACAAACTGGAGACGTTGAGGGGGGTCCCGCGCGAACTAGGATGCGGAAGATCCGTATCAGCATATGCGGACGATGTCACCGTAGTGGTGTCGAACGCCAAACACATCGAGGCGATCGGCACTACACTAAGAGAATACGAAGCGGTGACAGGAGCAATGATCAACCAGGAAAAGTCAGTGGGCCTGCAGCTCGGCACCTGGAGAGGCAGGTCCATGCCGTCCAACAGCGTCGTCGGACGCTGGACGGACGGACCGGTTAAATTGCTAGGGGTCTGGTTCGGTCCGGACCTCCAGACGGACAAAAACTGGGACGAGGTGACGAGCAGGGTGGCTTCTCTCACCCAGAAATGGGCCGAGAGGAAGCTATCCCTGAAAGGTCGAGCGGAGGTGGCTAACGCGTACATCGCGTCCGTCATCTGCTACCGCCTGACCGTCGTACCTTGTCCTAAGCCTCGCCTGACTGCGCTGGAGCGTTTGCTCTTTCGCTTTTTGTGGAAGGGACGCGCTCCGATGGTCAGGCGGTCCATCTGTTGTCAACACCCGCTACGTGGAGGGCTGGGCATGCCGTGGCTGATGATGCGCAGGCACGCGCTCAGGCTACGACATCTCCACCTCTTCCTCGACGGTGATCAGGTGTGGTCGCCGTTTGCTAGACGCGTGTTTCCCCAGCTCGTTTCCTTGACGGAGTTGCAGTCCTGGGTCAAGCGAAGACCGAGAGGGAGCACCTGGAGACTGGAATGTCTTCAGGCGCTCACAGCCCTCGACCAATCGGGCAATGTGATCGGTGGAAACTCCACCTCGGCGTTCTATAGAGGATTAGTGGAGGGGAAGAGCGACGACGTACTTGGGGAAACTCTAGGCGTCGACGAAAATCAACTAGCCAATCTCTTCGGAAGAACTTTCGGGCCAGGGCCTATGGACAACTTCCAGAAATCTCTGGCCTGGCAGTGCTACCGAGGAGCCTTGCCAGTTCGGGATAAACTCTACAGGCATGGAGGTGCCGTCAGCCGGGCATGTCCGAGATGCGCGCAGGGCGACGAAACCGTCCTGCACGCACTCGTCCAGTGTCCGAAAATTGCTGACTTGTGGGTTTATGTCGAACACCTGCTGTCGCGTTTAGGACGGATCCGGCTATCATCTGAGTCCATCGTGAGGATTGCCCCGCCCTCCTCCTTTAGCCGGGAAGGGCAGGCAGTTTTTATCTGCCTGGTGGCCATGGCGAAAGAGATAGTATGGTGGACACGTTTGAAAGGGCTGAAGACGAGCACTTACCTCTTCGGTGATGCTCTTATTGACTTTTTCAAATTTCATTTGAAAAGGAAAATCAGAGTAGAGAAGGAAGTGCTCTCTTCCCAGCATTTTGTTGAAAGATGGGTGAGAGAAGCAAGAATGGCCCGAGTGAATGGGCCGACTCTGAGTATATATCTGTAAACTAAAGGTGGAAAACTGGGAGAGGGCACTTGCCTTGGTGGTCAGGGTCATTGTGGCTTTTTACTGGGCTTTCTCCACAAATGTCCCTCCGAAGTCTCCCCCCTATTGGGGAATTTTTCATTGTTATTTTCATTGTTATTTTTGTTACATCCTCTGTTTTTGTTTTTTTACACGCAGAAATGCCCATTTGTACCGTCCTGCATTGTCCTGCACTGTCCTTAATGTCTACTTTATGTAAACCCTTGTGGTTAATAAAGAAAACATTATTATTATTATTATTATTATTATTGAATGCCATGGTTGACGGAGGCTCGGCTCTGTAAGGTATAGTAATTTTTAACCGTTAAAACAATTGTAAATTGTTTAAAACTTGAACCAAATTGTTGATAAAGACACCCTCCTCCTCGTGAGAGGGGTCTTTCTGTCCGTTATTTGGCCCTTCGGGGTTAAATAACCAGTTATTGGGGTTTTGTACCCAAAATTTCATTTTAAACAAAAAAACATGGCTACCAAAAAGAAATTTCATACGTCACTCCCACTCATTCCGTCTTCTTCTTCCTCAATCATCACTACAGCAGAGAGAAGATTGTCTCTCTCCCTCCCTTCTTTAAATGTGTCTCTCTCCCTCCCTTCTCTTTCGCAAGCGACGAAAGAAAAGAAAAGTCTCGTGCAAAGCGTGCAAGGTTTCTCCACGACGACGACGACAGCGACGAAACAGGTGTGCGGGAAATACGAAAACCCAGTTAATTCGTCTGACGTCAGGAATAATAGCAGTAGCAGCCGTAATAACAACAGCAACAGTGACAATGAAAACAACAGTAGCAGCCGCAACAGCATCACCAGCAGCATAAACAACAACAGCATTAGCAGCAGCAACACCAACAACAACCACAGCAACAGCGGCGGAGGCAGTAGTCGTAGTACCTGCAGCAACAAAAGTACCAGCAGCTCTGACGACAACAACAACAGCAGAGAAAAACCAATCTCATTTGCAGGTATTGCGAAAAACTTGGAAACAATCCTCATAACAAATGAGGAATTAGAGGAAGCGAAGAAGATGGTGACAAAGAACGGACACCGAGCAATCTGCAAGGCAGCGGAAAAATTTTTCAAAACCCAAGAGCACTGTACGGTCACGTACCGTACAGTAAGTACAAAATCCCGTAGGGTGGAAAGAGCCACAGAGGCCCAAATACAAAAAGCCTTGGGGTCTGTGTGGCAGAGGAAAACGCACATCACCCGAGGCAAAAAATACGCCACCGTAGACGTACTTTTTGCCACACCCCAGGAGGCAAAGGCCCAATCAGTAGTGACCCTAAGGAGCGAGGAAATGGTGTTGGTGCCCTCCTACTGCGGGCAAAAAATTGTGAGGGTCAAACTGTCCCACGTCCCCCCCGGAATGACCCCTTCTTGGCTGGCCGCGTCTGTCCTCGTCGGAATCGAGGACAAAACAACTGTACTGCAAGTACAGAAAAAAGTAAGAGAAGATTGGGTCGGCTCCTGCATTGAGATGCTAATCCAAACCAACCAGGAGTGCATCGAAGCTATCCCGGATGTGATAGACTTCGATAACGGCACTCAACTGCCCATAAGTGTTGAGGGCAAACGCCCGAAATGCTTTCGCTGTGGATCGAAGACTCACCTCAGGGCCTTCTGCAACGAGAAGACCCTGAGAAAGGAGAAAACCCCCCTCCTTCCGAATCCGGCTCCACGGCTACCAGCAACAGGACAAGCGGCAACCAGGAACGATAGGTCCGTGGCACCCATACCCACTCCACGGAAATCAAAGACAGCAGCAGCAGTGGAAATATTAACAACAACAACAGCAATACCAAATGCAGCTGCAACAGAGACTCCAGTGCAAACATCACCAACAACAACAAGTGAAAGAGTGGAGCTGGTACCCCTCCCCGACCTTACAGAATCAGACATGGAGTGTGAGGTGGGAGAGGGATGGCAAAAGGTCGCAAGAAGGCACAAACGCAGAAGCAGCGCATCGTCGCCTTTGAAAAGGGAGGAAAGAAATGAGGAAAGGGTAAAGTCTACTGCAAAGAGACCCACAGCAGCAACACCACCAACACCATCACCACCCACACCAGCACCACCATCACCACCGGCGACAACCCCACCGCCAACAACACCTTCAACACCACCACCACAAGCACCAACATCGCAAACACAACAACAAAACACACACACCCAGCAACAACGACAAGAAAATAGCAGAACCACACCCCACCCCCAGAAAAACAAATGCACGGCAATAAACACACACAACAAGAAACTAATGACTTACATAATTGAACACACAGACATTTCACAACAGGACTACATAATACCAGCACCAATCAAAACGCCAACTAACATAAGACTGCTAAAAATAGCACAGAAACAATACACAAACATTAAAACGAAATTCCCCAACGCAGTTGGTGATTTCAGGGACCTAGGAGGAACCATCAATCGAAGAGTATATTCAGACATTCTCTTAGAAGAGCCGACGACCAGCCGAAGGGACGATTCAACGGTCCCTTCACCAGACGATCAAGTGAAAAGGGATGTAAAAACCATCCCTCCTCTACCAAAAGTACGGTAAGTGGTCTTTCCCATCTTTTCCACTCTATTTAAACATGACCTCACTCAGAATAGGCAGCATAAATGCGCGTGGCTTGGGGTCGTCATGGAAGCAGGGTCACCTGCTCAACGAACTCAGGTCACTAAACATAGATGTAGTGGCCATCAGCGAGACCAGAATCTCCGAAGCACGGGCCTTCGCACCGATCTTCGGCGGCTACGATGTGTACGCATCTCCCAGCCGTCCTGGATCGGGTGGAGGAGTTGCTGTGCTTTTTCGGAGAGGTTTGGATCTCGCCATACGGGCCATCTTCCTGGACCCAGAGGGTAAGCTGGTGGTGCTGGACGTGACCAGCGGAGACGGGCAAGCTTTCAGGCTAGTGGCCGTCTATGCCCCGACAGGAGCAGGGCGGCCTGATTTCTTTCGGCGTCTGGAGACCTTTCTTGGAACGTCCCGCTCTTTAGTGTTAGTGGCGACTGGAACGGGATCTTAGATGCACGCTGGGACTGTGTGGGATTAGCGGATAGAGGTGGAGGGTGCAAGAGCCTCACCAACCTGCTCAGGCGTTTTGAACTGTCTGACAGGTACCGATTGGATTTCCCGAATGTGCCAATGTGGACTTGGACAAACCGCATAGGGTCATCCAGATCATATCTAGATAGAGTATTTTGTAGGGAAATAGATAGGTCTAGCATAGGCTGTCCACAATTCAAGATAGTCAGCTACACGGACCACACATTCGTGACCTGTGTGCTTGACTTAGATAGGCTTCATAGACGAGGACCCGGCTACTGGAAGCTAAACGCGTCCTTACCAGCGCGCAAGGCCTACAGAGACCGGATTAGCGAACTAGTTAAGCGGGCGTTGACGGGGGCCATCGTCAACAACAAGTGGTGGTTTGCTCTGAAAAGAGCGATTAGAATAGAATCGATTAGGTTTAGTAAGGCTTTAGCAATAGAGAAAAATAGAGCAGAGGGAGAACTAGTTAGAAAATTAGACGAGGCGCTTAGCAAAGGCATTGCGACCGACGTGCTTGCGGCGAAATTGGCCCTTGACCAATTCTTCAATGCAAAGCACGAAGGCTGCGTTGTCAGAGCTAGGGTGCGTGCTCTCAGACACGAGGGGACGAAAGCCGTTCAATGGGCCCGAGTGGCGGAAGCGCGTCGTGGCAACAAAGCCACGATCCGGTCTTTGGTGGACCACGACGGGCGCATGCTACTCGATCCCGGGCAAATGTGTGAAGCTTTTCAGCGACACTTCGCTCAGCTGTTCGGGGGCAGCGGGGGGCCGGGTAGAGGGATGGACTTTAGTGTCTACCTCGACGGACTGCCGCGGCTCTCGGCCACTGAGGCGAGGTGTTGCGAAAAGCCGATAACAGCCGCTGAAGTACGGGAGGCAATGACTGGCTGCACAAGGGGTAAATCGCCTGGTTTGGATGGTCTGCCCTATGAACTTTACGTACAGATGCCAGACTTGTTCGGAGGCCTCTTGGCGGACGTCTACTGCAACTGGCAACAGAACGGGAGAATTCCCAGTTCTGTGAGCCGAGGAGCGGTGGCACTGCTGAGAAAGGATCCGAACAAGGGGGATAACATAGACAATTTCCGGCCCATAACTCTGCTAAACACAGAGTTTAAGATTTTGGCCAAGGTGCTAGCAAAGAGGTTGGCGCTTGTCGTTGGTGGTCTGGTGGGAGAGGCGCAAACATGCGCCATTCCCGACAGATCCATCCACGACAACCTCCACCTCATGCGATACATCGTAGAGAGGGAAGCTAGGGAACCTGGCACGGGTGGGTCCTTGATCAATTTAGATCAGTCGAAAGCTTTCGATAGGGTCGACCATCGTTACCTAGCGGCAGTCCTGAGGGCGGCTGGCTTTGGGCCCGTCTTCAGAGGCTGGATCGCTGCCATGCACAGCGACATCTGCTCTGTGGTGAGAGTGAACGGTCACCTGTCGGAACCGTTCAACATCATGCGCTCGGTCCGCCAAGGATGTCCCCTCTCGTCCCTCGTGTACGTATTGACTCTCGAGCCATTACTGCACAAACTGGAGACGTTGAGGGGAGTCCCGCGCGAACTAGGATGCGGAAGATCCGTGTCAGCATATGCGGACGATGTCACCGTAGTGGTGTCGAACGCCAAACACATCGAGGCGATCGGCACTACACTAAGAGAATACGAAGCTGTGACAGGAGCAATGATCAACCAGGAAAAGTCAGTGGGCCTGCAGCTCGGCACCTGGAGAGGCAGGTCCATGCCGTCCAACAGCGTCGTCGGGCGCTGGACGGACGGACCGGTTAAATTGCTAGGGGTCTGGTTCGGTCCGGACCTCCAGACGGACAAAAACTGGGACGAGGTGACGAGCAGGGTGGCTTCTCTCACCCAGAAATGGGCGGAGAGGAAGCTATCCCTGAAAGGTCGAGCGGAGGTGGCTAACGCGTACATCGCGTCTGTCATCTGCTACCGCCTAACCGTCGTACCTTGTCCTAAGCCTCGCCTGACTGCGCTGGAGCGTTTGCTCTTTCGCTTTTTGTGGAAGGGACGTGCTCCGATGGTCAGGCGGTCCATCTGTTGTCAACACCCGCTACGTGGAGGGCTGGGCATGCCGTGGCTGATGATGCGCAGGCACGCGCTCAGGCTACGACATCTCCACCTCTTCCTCGACGGTGATCAGGTGTGGTCGCCGTTTGCTAGGCGCGTTTTTCCCCAGCTCGTTTCCTTGACGGAGCTGCAGTCCTGGGTCAAGCGAAGACCGAGAGGGAGCGCCTGGAGACTGGAATGTCTTCAGGCGCTCACAGCCCTCGACCAATCGGGCAATGTGATCGGTGGAAACTCCACCTCGGCGTTCTATAGAGGATTAGTGGAGGGGAAGAGCGACGACGTACTTGGGGAAACTCTAGGCGTCGACGAAAATCAACTAGCCAATCTCTTCGGAAGAACTTTCGGGCCAGGGCCTATGGACAACTTCCAGAAATCTCTGGCCTGGCAGTGCTACCGAGGAGCCTTGCCAGTTCGGGATAAACTCTACAGGCATGGAGGTGCCGTCAGCCGGGCATGTCCGAGATGCGCGCAGGGCGACGAAACCGTCCTGCACGCACTCGTCCAGTGTCCGAAAATTGCTGACTTGTGGGTTTATGTCGAACACCTGCTGTCGCGTTTAGGACGGATCCAGCTATCATCTGAGTCTATCGTGAGGATTGCCCCGCCCTCCTCCTTTAGCCGGGAAGGGCAGGCAGTTTTTATCTGTCTGGTGGCCATGGCGAAAGAGATAGTATGGTGGACACGTTTGAAAGGGCTGAAGACGAGCACTTACCTCTTCGGTGATGCTCTGATTGACTTTTTCAAATTTCATTTGAAAAGGAAAATCAGAGTAGAGAAGGAAGTGCTCTCTTCCCAGCATTTTGTTGAAAGATGGGTGAGAGAAGCAAGAATGGCCCGAGTGAATGGGCCGACTCTGAGTATATATCTGTAAACTAAAGGTGGAAAACTGGGAGAGGGCACTTGCCTTGGTGGTCAGGGTCATTGTGGCTTTTTACTGGGCTTTCTCCACAAATGTCCCTCCGAAGTCTCCCCCCTATTGGGGAATTTTTTCATTGTTATTTTCATTGTTATTCTTGTTACATCCTCTGTTTTTGTTTTTTTACACGCAGAAATGCCCATTTGTACCGTCCTGCATTGTCCTGCACTGTCCTTAATGTCTACTTTATGTAAACCCTTGTGGTTAATAAAGAAATCATTATTATTATTATTATTATTATTATTATTATTATTATTATTATTATTATTATTATTATTATTCTTTGTGTCTCAGTCATTGATGTTAGTTAACTGGAAACTTTGTTGAAATGAATATCAAGCCACTACCTGCAGCCTCAGATATTCAGGACGTATCGGAGGGTTCTTGCTGTTCCCAGCAAGCATGCCTTTTGAAGCGTTCCAAAGAGTGTGAAGGGGCCAATTTTCTTTAACCATCCCTGGAAACCTTTTGAGATAGTCCCTAGTGCGCCTATGACAATCGGGATCACTTTGACTTCATGGCAGTTCCAAATCCTTTTTACCTCCCACTTTAAGTCCTGGTATCGGTTAATTTTCTCCCTCTCCTTCTCTTGCACTCTCGTGTCGAATGGGCAGGCCACATCTACAATCAGGCACGATCTTTTTTCTTTGTCCACAACCACCAGGTCAGGTCTATTGTGTTCCAGTTTTTTGTCCGTCTGTATCCTAAAATCCCACAGCACCTTCACCTGATCGTTTTCCATCACCGACTCTGGCTTATGCTCATACCACTTCTCAGAATGTGGTAAACTGTTTACTTTGCATAGGTGCCAGTGGATCACCCTGCCCATCACATCATGTCTCCAGCCCTTATAGTGGGTCTGGGCTAGGTGTTTACACTCCGATACAATGTGAGCCACAGTCTTCTCTCTCTCTCTCCACAGATCCTGCACAGTGGGCTGGCCTCCTCCTTGTAAATATGGTGTTTCACCCATTTCAATTTGAGGGCCTGCTCCTGCGCAGCCATTAACATTCCTTCTGTAGCCTTCTTAAGGTCTCCTCTTTTCAACCAGTTCCATGTCTGTGGATCTCTAAATTCAGTTTTCTCAAAGAAGGTACTATGAAGGGATCTCAGCACCACCAGCAGCACCAGTAGCGGCAGCAATAGTGGTGCTGCCGAAAAAGGGAACATTTCTTTTTGCAGGTGTCGCCCGAAATATAGAAACAGTGTTAGTCACAGAGGAGGAGATGGCAGTCGCAAGTGCCATGGTGACAAGAAACGCCAATAGAGTTTCCCTGAAACCTCCACCCGATTTTCTCAAGGACCAGCAGCTACGGACGGTGACTTACCGGACCGTAAGAAAAATCTCACATAAGGTGGGGAGAGACACGGAGGCTCAAATCCCAAAGGCCTTGGTGTGTCTGGGCACGCAAAACCCACATCACCCGAGGCAGAAAGTACGCCACAGAAGACGTACTTTTCGCCACCCCCCAGGAAGCAAAGTCTCACTCTTTGGAAACCCTAAAGAGTGAGGAGATAGTCTTGGTGCCCTCCTACTGCGGGCAGAAAATTGTGAGAGTCAAAGTGACCCAGGTCCCACCCGACGTGCCCATACCTTGGCTGGCCGCGTCTGTCCTTGCTGGACAGGACGACCATGCTGCAAGTAGAGAAAAATAGGCAGAGAGAACTGGTCAGGTATAGGCATGCAAATGCTTATACAAACTGACCAGGAATGTATCGACGCTATCCCCGATATCATAGACATCGAGGAAGGATTCCAACTCCCTATAAGAATAGAAGGAAGACGGCCAAAATGTTATCTCTGTGGGTCAAAGGGTCACCTCAGGCCTTTTGTCCGCAGAAGACAGCGAAGAAGAAGGCCCCTCTCCTTCCAATACCTGGGCCGCTGCTACCAAGAGCAGGGCAGGCATCAAACGCAGAAGCTCCTTCCACGGTGAGTAGAAGGGCAACGTCCGTGGCACCCGTACCAAGGCCACGGACAACTAAAGCAGTAGCATCAGTGACGACAACAGCAGTAGCTAAATTTGCAGTAGCTGCACCAGCAACAAAATTGCCAGAGAGGGCTCCACTACCACCACCAACATCCGTGGAGCACACACCCCTCCCAGACGCCATGGAATCCGACATGGAGTTTGAGGCGCGAGGGAAGTGGCAAACGGTCTGCCACAAAAAAGAAAAAAGAAAAAACCCTTAGCTTCACCCTCCAAAGGCGAAGGCACACAAAGAGGGGTAAAGGCTGCAAGGAGACTTGCAGCAACATCACCACCATCACCACCACAAGCACCACCGCCAACAACAACCACACCACCACTAGCCACACCAAAAACATCAACAACGCAAACAAAACAAAACACACACACCAAACAGCAACAAGAAGAAAACAGCAACAAAATCACCCCTCCCCAAAGAAAAAAGTACACAGCCATAAACATGGCAAAAAAAGAACTCATACAATATATAAAGCAGCACACAGACATCACAGAAAAAACTAATACACCCCACCAACACCAAGAACTCTCCCGACGAACATAAGCATCATTGATATCAAAATAGAACAGTACAAACTTTTCAAACAAAAATACCCCAAAGCAGTTGGAGACTTCAGAGGGCCAGTTACCAAGAGGATATACACTGACATCCTCTTGGAAACCCGCATGACCAGTCAAAGGGACGGTTCTACTGTGCCTTCACCACACGATCAAGGTAAGTGACCCTTTCTCAGTTGCCCCGTTTCTCATCCAACATGACCGTACTTAGAATAGGCAGTATAAATGCATGTGGCCTGGGGTCATCTTGGAAGAAGGGTAACCTGCACAACGACCTCAGGTCATTAAACATAGATGTGGTGGCCATCAGGGAGACTAGAATCTCCGAAGCACGAACCTTCGCACCGATCTTCGGCGGCTACGATGTATACTCATCTCCCACCCGTCCAGGATCGTGGGGAGGGGTTGCCGTCCTTTTTCGGAGAGGCTTGGATCTCGCCATACGGGCCATAATCCTGGACCCAGAAGGTCAGTCGGTGGTGCTGGACGTGACCGGCAGCGAAGGAAATGCTTTCAGGCTAGTAGCCGTCTACGCCCCAACTGGGGCAGGACGGCCAGATTACTTTAGACGTCTAGAGACCTTTCTTGGAATGTCGCGCTCTTTAGTGTTAGTGGGCGACTGGAATGGTATCTTGGATGCACGATGGGATTGTGTGGGGCTAGTGGATAGGGGAGGAGGGTGCAAGAGCCTTACCAACCTGTCAGACGTTTTGAATTGTCTGACAGGTATCGACTGGATCACCCGAATGTGCCAATGTGGACATGGACAAACCGCATCGGGTCATCCAGATCGTATCTCATAGGGTATTCTGCAGAGAACTAGATAAGGCTAGTATAAGTTGTCCACAATTTAAAATAGTCGACTACACAGACAACAAATTTGTGATCTGTGAGATCGACATAGACAGACTTCATAGACAAGGGTCCGGTTACTGGAAGCTGAACGCGTCTTTCCCGGCGCGCTAAGCCTACAGAGACCGGATTAGCGTATTAGTTAAGCGGGCGTTGACGGGAGCGGTCGTCAACAACAGGTGGTGGTTCGCCCTGAAAAGGACAATTAAAGTAGAGTCGATTAGGTTTAGCAAAGGACTAGTGATAGAGAAAAATAGAGTAGAGTAAGAGCTAGTCAGAAAGCTAGAATAGGCGTTTAGAACAGGCATCGCAACCGACGTGCTTGCGGCGAGATTGGCACTCGACCAAATCTTCAACGCAAAAGACGAAGGGTGCGTTGTCAGAGCTAGAGCGCGTGCTCTGAAACACGAGGGGACAAAAGCCGTCCAATGGGCCCGGGTGACAGAGGCGCGACGTAGCAACAAAGCCACAATTCGGTTTTTATCTGACGAAAACGGGCGCGTGTTGCTCGAACCCGAGCAGATGTGTGAGGCTTTTCAGCAACACTTTGCTGGACTGTTGGGGAGCAGCGGCGGGCCGGATCGGGGTATGGACTTCAGTGCATACATCGACGGACTGCTTCGGCTCTCGACGACTGCAGCACAGTGTTGCGAAAAGCCAATAACAGCCGGTGAAATATGGGAAGCGATGGCTAACTGCACGAGGCGTAAATCGTCGGGTTTAGATGGTCTGCACTACGAGCTTTATGCATTTATGCCAGACTTGTTCGGTGACCTCTTGGTAGACGTCTAATGCAACTGGCAGCAGAACGTGAGCATTCCCGGTTTTGTGGGACGAGTAGCGGTGGCACTGCTGAGAAAAAATCCGAATAAGGGTGATGTTATCGATAATTTCAGGCCCATAACTCTGCTAAACGCAGAATTCAAGATTTTGGCCAACGTGTTTTGTCAAACAGATACTGTCACGTGTAGATCGGATCCGGCTATCGTCCGAATATAGTGAAGATCGACCCGCCGCCTTCCTTAGGTCAGGAAGAGCAAGCAATTTTCCTCTGTCTGGTGGCAGTTGCGAAAGAGGTTATATGGTGGACCAGGTTAAAAGGACTGAAGACAGACACTTTTCTCTTCGGCCAATCCCTCATCAACTTCTTCAAGTTTAACCTGGAAAGGAAGGTGAGGGTGGAGAGAGAAGTGCTGCCCCTCAGTACATTTGCTAAAAGGTGGATAAATGTGGCGAGAATGGCTCGTGTGAATGGGCTTACTCTGACCATACGCCTATAGGCTAGCTAATTTGGGGAGGAAAGGGGTGCACTTCCTAGGTGCCCTAGAAGCGCAGGGTGGTTCAGGATTGGTGGTGTACCTGAGTCACCCCTGGGTCGTCAAGCCACGATAGGGGAATTTATTTATTTTGTTATATGTATACATAGTTTATTTTATATTTTTTATATCTTCATTGTTAAATTAGTCTTGCCATTGTGCACTTTTACTCGACCTTATTGTAAACCTCCACTGTCCCTGTCTTTGTATTGTCCCCTACATGTCGGCCCTAGTATCTAATAAATGAAATCATTATTATTATTATTTTGGTGAAGACAACGTTCTGGCAAGAAAACTCCGAAAAATAGAGAAAATAAAAAGAGAGAAGAAAAAAAAAAAGATAAAAAGGAGAGAAGAAAAATCAACAAAAAAAAAAAATGACCAATGAAAATATTAACAACGACAAATAAAATCGACATCCCACACCACATCACTAATAATATATATATATATATATAAACGTAAAAAATGAAACGAAATATCATTTCCCACTCTTAGTACGGCTGTTACTTAAATATAAGTATGTACACGTACATACATATATGTATACAGACGTACAGTAGTATGTATATATATATACATACTTGCACACATATATATATGTACGTATGGATTCACCAAACATTTATTATAATGCTCGGTGTGTTTGTAAACAAACATCCCGTATTAAGCCGTAGTGTCTAGCAACCACCGTTGCTCGTTTGTTCAACACTGACAAAGGAACGCTGTACTAGTTTCAAGCTTGTTAACTATCGTCAGCAACGTATTTCGGACGTTCAACTATCTGGCAGGAAGGTTTACGTTGCTGACGATAGCTAACAAGCTTGAAACTAGTACAGCGTTCCTTTGTCAGTGTTGAACAAACGAGCAACGGTGGTTGCTAGACACTACGGCTTAATACGGGATGTTTGTTTACAAACACACCGAGCATTATAATAAATGTTTGGTGAATCCATACGTACATATATATATGTGCGCATGTATGTATATATAGATACTACTGTACGTCTGTATACATATATGTATGTACGTATCATACTTATATATATATATATATATATATATATATATATATATATATATATATATATATATATATATATATATATATATATATATATATATATATATATATAATATATTAACATATGGAAACTATATTTATGAAACGATATTTATTTCATTATACATATTTCAAGGACACCAAAGCAAATTATGCTGCGCTTTCATCAGATAAAATATAATATAGATCTGTTTTATAAACAAATATTTACCTACCCTTAAAAGAATGCGACCACGTATCCCACAAATTAATTATAACTTCTACATATATATATATATATATATATATATATATATATATATATATATATATATATATATAAAACTTTAATTTGTTATTTTAAAAGTGAGCGTCTTTAATCTGTTATTTTAATCTGTTATTTTAATAAATATTTGCTCTACGGTTCTTATATATTTGATATATATTTATCCTTATCGAGCCCTCTTTGGATTTTAGTCTTCAAATGTATTATTATTACTATATATATATATATATATATATATACATATATATATACATATATATATATATATATATATATTAGAAAGATCGAGTATCGAAAAATCGGCGCACGAGTTCACGATAAACAATATTCGAAATGAGCGGCAGAGGGCTCAATAATTCAGATGAATCAGAGCTATAACTATCGTTAAAATACCGTCACACATAGAACAAG
>OZ024744.1:85771253-85776253 GCA_964016885.1 Eledone cirrhosa
GCATAATTAGGAATATAATCACTTATTTCCTAATGTTTGTTGAGTGAGTTGGAATTTGGCCGGAGTATCGCTAAAAAGCTTTCTCCGATATTGTATTTATATATATATATATGTATGTATATAGTAATATTAAACGTGTAAACTAAAATCCGAAGAGGGCTCGATAAGGATTATATGTATATATATAATATATATATAAATGTATATAAACAAATTCTAAACCAAATATTCATTAAATGTACAGATTGAAGTTTAATAAAAAAAAAATCGGTGCTTTCACCATTTTACGGGATTTTCTGAAACAGAAGATACCGTAAAAGGGTGAGAGTAGCGATTCTTTGCTTAAACTTTAATCTGTACACACACACACATATGCATATATATATATATATATATATATATATATATATATATATATATATATATATATATATATTTATTTATTTATTTGTGTGTGTGTGTGTGTGTGTGTGTATGTGTGTGTGTGTGTGTGTGTGTGGTTGTGTGGTTGTGTGTGTGTGTGTGTGTGTGTATATATATATGTGTGTGTGTGTGTGTGTGTGTGTATGTGTGTGTGTGTGTGTGTGTGTGTGTGTGTGTGTGTGTGTGTATGTGTGTGTGTGTGTGTGTGTGGTTGTGTGTGAGTGTGTGTGTGTGTGTGTGGTTGTGTGGTTGTGTGTGTGTGTGTGTATATATATGTGTGTGTGTGTATGTGTGTGTGTGTGTGTGTGTGTGTGTGTGTGTGTGTGTGTGTGTGTGTGTGGTTGTGTGTGTGTGTGTATATATGTGTGTGTGTGTGTGTGTGTGTGTGTGCATATGTATGTAATTAGTCTTAGCGACGGATATTTCGTCAAATGTTTCTCTGAAATATGCGATTATTCATGATAAGTTGAGGTTTGACATTACTCTAAAGAGTGAAAGGATAGTTAGAGAGAGCGCGAATAGCCTCTGATACGCGATATAAAGGAAATATGTGTGGTCTTATATCGTAGTAAATCTTTTCTTAAAGACCCTTTAGTCTCTCTGTTACAAATAGCCTCGTGGGAGGAAGACAATTAATGAAGCAGATATTATATACAGAACAATAATGTAGAAGCCGAACGTTAAAACAAAGTGAAAGGTTCTGGGATATTTCGTGGTCAGGAAACATTGGGGATGCAGAGGTTGCTGAAATACGGGAGCTCGAAACCCGATCGGCATGTCCGTGTAATGGAAGAGAAACCTGACAACAAAACTGCAATTATTTTACTGACAGATAACAGCCATGTGGTCTACTCGACTCTAAACATACGAGGTGTGCCAGAAAAGTTCCAGGACTGATGTCACAAAAGATTTATTTCAAACCCAAACTTCACACTAAGAGTTTTGTCCTCCAAAGTAATCCCCTTGGAGTCTAATGCACTTTTTCATCCTTTTCTGCCACGCTTGCATGCACTCCTGGAAGGATTCTTCCGGGATCCTCCGCAGTTCCGTCGTAACGGCTTTTTTGATGTCGTCCACGTCTTCAAAACAGGTTCCCTCAGGGTCGTACACGAAGATCCATGACTCATCACCGGTGATGACTGTCCCTAGCAAGTCTGGTTCGGTTTCAAGACGCTCGAGGATGTTCTGGCACACTTGCATGCGTCGATTCTTCTGGTCATCGTTCAGCAGCTTTGGCACCATCTTCGCGCAGACTTTCCGCACGTCCAAATTCTCAGTGAGAATCTTCCAGACGCGATTCATGCCCAGCTTATTTGCCTTCAGTCGAACAATCAGCCGACGGTCGCTACGCAGCATCTGCCTGACGCGCTCAACGTTGGCCTCAGTCCTGGTTGTTGAGGGCCTTCTGCTCCTGGGGTCATCTTGCACCACTCAAAAACACGTGGGCGTGACATCGTCTCATCTCCATACACTTGCTGCAGCAATCCTAGTGCTTCTGACGGAGTTTTCCCCAACCTTACCAGGAACTTCAAGTTTGTTCGTTGCTCTGTGTTCATTGCTTGACGACCTGAAACAGAGGACACGTATATAAAATTATGAAAAAAAAAGTTTGATCGCTGCAGAGAGCTAAGATTACAGTTACATACCCCTGGGGGATTACTTTGAAGGAGAAAACTCTTAGTGTGAAGTTTGGGTTTGAAATAAATCTTTTGTGACATCAGGCCTGGAACTTTTCTGACACACCTCGTATATATACATATACATGCATATACATATATAGATACACATATACATACATACATATACATATACATGCATCTATATAAATAGATACATATATACATATATACATAAACATGCATATACATATATAGATTCATATATATATGCATATATATACGTATGCCTGCATATGTGTATTTGTGTGTGTGTGATGTATACACACACACATATATATACGTATATATATATATAAACATATATAGATACACATATATATATATATGCATATATATATACGTATACCTGCATATGTGTATGTGGGATGTATATATACACACACACATACACACACACACACACACACACACACACACACACACACACACACACACACACACACACACACACACACACACACACACAGACAGACACAGACACACACACACACACACACACACACACACACACACACACACACACACACACACACACACATACACACACACACACACACACACACACACACACATACACATACACACACACACACACACACATATATATATATAAAGTAAAAAAGATGAAATCGAAAATGCAACTGGAGTCTTACTTAAAAAAAATATATATATATTTATTTGGTTCCTTTACCGGTTTCGCAGTTCTTCTACTTTTCAAAAGTAGAGTTGAGATGGAGAAAAACCACAGATGTGAGAAAGACCACAGACCCTCCATCTCAACTCTACTTTTGAAAAGCAGAAAAACTGCGAAACCGGTAAAGGAACCAAATAAATATATATATTTTAAAAAAAAAATAAGACTCCAGTTGCATTTTCGATTTCATCTTTTTTCCTTTATACTTTCACTCGTGTAGGACACCTCGGTTATTTTTCATTTGTAAAAACACCTCACTTTCTAATATATATATATATATATATATATATATATATATATATATATATATATATATTTATATACATACACACCTATGTTTTTATATCCAGCAGGACCTTATCGGCCTAACTTTTCACCGTGTGAAGCAAAAGCTGTAGACTGAGAATTTTGATGATCTAGAGTGGTCCTGACTAGGATGTAGAATATTGCAGAAAACAGATTTCAGAGAGCAAAGCGGCGGACGTGTATAAGTCGCAATGAGAGGTAAAAATTGCTAGAACTGGTGTTTTATAACTAAATGACGTACGTATTCCCTACTGTCATGGCAGCTTCAGTTGGTAGTAAAGAGAGAGCAATTACAGGGTAGTGAATGGAATGTGAATGCTATGTTGAGAATGGATCCGAACAAGAAGCACGTAATTAACATTTCCAGGTTCAAGGTTCTGATAAACAGAAAGCTGTTGATTGTTGCAAATGTACTTATCAAGTAAATGCTTGTCATCGCCACTGTAGACGCAAAGTTGTACAATCTCTCATAGAGTTCATCATCGGTAGAGAGTCAGGCACCATGCTTTGCAGCATAGAGTTATGGCTCTTTACGTTCTGAGTTCAAATCCTGCCGAGGTTATATTTGCTTTTCATCCTTACGGTATCGATAAATAAAGCACCAGTAATGCACTGGGATAATTGCTGGCCTTGTGCCAAAAGTAGAAACAATTATTACCTGTTAACCGTCAGAACAGAGTAGTGATGGTTGTATGGTAATAAAGTTATCTTTGGAAACATGTGTTTCATGTTCCATCCCACAGCATACCAACCTGAGCAAAGGCTTTCAGCCATAGCCTCGTATTAAACACGGATTTTAGACGATATTTGCTTGGCGGAAGCATGACAGAAACTATAGGAAGTTTACAACTTTTCTCTGGCTTTAAACTTTGTTCACCAACATGTTTAAAATTATCACACATTCCTCAGATGTCGTTAAAGGAATCCACTCTGATTCAACCTCTTCGGTCATGTCTCGGCTCAGACATAACTTTACTTCAATTTTCTTTACAACTCAAGGAAGCTCTGCAAAAGTGCCAGATGATACATCTATTCTTTCTCTCACAAAGCCATATAATATTTTTGTGAATACTCAGAATCTTGACTGCTCAGCCTCGTATCTCACGTATTACCACGATACTTTTCCCGACATTTTGTGAAATATACTGTAGCTATTGATTTTATAAACGATGTCTCGGTGTATCACCTCCGACATTATTTTAGCCGACACTAATAGAAAATGTGTTTGCACCTCATCTTCTATAAGTGAGGCTTCAAATGGAAAAACCGCATAGCCGTATTTACATTAAACTCATCTTCAATCTTCTAATAGACGCTTCGTTAACCCTTTAGCATTTAAACCGGCCATATCCAACCAGAACTCTCTCACCTCTCTCTGTTCAAATTGGCTGTAACTCACCGCTCATTCTATCATTAAGGTATTGTTCTCAAAATAAATACTATGAAGATCTTGTAGATTCAATATTATGTGAGCTAGTTATGAAAGAAACTGCCTTTACCGTGAAAATACGATAGTATATATAGAGTAATGTAAATGCTAAAGGGTTAAAGCATAAATATATATTATCTAAAAAGGCAGTTCGTTTGAATACAACCACATAGAAACATACATAATAAAACCGTTTATTGCAACTCATTGGTCAATACAACAGTAACAGAAGCTGCTTTAAGCTGTTAAGTAATCAGATCATGAAATATGTTCCAACAAAATTAAACTTAAGAATGATGATGTTTTACTTTATTACTGATACCAGTCGATATTGTCTTTTCTTCCGTTAACTGAACATATCAAGTGTATCCCTGTGTTTATGTGTCTATGTTTCTATGTATGTATGTATGTATATATGTATATATATATGTATATATATATACACACATATATATATATATATATATAT
>OZ024744.1:85778753-85781253 GCA_964016885.1 Eledone cirrhosa
GATGGCTATGTAAACATACATTCGCCAATCCTCGATAAGAGTGTTTAAATATCGAACATAAACAGTTCGAATAACGGTGAAATGGAGACTAGAACGTCATGTGACAGACTCTCACCCAACAGGTGCCCCCTGGCTCAGCAGCAGGAACCTGACTGTCAACGAAATACTGCTGATGTTGGAGGAAGAAGAAGAAGGAAAGGGGCCAGAACCAACTGGACGAAAGAATTGAATAGAACGGTTATGCAATGCTACCTGAAAAGTAACCCCAAGGAGAGGGGCTACAGGAGACGGATGCATAACATCTGGAACGAGATTGGTTTATTTAAATTAGATGAACAAAAATTGGCCGGGCAGGCTCGGGTAATAAGAACTAATGGGTGGATAAGCGAGCTGGAACTGGAGGAACTGAGCAGAGAGAATGGCTTGGAGATGGCGGGTGTAGTATGCCAGACAAGCGAGCCGGCGGGAAATGAAGGTGAGGAGGTCCTGAGAGCGGAGGAACCACCCGAAGCAGACAATGATCTGAATACTGAGATAAATAATACCTGGAACAGAGATACGGCCACTGAGGAGATGAATGCTGACGGGCTAGGACAAGATTCGGTTGACATCCTAAATTTAGTGGTAGATGAGTTGAACAATGATAGTGGGAGACCTATGAACCTAAGATTTGTAGACAGGAAAAAGTTAAAAGAAACAACAGCTAAGGTAAACAAAGTCATCCCATACCTTGAGGCGAGGAGTCTTCACCAGTGCAACAATATCCTCAAAGCAACAGCAAATACGGTGAGGAAACTACTTGGTATAAAAGCGAGAGGAAACAACAGACAAGAAAGAGCAGAGCCGTGGTGGAAGAAGCGACTGAGTGGGCAAATCGGGGAAATGAGAAATGACATAGGAAAGCTTGAGTCACTACTGAATGGGACACTAAAAAACATAGGCACTAAAAATAGACTGGAAATAAAATACAAAACTAGGAGTAAAAAGCTAAATATTATCATAGAGGAATTGAAGCAACGCATTGTAGCAAAGAGTGCCAAAATCAGGCGATACGAGAACAGAGTCAGTCAGTATAAACAGAACCGCATGTTCGACAACAACCAGAAGATGCTGTTTGGACAGCTTGAGGGGAAAGAAAGAGGCACCGACTTGATCCCTGGGGCGGAACAAGCTAAAACATTCTGGAGAGGAATATGGGAGCAGGATGTTAGACACAATGCCCAGGCAGGGTGGATTGAGACAGTACAGAGGGAGATCGGTGAGCAGGCACAGCAACAGACTGATTTGAGTATCACAGTCGAAACTCTTAAGGGGCAAGCCAAAAAACTAACCAACTGGAAATCACCAGGCCCAGATGGTGTGCAGGGGTATTGGATTAAACATTTAACATCCCTCCACCCGAAGCTGACGGCCATGTTCAATGACTGCTTGGTGTCGGGTGAGGTGCCAGAGTGGTTGACAAAAGGTACCACAGTTCTGATAATGAAAGACCGAATCAAGGGTAATGATGTTACCAACTATAGACCTATCACATGTCTGCCCGTAATGTGGAAACTGTTGACGAGCATTGTGTCTGAGGAAATCTACCATCACCTCCACACAAACAACTTGTTGCCGGACGAACAGAAAGGATGCCGAAAGAAGTCACGTGGTACAAAGGACCAGTTGCTTATTGATAAGATGGTAATGGGGAATTGCAGGAGGAGACACACTGATCTTGCCATGGGATGGATAGACTACAGAAAGGCATTTGACATGGTGCCTCATTCCTGGATCACCAAAAGCCTGGAGATCTTCAGGGTGGCAGATAACATCAGACAGTTGCTGGGCAGGAGTATGGGGTCCTGGGAGACAGAGTTGACATCAACTGGAGTATCCTTGGGAAGCGTGAAGATCAAGAGAGGTATCTTCCAGGGAGATAGCCTGTCCCCTCTGTTGTTTGTCCTTGCCCTGATGCCCTTGACCATTATGCTGCGAAAAGTGAGAGCAGGATACAAGTTGGGAAGGGGAGAGCTTACCATCAATCACCTCCTCTTCATGGACGATCTTAAGCTCTTCGGGAAAAGTGAGAAGGAGTTGGATGTGCTTGTTGACACTGTCCGTATTTTCAGCAGTGATATATGTATGCAGTTTGGTATTGGTAAATGTGGAGTCATTGTGATGAGGAGGGGTAGGTTGAGCAGAAGTAACGGGATCCAGATACCAACAGGTGAGATGATAAAGGAAATTGACTCTGAGGAAGGATACAAGTATTTGGGCGTTCTGGAGGCTGATGGCATAAAGAACAAAAAAATGAAGGAATTGTTAAGAACTGAATACATTCGGAGAGTAAGGAGCGTATTGAAGTCACATCTGAACAGCAGAAATGCCATAAGCGCAGTAAATTCCCGAGCTGTGTCTATTATTAGGTACAGTGCGGGAATTCTGAGATGAAATGTTGCTGAACAAAAAGAAATGGATAGGAAGACTAGGAAGCTATTGACTATCTACAACATGTTCC
>OZ024744.1:85791253-85803753 GCA_964016885.1 Eledone cirrhosa
AACCTTTGGTTATATATATATTATATATATATATTTAATATCTATGAATATTACATACATACACACACACTCACACAAGCACACACACACACACACACACACACACACACACACACACACACACACACACACACACATATATATATATATACACATATATATACATGTATATATATATTTATGAATATATGTAAATGTTTGTTTGTTATGTATGTATGCATGTACGCACGTTGTATATATGTATGCACGCATGTATGTATGTATGTATGTATGTATGTATGTATGAACGCATGTACCCGCCTATGTATGTATCTACGTATGTATATATGTATGTAAAGAGAAAGACACGCAAGGAGATAAAGTCAGAGATAGATAGACTTAACATGTGAGAATAATGGTATAGTAGGGGGGATACTTCGGGTACCAGAAGATACAGATGGGTAGGCGACAGAGGAAAGGGTAGTAGTGTTTGTTGTGTATTTTGAAATAAAACTAAATATATCGACAGTCGACTGACTTCCGTCAAATCGGACCGAAGAAACAATGTTTCCGTTAGTCTTTCCAATTGCTAAATACTATCTATCGGTCGCAACTCCATGTAGAAGGAGCAACGTGAAATAAAGTGTCTTGCTCAAGGACATAACACATCGCCCGATCCAGGAATCGAACTCATGACCTCACGGTTGCGAATCCAATTCTCTAACCACTCAGTCACGTGACTGAATATATAAGAGAGATTAATACAGAGTAGAAAGAGACAGTTACAAAGAGAGGCAAAGAGACTGAAAATATCACTGAGTTTGAATGGATTATAATGATTTTTACTGGGGGGGGGGGGGGGGAGTCAATTATTTAATCGACCCCAGTGCATTACTGGTACTTTATTTTATCGACCTCGTAAGGATGAAAGGCAAAGTTAACCTCGGCGGGATTTGAGCTCACATCGTAAAGTGCCGTAACTCAATGCTGCAAAGAATAGTGTCTGATGCTCTACCGATTCTGCCAATTCACTATGCTTTCAATGCATAATAATAGTTTCTTATATAGCCAAAAGACCAGCAATTTTAGGGGACGAGAAAGTCGATTTAATCGACCCCAATGCTTGACTGGTACCTTATTTTATCGACTCCGTAAGGATGAAAGGCAAAGTTAACCTCGGCGGGATTTGAAGTCAGATTGTAAAGGACCGTAACTCTATGCTGCAAAGCATGGTTTCTGGACGCTCTACCGATGCTGCCAATTCATCATAATTTGAATGCATGACAATAAAAATAAATTTAAAACTTTTGGAGAAGATGGTTGAAAGATGCCGAGAGAAGGTTAGAGAGTATAAAAAAATATTTAGAAAAATAAAAAAAACAAAACAACAAAAGCAATCGGAATGTCTTCTAAGAAAATGTTTTTGAGTGGTAAAAAGCGGAAGATTATAAATATAAACAAAAGAGTCGAGAACGGGAACGGGCACAGCCTAATAACTAAAATATAAGCTGGGTGCAAAGAGGTAGTGTGTGTGTCTTTTGGTGTATAAGATAACGTGTAAGTGTATGTATGCAGTTTAGCTTTTAGCCTGCTCTTATCGAATATATAATCGTATGATTTAAAGTTGTTTGTATTCCAGTTGTTGTGAATATGCCGTCTCCTTTTTATGTAGAGAAGGTGTACCATTGAATATAGTATTCATCGCAAATGAAATAATATAAAATAAATTTGACTGTTATTTCCACTAGGTCAAGTGGTTGTCCTGAGTGACTGAACCTGAACCCAGGTAATTGAAATGCGACCTAATGATCCGCGCGCGCACACACACACATATAACGCACTTCATTCGAATATATATATATATATATATAACTGTTTCTACTTTGGGCACAAGGCCACCCAGTGTATTACTGGTACTTTATTCTATCAACCCTGTAAGGATGATAGACTAAGTTAACCTCGGTGCGATTTGAACTCAGTCCGTAAAGGGACGTAATTGTGCTCACACTTCATTTGACGTTGCTCCAATATACTCAGCTGAAAATGAGTACCAGATGTAGCTGTGGGTTTAACCTTGTCATATCATAGTGGAAGTTACGGAAATATATAAGTGTAACCGTAAGAGTTTGGAGAAACAGATTCAATCAACCTTAGAAGAGATAACTAAATAGAACCACTCAAACGAAACTACACAAAGATTTAAATTTGAACAGATTATGAAAAAAATGTTCTAGTTTATTTTAAGGTAGCTTTTTTCTTCTGTTGGTGTGGTGGGAATCATGGCCTCTAAGAAAATAATATGGAAAGAAAATAGAGAAAAAGATACAAAATTAATGAAAAGAAGGAAAAGAATGAAAAAAGAGCAAATATAGAAAGAGTGAAAAAGGATGAAAAAGAATAAAAAATAACCGAAAGGAAGGAAAAATAACGAGAAGAAAGAAAAGAATGAAAAAACCCACAAATATGGAAAGAATGAAAAAGAATGGAAAGTAACCGAAAGGAAGAAAAAATAACGAGAAGAAGGAAAAGAATGAAAACAAAACACAAATATGGAAAGAATGAAAAAGAATGGAAAGTAACCGAAAGGAAGAAAAAATAACGAGAAGAAGGAAAAGAATGAAAACAAAACACACAAATATGGAAAGAATGAACAATAATGGAAAATAATGAAAAAGAATGAAAAATATTGAAAAGAAAGATAAAAGTGAAAAAAAAAACAAATATGAAAAAATGAAAAAGAAAGAAAAAGAATGAAATAGAAATAAATATGGAAAGAATTAAATAGAAATAAATATGGAAAGAATGAAAAATAATTGTTTCTACTTTAGGCACAAGGCCAGCAATTATCCAGTGCATTACTGGTACTTTATTTTATCGACCCCCGTAAGGATGAAAGGCAAAGTCAACCTCGGTGGGATTTGAACTCAGATCGTAAAGGGACGTAACTATGCTGGAAATAATGGCGTCCGACCCACTACTGATACTGCCAATTCACCACCCTAAGAAAGAATGAAAAATAATGAAAAATAATGAACGAATAAAAAAGAATAAAAAAGAATGAAAGAGAATGGAAAAGGATGAAAAATAATGAAAAAAAATGAAAAAAATGAAAAAGAATGAAATAGAAAAGAAATATTCAAAGAATGACATACGCATGTATGTATGTATTTGTATATTTATGTATAGGTACATGTACGTATGTGTAAGTGTGTGAGTATAAGTATGTGGGTGGGTATGTGCTTATATATGTATGTGCTTATATATATACATATACATTTATTATTTTCCCCTTTACATTACGTCCGTTATTTTATTTCAGCCTCGCTTTCAGTTGTTCTAGACTTTGTTTTGAAATCCATATCTCACATCTATTTTAAATAAATTGTCATTCTGATGACCGAAGTTAGACGTCTGTATCAGGTTCGTCTGACTTCGTGAAACCTTTGGTAAATGAAATTATTATCTTATGTTGTTTATTACATAACTATATATATATAGAGAGAATATATATATATTATATATAATGTATAATAAACAATACAATATAATTAACTCATTACCAGAGGTTTCCCGAATAAGACGAATACAAGAAACGTCCGCATTCGTTCGTCTGACAAGGCAATTTAAAACATAGTGAAATACCTGAATATCTCCTCAAGAAATTGAGGATATTTTCAAATATTTCACTATGTTTTAAATTGCCTTGTCAGACGAACAAATGCGGACGTTTCTTGTATTCGTCTTATTCGAGAAACCTCTGGTAATGAGGTAATTATATTGTATTGTTTATTATACATTAAATTTAGCTCTGTAACTTACATAGAGCACTCTTCACTCCTATGACTTTTTCAATTTTCAATGGAAACCTCAATACTTATATATATATTTAATATATATATATATATATATATATATATATATATACATACACACTTATACAAACACACACACACACGCACATATATATATATATATTAATGAAAATACAAGAAATAGAAACGGAGCAGATGCATAAAAATGTAAATATTGTTTCACGAAGAATTGAATATAAAGATATAATCAAATATTATACTCTATATCTTCAAAGGGAAGTTATATGCACTCATATCTGTTTTTGTGAGGGTTTCTCAATCTAAAACAAAAATATATGTACATACATACATACATGGTGGCTGGCAATTCGTTTTCGAGTACGGCCACTACTTTATATCCATGTAGGAGAACCCTAACCGATGCGCTGAACGAGTGTGACTTTTTAGTCCAGCCAGCGACTTGAAAACTCTGGTACAAACACTACACTTGTGACAATTATTGACACATAGTGCTGGGTCCTTGGTACCATGTGACGACAAGTGCAGATAGATCTCCAGATATAAAGCAATGCCTGTGCCGTGAAGCTTTTATAGTGAGCAAAGGCACTGCACAAAGCCAGTCCCACTCTCTTAACCAAGATATTATTTACCAAAAAGAAGAACAAGTCAATATCATTGGATATATACGTATGTATATGTGTGTGTATGTGTGCGTTTATGTGTGTGTGTATGTATATGTGTGTGTGTATATATGTGTGTATGTCAGGTCACCAGTTGGTGCTACTGGTAACATGTATTCCAGTACAACCTGTCCCATGGTCGAGTCGTTGGCGACTAAACTAGAAACCCCACATAGATACATACATACATACATAAATACATACATACATATATATATATACGCACGTACATACATACATACTATATACATATATACATACATATATACATACATATATACATAGATACATATATACATGATGGCTGCCCCCTCGTTATTGAGTATGGTCATTGTATGATATACAATTATTAATAAATATGAATTAATTCTGTCGTGCAATGCCTGAGCGTGAAGATATTTTTTAAAGTGAGGAAAGACTGTGCACTGAGCCAATCCCACTCTCTGAGCGACATTAGCTATAACCCGAAAAGAAGAAAAGATCAACATCATCCGTAACTACTGAGCCGCAGGTTTTATATCGGAGTTATCCCAGTCTCCTGAGTTGCCTTCTCCTAGAAGAATGCCCTGACAAAGACTAGGGGTCCTTCACTCCCAGTGGTTTAACCGCACGATCGGGTGTCCAACACGACTATTTCTATGTCCCCGCGCATATACATACACATGCACCCGTGTATATACACATATACATATAGATACATATGTACATGTGTATATACATATTTACACATTTTTGGATGGCCGTTGACTCTTATGAGTTCTTCCGCCCTTTGTCAGGTTTTGTTTTTTGACCTGCAGGGTGTCCAAAATCACCCTTCTCACCAAGTAAACTTGATGGGGTTGCCAGTTTAGTCGCCGATGACCTGACCGTACGACAGGTTGTACTGGGTTACATGTTACTCGTAGCACTCAATAGTGACCCGACATAATACATATATACATACATACCTACATACATATATACTTACATATATACATGTTTCTTACCGACCTTTACCATAGGTTCTTAAGGGAGATACACTTATACCAGAATGGTTGACATTAGCACAAACGTTACTGGCCCCCAAGAACAAAGACACCCACTTGTCAAAAAACTACCGACCTATTGCTTGCCAGAACCTGATGTATAAGATGTATACAGCCTGCCTGAACCTATTCCTCCAAGATCACTGTGAAAATAATAACATCATCACAGATGAACAAGTAGCTGGAAAGAAAGGGGTTTGGGGATGTGCTGAACAACTCCTAATCAACAAAACTGCGATGTCGGCGGTGCGACCACTTAGGAGGAATATGGGTACAGTCTGGCTGGACTACAGGAAAGCTTTCGATTCTGTTCCCCACCCTTGGATGACAGAGGCCCTCCAACTTGCTAAAGTCCCAGACATTATCAGAGCCATAGATAAGCTGTCTTCTTCTTGGGCTACTATCCTAAGGTTAAAGACAGAGAGGGAGGACTCTATTCACTGATAAAATAAAATATTGCAGGGGTATATTTCAGGGGGACAGTTTCTCTGTTATATTATTCATCTTGTCATTAAACTCCTTGTCCTTTCTGCTCAAGAAATGTGAGGGATACATCATTTGCTCACAGGAGGACAGAAATACGAACCTAACCCATAATTTCTTTGTGGACGATCTGAAACTCTATGCCAAGAACATGGATGGGATGAAGAAAAATCTTGACCTGGTTACAACGTTCTCAAAGGATATAGAAATGGAGTTTGGCCAAGATAAATGCTCATACCTGACTGTAAAGCAGGGAAAAACAACAACCCAATCTAGCAACATTGTCATCAATGGCCTAAGTGTTTCACAGATATCTGATGAGGACTGCTACAGATACCTGAGGATAGATAAGAACATATCCTATAATGGTATATGTAATAAAGAACGCGTAACCAGGGAATACTACACCCGATTAAGAAAGATCTGGTCAGCGGAACTCTCTGCGCAAAACAAAACAGTGGCTCACAATGTATTTGATGTGCCTGTCCTAACACCAACATTTGGAATACTCAATTGGACGATAGATGAAATCCGAGCAGTTGATGTTGGAACTCGAAAAATACTAAACAACACTGGAAACTTCCACATCAACAGTGACATAGACCGCCTTTACTTAAAACGTAAGCAGGGAGGCAGGGGCCTAACATCAGTCCAGACAGCATTTGAATGTCGCATCATATCTCTCCGACAACATCTACGAACCTCGAAGCGTAGGAGCCCGTTTCTTGAGCAAGTCTATCTACATGAAACAGATAAGTTCATGAGAGTTGGAAAGGAACTCCTCGAGAGATATTCCCTGTGTGATAATCAAGAACTCACACCCAGTGAAGTCGCTCAGCAGTATCGCAGTGAATCCATGGAGGAAAAACTGCATGCTTATCAGCAAAAATTCATGCATGGATATGTTGCCAGGAAGCTCAAGAGTGAGAGTAATGTAGATAAGGAAAGTAGTCTATCTTGGACCAACAACCGCTATATTGGCTCCCGCTTTGAAGGATACGCTTTTGCAATCCAAGAACAGGAGATTAACACGAAATACCTGATTCATAAAAGAGATAGGGATGCAGGCAAAACACCTGGATGTGATAAAAAGTGCAAACTTTGCAGAACTAAGATCGAGGATATCACCCATGTCATCAGCAGCTGTCCAAAGATGTCATCGCGGTACTATCTACCTATTTGGCATGATGTAGTGGCCAAAACACTGTTCAATGCAGTTCGTAAAAAGGATAGCCGATAATAAACACATTAAAAGCTACAGCAATGTGGAAGACATCCATGTACATAATATGAAAGAGTTCTGGTGGAATGTTCCAGTAAAAACCCCAATAAAATGCACGCATAACAGACCTGATAATATGATATGGGTTAGGGAGAAGAAAGCATGCATAGGAGTGGAAGTTAGCTGTCCAGCAGATGCCAATATAATATCAAAGATTAGCGAAAAGGAAGATATTTATGCAGAACTGATGAGAAATCTTCAGATACTCCACCCTGATTACACCTTCAGATTTATACCTGTGATTATTGGGGCACTGGGGTATGTTAGTAACTGCCTCAATACAAATCTTGAGAAGCTAGGCTTCACAGGAACAGAAAGAACACAACTAGTTAGGAAATTAGAAGTACAATCCATTAATGGAACAGTAAGAATATGTAAAACATTCCAAACATTTTGCATCTAATAACTGCATATACGCATGTACAGATGCAAAGCATATACACATGCACACATACAACTCAAAACATCCACATCCACACATACAATAACATCCATATCTACACACGCATACATACATATCTACCTAGTTGATGTTGTGTAAATTCCAATGACAGAGTCTTGTGTCTATGTTAGAAACCGACTCTTTCTCTCTATTGGTAAAAATTTGTGAAATTATAAAACCAGAAGAACATACATACATACATGATGGCTGCCTCCTCGTTATCGAGTATGGTCATGGCACGAAAAAAACACATAGTAACAACAATATCGATAATAATAATAATAATAACAATAATAACAAAAAAGAATTATACACACACACACACACATCTATATATGCATATACACATACACACATAGAGACACACACACATACATACAAATACATACATGCATACACATATACATACATATATACATACATATTTATGTATGTATATATGTATGTATATATGCATACATGGTGGCTGCCAACTCGTTTTCGAGTACGGCCACTACTTTATATCCATGTAGGAGAACTCCTACCGATGCGCTGAACGAGTGTGACATTTCAGTTCAGCCAGCGACTTGAAAACTCAGTTACAAACACTAGACTTGTGACAATTAGTGCTGGGCCCATGGTACCATGTGACGACAAATGCAGAGAGATCTCCAGATATAAAGCAATGCCTGTGCCGTGAAGCTTTTATAGTGAGTAAAGGCACTGCACAAAGCCAGTCCCACTCTCTTAACCAAGATGACATTTACCAAAAAGAAGAACAAGTCAACATCATTGGATACCATCAGGGTTGCAGGTGTTATATCAGAGTTTTCCTTCTCCTAGAACTCTGTCTTGACAAAGGCTAAGTGGTCATCTCTCCCGGTGACTTTGGATGGCCATTGACTCTTAAGAGTTCCCTTGCCCCTTGATAGGTTTTGCTTTTAGTCCTGCAGGATGTCCAAAGTCACCCTCCTCACCAAGAAACGTTGGTGGGGTTGCCTGTTTAGTCGCCAACGACCTGACCATGAGACAGGTTGTACTGGGATGCATGTTACCAGTAGCACCAACTGGTGACCTGACATACATACATACATACATACATACATACATACATACATACACACATACATGATGGTTGCTTCCTCGTTATCGAGTCTGGCCATTGCACGGGGAGAAAAAAAAAAAAAAAAAAAAAAAAGAAATATATATATATATATATATATATATATATATATATACACATATACATCTACATATATACACACACATATATAAACACACACACATTAATAACAATAATAATAATAATAACAACAATAATAATAACGACAACAACAATAATAATATACATATACATATATATATACACATACACGCACACACATAAACATATCTATACACACACACGATAGCAACTAACAGCGCTGCCATCGAATAAACAACAATAAAACTAAAACAAACATTCAATCAGCTCATGATAGCATTAAAATTGAGCTGACGAATAAACAACCCCTAGACTCACTAATCAATCAAGGGTACGTTGATCTCAATGGAAATTAGAAAGGGAGTATAATTGAAGAGTTAGTTTACGAGAATTACAATAAAAAAGTGATAATAGCTATTCGATAAAACAAGTCAGTAATACACGGACACTGGACGAGTACGGAGAGAATGGTTTCATTGCTCTGTGAACATCTCGTACAGGTCCACCAAACAGCACTTCCGTGTCTGTTTTTTTGTCTCGTACCGGCATGATCTACCGGAATAGAATGGTTAGCTCATTCTCATTAAATTTACACAAACCCCGCATTGACCGACTGGTTGAGCGCTGTGAGCGCATGAAAACATTCTGGATACCAGGCGTCCAGTCTCGGTGGCCAGTAGATTTAAGACTGCAGCTCAGTCATAAAATTAGACAAAACAATAAAAAGTACCTAGCAAAAAACAAGAACGCTTTCTCCATTCTGTTCGCCGGGGCTGTGGGGCGGCCGGCAGGTGGGACCCCATTTGCTCACGATACAGGGAGATGTGGGCGATGACCATGGGAGTTCGGCTCTTCCGTGTCCTGATCTGGTGTACGTGAGATAAGGGAGGGGGGGTGAGAGAGATGGAGGCGATGACAGTGGGAGTTTGGTTCCCCTGTGTTCAGATCTGGTGTACGTGAGAGATGGGGAGGGAGGGAGAGAGAGATGGAGGCGATGACGGTGGGAGCTCGGCTCTTCCGTGTCCAGATCTGGTGTACGTGAGATATGTGGGGGGAGGGGGCGGGGCGAGAGACATGGAGACGATGACAGTGGGAGTTTGGTTCCTCTGTGTTCAGATCTGGTGTACGTGAGATATGGGGGGGGGGCGAGAGAGATGGAGACGATGACAGTGGGAGTTTGGTTTCTCTGTGTTCAGATCTGGTGTACGTGAGAGATGGGGAGGAAGAGAGAGATGGAGGCGGTGACGGTGGGAGTTCGGCTCTTCCGTGTCCAGATCTGGTGTACGTGAGAGATGGGGAGGGCGAGAGAGATGGAGGCGGTGACGGTGGGAGTTCGGCTCTTCCGTGTCCAGATCTGGTGTACGTGAGAGATGGGGAGGGCGAGAGAGCTGGAGGCGATGACGGTGGGAGTCGGGCTCTTCCGTCTTCGGACTCATTGCACATGTCATGTGGATCATGTGATAATTTCATTTTCCCTGAGATTTTACTTTCTGTACTATATCTATTATATGACCATCGGTGAATTGGCAGTATCGGTAGAAGGTCGGCCGCCATGCTTTATAGCAAAGAGTTACGGCCCTTTATGGTCTGAGTTCAAATCTCGCCGAGGTTAACTTTGCCTTTCATCTTTACGGGGTCGATAAAATAAAGTATCAGAAATATACTGCGATAATTGCTGGCCTTGTGCCAAAAGTAGAAACAATTATATGAGCATCTGATGATTGAAAGTTGCCAAAGAAGGTACATACAGAAGAAACTAACAGTGTTCTTTATTCCAATTACATATGTTCTCTTACGAAGCTCTACAGTTTCACCCATTCTCTTTCTATTCTACACAGAAGATTTATTTACATATCTAAATGAATTTGTGGAATTGTTAGGTTTTGTGGATGATATCAATTTATATACTTCATCTAGCATCATCAATAACAAAAACACCAAATTATCGACTATAACCTAACGGGCAAACGTAAATGATCAACAAGTTGATCACTTTGAGACGCAGTTGTTCATTTCAACGATACAGAATTTTTTTAGTTATCAATGTGATGAAATATTTTAATGGAGCCAAATTTTACTGCCGCAAAAATTAACAAAGGTCCTCGGTATTAAGTTAAAAATCTATTTGAAATATGGAAACTCATCTCAAGTTTTTATTTCAAAAAAAGTGACCCTCAACATAGCATGTGATTAAAGTTATTTCAAGGTAATAGCAAATAGGGATACTATGTTGGTTTGTCTAAGATCTACACCCAAAATAGCTATTTTTTATGAAGCAGCGTCAACCACTACACGCCTGTTGATAGAGGATTCTATGAGGCTTATATTGCTAACAGCATTGTATAAATGTAATGGAAAGCAGCATGATATATACGGCTTACCCGGTGAGTGGAACAGTTAAAATCGTTCAAAATAACAATTAAAATCTCAAACGAGGAAGCAAAGAATTATCATATCACAGTCAAACAGTTTTAACAACTGGGTCAGTTATATAGTAGGAACATATTCAGATTATGGAGTAGAGTGTGGAGCTACGTGTTCTTCCCAAAATGATAATACAGATATGAGCTTCAAATTACACAAGGATTTCAGAATATTTCGTGCAGAGGGGTGGAGGAGGATGTTATCCATAAACTCGGTTAAAGAAATGGCATGGGAAAAAAAATGTTCTTTTTATTTATTTAGAAATAGTTTATTGAACCTAGAACTACTTCAATGAAGAATAGTGGTCGAGTTAAGAGATATTCAGAATGTTCTGCTAAGAATAGATAACTATGTATCAGAATCAGAAAATAATAAACAGATAACAATGATTTAGATACCAGACCATACAGATATTAGGGGGAAATAGCAAAGCAGATGAGGAAAGCGCACAAAGGGAAACAATAGACATAGACTACATTCCAAATCTATCGCAAGTAAAATCATTTAGCAAAAACATAACTAGTCAACGGTGGGAAAATTTCGGGTTAGGATCTGGAGATATATTCTCAAATTTCAATCCGCCATTGTGTAAGACAAGTCTTTCAACGGTTAAAATATATCAGACACTGAACAATATTAATAAATAAGGACGTCAGTGGCTTCGAACGAACGGGCCATATACCATTGAACTATATATTATCAAAAGCAGGTCATGTAGATTCTCTTCTATTTTTGGTACTATTTGCTCCAATCTAGACACTATAAGTCTGAAAGAGAGGACATTTTGAAGCTGATCATAAAACACCTACTAAAATTGGAGATACACTATATTGCCAAAGATATACGAAACATAAAAGACATCTTTCAGTATATGGAGGCTAGGAAAAGATTAAACAACAGAAACTTGTACCGGCTTTACATCGCCCCGCGTTTTTCATATTTTTTATGCTTCAATTATCACCTATTTTCCTTATCTTTCTCTTCATTCGTCTTCCTCTCCTTCTCTCGTTTTTTTGTTTCTTAATTGTAAGCTATTTTCCGAGGCTGTCATGACTTACTAGCTCTATACGGATGTTAAAACTGATTAAAGGTATATGTATTTATTTCTCTCTTCTCTCATGCTCTCTCTCCTTCCCCTCTCTCTCTATATATATAGATTTGGTGTTTCTTTATATATCTATAAAATAATA
>OZ024744.1:85813753-85818753 GCA_964016885.1 Eledone cirrhosa
CCCATGTATATTTATCTCTATATATCTATATCTATATATAAATATGTATATATATGTATACTTATACATGGAATGGAGCTTCATGATTTTGGGCGATGAGTGTTCAGGTAGTTCGATAAAGGAATATCCTACCCATAAAATTAACATATAAGCTGTGAGCATTCCACAGACACATGTAATCGTAACGTAAATCTCAGACAGATTCAGTGTGTACATCCAATCCGATGGGATTCCAAGCAGTTTCCTTCGACACAGCTTCCCTCACAAATAATCGTTCGACTCAACTTTATTGTAAATGGCATTTTCCCAAGGTGCTTCGCAGTGCGGTCGAACACACGCAAGCACACACACACACACACGGACGCATACATACATAAATACATACGTACATACATTCAAACAAACATACATACATCTATAAGCATACACACATATATACATTTATACATAGAAATATACATGCACCCATACACACATGCACACACTCACATATATATATATATACATATACTTATATATATATATGTGTGTGTGTGTGTGTGTGTTTGTGTGTGTGTATGTGTGTATGTGTGTATGAATATTTCTATGTATAAATTTATGCATGTATGCGTATATTTTCGTTCTTTGATTCATCACGATAGATGTATAACTGAATGTGTGTATCTGTGTGTGTTATATATACGTACAGATATGTAGATAAGTGAATATACTAGTTATATATACATTTATGTTTCTACGCATGTTGTGTAACTACCAGAAACTTTCCTGGAAAATGTCACGTGTCAGATTTGATTTATTAACAATGTGAAAGTTATGTAAACCCAAAACAAAACATGCCCATGTAAATATATATATATATATAATGCACACACATACACTACACACACACACACACACAGACACACACACACACTCACACACATATATATATATATATATATAAATGTACATATATATATATATATAAATGTACATATATATATATAAATGTACATATGTTTACACACTCAGAGACGCACACATATGTATGAATGTATGTATGTATGTATGTATGTATGTATGTATGTATATATGTATGAATGTATGTATGTATGTATGTATATATATGCATACATACATACACAAATATATATATTAATAATTGTTTCTACTTTAGGCACAAGACCAGCAATTACCCAGAGTGCATTACTGGTACTTTATTTTATCGACCCCGTAGGGATGAAAGGCAAAGTCAACCTCGGCGGGATTTGAACTCAGATCGTAAAGGGACGTAACTATGCTGGAAAGCATGGCGTCCGACCCTCTACCGATACTGCCAATCCAACATAGCAACATATAAGTGAACAAAGAATCAGTGTTGCATCATATACATATTTAATTAAATATTACATGTTACAATATATGTTTCACTGTCGATCAGCTCGAGGAACGATTGATTAATGATCGATCCTGACTCTCGAATCGGAAGCTCCTCAAATATGCGTTAACATATATATATATATACATATTAAACCGTTTCGACGGCTATTATTAATATATATACATGTATTTAGGATACTATTTATGGTTATGTATATAAAGAATCCAAACCTCGGTTTGGAGGAAACAATTGTAAGCAAATAAATGATTTAAACTGATCTTTGATTATTGTAATCTCTATATACATGTATATATCTACATACATAAATATATATGTATGTGTATAAATATGTGTGTATATATATATATATATATATATGTTGTTATATATATATGTTGTTATACTTGGAGAGGGTCATATTGTTATAATATTGCCAGAAATTATAACAGAACTCACTCACTGTTTAGTTTGGTTTAGTTTTCGCTTCTGTATCTTTTATATCTCCATAGTTAATTTATCTAGCAATCAATGTTTATCATTGATTGACCAACGGTTAAAAATACAGATATAAATATATATATATAGTCTATCAAAGTTCTTTCGTCACACATCTGCGACATCATCACTGGTACTGTTAAGTTTCCACCCGTTGTATTGTTATGCCTATGCCATTTTTATTTAATTAATTTATTTACTTATTGTTGCGTATGTGTTTGCGTGTGTGTATAATGTTTGGTGTGTGTGCTCGTGTTTTAGTGTATGTGTTTTTTGTATTTTATCTTTGTTCTGTAGTGTGTGTTTATATGTGTTTGTTTTTATTGTACTTGTATATATATATATATATATATAATATATAAGAACAAAAGATGGTTAAAAGAGTTCCATGTATTTTATTATGCGCATTTCAAAAACAAATATCATCATGCAATAATATTTGTGTTTTCATCAGATAAAACCGGAAGAAGGTTAAAAAAGACTTGTGGATAGTGCAGTTTTAAATCAACATATCAATTTTCAATATATATATATATATATATATATATATATTAAACGGAAAAAATGAAACGAAATTTCATTTCCCACTCTTAGTACGGCTGTTACTTAAATATAAGTATGTACACGTACATACATATATGTATACAGACGTACAGTAGTATGTATATATATATATATACATATATATATATATACATGCACACATATATATATATGTACGTATGGATTCACCGAACATTTATTATAATGCTCGGTGTGTTTGTAAACAAACATTCCGTATTAAGTCGTAGTGTCTAGCAACCATCGTTGCTCGTTTGTTCAACACTGATAAAGGAACGCTGTACTAGTTTCAAGCTTATTAGCTATCGTCAGCAACGTATACCTTCCTGCCAGATGATTGAACGTGTTAAAGTATATACTTTCCTTATGTATATTAACGGCTGAGCAGCCTAATTTGCATATCGAGTGGGTTAATCGGCCGGGGTACCGAAAACGATAAACGGGAAAAATGAAACGAAATTTCATTTCCCACTCGATTAATTCACTCGATATGCAAATTAGGCTGCTCAGCCGTTAATATGCATCAGGAAAGTACATACTTTCACACGTCCAATCATCTGGCAGGAAGGTATACGTTGCTGACGATAGCTAATAAGCTTGAAACTAGTACAGTGTTCCTTTGTCTGTGTTGAACAAACGAGCAACGATGGTTGCTAGACACTACGGCTTAATACGGGATGTTTGTTTACAAACACACCGAGCATTATAATAAATGTTCGGTGAATCCATACGTACATATATATGTATGTGCATGTATGTATATATATATATATATACATACTACTGTACGTCTGTATACATATATGTATGTACGTATACATACTTATATTTAAGTAACAGCAGTACTAAGAGTGAGAAATGAAATTTCGTTTCATTTTTTCCGTTTATATATTTATTATTATATATCCCGCCGAGGTTGACTTTGCCTTTCATCCTTACGGGGTCGATAAAATAAAGTACCAGACGTACAGTAGTATGTATATATATATACATACATGCACACATATATATATGCACGTATGGATTCACCGACCATTTATTATAATGCACGGGGTGTTTGTAAAAAAACAAACAACCCGTATTAAGCCGTAGTGTCCAGCAACCATCGTTGCTCGTTTGTTCAACACTGACAAAGGAACGCTGTACTAGTTTCAAGCTTATTAGTTATCGTCAGCAACGTATACCTTCCTGCCAGATTGTTGAACTGCATCTGTATATATATATATGTATGTACGTGTACATACTTATATATATATATTTATTTATTTATATTTCTCTTAGATCAATATTGATGTCCTAACAATCAAAATGAAAATCCAACTGTAGCTATATGTGTGGTATTTTTTTGCGTATGGAACTTTATGTCAATCAGGCTGAAATAAATACCCCCCCCCCCCCCCCCCCAATAAATACACACACACACATGCCCCCCTCCCACACACCCACACACACACACACACACAAACTGGCATGTTGATATAGATATCATGGTATGTGTAAATCTCTCAAATATACATCTTGTGCATGTGTGACGATGGTATAAACTTTGATAACTTTGATAGGTTTTGGCCAGTATTGTCCCAGACCATGTCTAGCTTAATAGCACCACCTGGAAAAATACATATATTTTTTGCTTGCTAGATTCTTGAAGGTAATATACTTTAATATTGTACCTAAATAAAATTTTCAATATATAATGCTCTGCAAAATACAGATTTCAGCTTGTATAAAGCATATTAGAAATGATTTATTATAATATGATTGAAATGAATTGTTATCTTAATCCACTTTATTAATGTTGTTACTCCTTTTTAATTAATTAAATTAATTAGAGATGAATTTTTTTGAAGATATTTTTTAGCTCTTTCTAGTCTTCATATGTCTTCTTTTAGATATCTATTTAACATTATACTCAATAACTATAGCTAAACGACATGGTGTTAATAACCGTACGTTTATCTTTTAGATGTAATTGCTGTCCAGTCTAGACGTTATTTACAAAACAAGAAAATCCATTTGAATTTTCTTGAAATAGCTATTAATTATGACTAAACCCTGAAGAGCCATGTAAGTCTTGGTTGACTAATAAATTATGTTAAATACCTAATATTCCTAATGATAGAGTAACCACGGTTTGGATAATTATGCTGGTAAAATTACATTTATTTCCTTAAATATATTTTTTGCTGGCTACGTTCATAATAGCAATATACTTTAGAATTGTACCTAAATGTTATTTTGAATATATAATGCTCTGCAAAAAAAATAGACATTTTAGCTTGTAGAAAGCATATTTTAACTGATTTATGATATAATATTTTTGAAATAATTTATTAATATATATTATATATATATATATGGGATAACAAGTTATCGTTTTAGGTAATCTAGTTAGAGGTTGTGAGTACTCTGTACTATGGATAGTTTTAACGTACGGCGTTGTTTGATTCAACAAGAGGTTTCCTTTATTAGGTGGCGAGTTTGCGAGAAGTCCCATGTAGGTTATTCTTGGAGTAATAATATTGAAAAAGTGAAGAATAACATGGTCGTCTGTACAAAAAGGGTTTTATTTCTAGTATTAACA
>OZ024744.1:85823753-85831253 GCA_964016885.1 Eledone cirrhosa
CTTCTTCTTCTTCTCCCACTTATTGCTGAGAGGGTCGTGAGGGCAGAGTCCTCAAACACTCCCTCCAGCGAGTCCTGTCAGAAGCAACCGTCACCAATTGATCCAGCTGGATCGCCAAGCAAGACCAGGCGAGCTCATGGATGTTATTCAACCATCATTCTCGGGTACCACCTCCTACCACCCTCGATTTTCCTGCCAGGCGGTTTTTCCCTGTAAAATCTCTCCAGCGATTCTTTCCTGAGACATTCTAACCAATTTCACTATTTTGTGAAGTAGTGGCTCTACCTGGAGCGACTCTCTAATCTCCAAGCTATGCATTCTAGCGAGTAACATTGCTCCAAAGACTCTCCAGAGGAATCCCATTTCGGCTGCTTGTATTCACGATCGTATTATTTCGATTATTAAGCAAGATTCATGACAATATGTAAGGGTTGGCACTAATACCGAATTGAAGATAGTGACTTTGGCTTTTATACCTACCACCGTTCTTCTGATGACCGAATGTTGAAACTGGCGCATTACTGCACAAATTCCTGCAATTTTTGCACTTACTTCAACCTCCTATGTTCCAGTACTCGTAAAAACCGCCCCGAGATACTTGAACGTCTCCACAGATTTCAAATCACATGTTGAATGTACTGCGCAGGCTTCCTTGAGTAGACGAGTGTCTCAGGATTGATTTTAATTCTTCCCGGGGAGCAATTTGCAGCATGACGGATATTACCTTCTGCTGAGCTCAGTTGTACAATGACGTCCGCAAAATTCCGGCAAACAGATCCTACACTCACCAGTCTCGATACCACTTCCAACATGGCTGCGCATGTTAATGCCATGCATGAAGATTATGAACAGGAGTGGTGACAGCACGTACCCTTGGCAGAGTCAGTCACCAACTTTGAATGGTTTGGATTTAACACTATGTATCCGAACTCATACTAGAACTTTCGTATAGAGACATCATGGTAACAAGAAGCTGTCTATCGATCTCATACTGCAGATCCCGCGGTTGCTGCCATATACTTTTTCGAGGTTTACAAAACATGAATACACTTTTTGACAATACTCTCACGATTTCTCAAAGTCCTGCCGCAGTGTGAATATTTGGTCGGCTATACTGCGTCAGGCGTGAAAACCACACTGATCGTCAGCTAACTTGGACTCGACTATGTCTCTACATCTCTTTGCCTGACATTGAGTATCAACTTTACCGGGAAGAATTAAAAAAAAATCCCTTTTTGAAAATCTGAATTATCACTCATGATAACAATTACTTAGATGTCTTTCAAGAAATCCAGGTCACATGGTACACACATGAGTCATCTAGAGAATACCTTCTTTATTTAAGGCTTTTAATATCTCGGGACGAATTTCATCCTCCCCAGCGGCCTTGCCACATTGAGCTCTTTAATTGTTCTTGAGACTTCAGCCTCCGAGAGGTTATTCATCGCTCCCAAATACACCTCATGTACATCAGAGGATGCTATTGTAACTGTGATTAGATCACGAAAGTATTCTTTCCGCCTCACGCGATGGCACCTCTCTAGAGATAGAAGAACCCCAGATGCGTTCCTGATAGCAGGCATGGACATGACATCGTATTACGACGTCGCCGGATGACTGTCAAGACATTTTATTTGCTGATTTGAAGTCGCATTCCAGCTTAACGCCAAATCATCCCATGTCTTAAATGTTCGCGCGTTTACTGTCTCTGCTGCGATTTTTTTGCGCCTGTTTGTACTGTAGTTTCAAGAACCAGGACTTACTTCCTAGATAAGCTTTGTAAGCTTCATTCTTTACTCGGATGGCACTTCTAACCACTTGATTGAACCGTTGGATCCTCATGACACTTGGCGCTACACCAAAGTGTTTTCGCCCGCAGTATTTAATGACTGAAGCAGATATTACTGAGCTGATCAGTCCCAACTCTGTTTCAACGTCCTCGGTTTGGGTGCAATAGTGTCCTCAAGCCTGTTCTTGACATTTGTATTTGATAATCATTTCCAGTTTATCCTGCAGGTCAAACTGGACTTGCAAGTTTTGTGGAGTCTCTTAACTTTAGGTAGTCTCAGGTTGCAAATAACTAGATAGTGATCAGTTTACACCTCATCCCTTTCTTAACACGAACGTCCCGCTCAGAATCGATAAAATCAGAAACAATAACACAATTGATTATTAATCTCAGTTGTTACGAACAAAACCAGCCGGCAGTTGCCCCACAAACAGACCACGGACAAGATGATTGGATAACATCCATGAGCTCGGCTAGTCTCACTTGGGGATCCGGCCAGATCAACTGGAGACGGTTGCTTGACAGAACCCACTGGGAAGAGTGTTTAAGGTCTCTGACCACACAACGCTCTTTGGAGAAGAAGAAGAAGAAGAAGAAGAAGAAGAAGAAGAAGAAGAAGAAGAAGAAGAAGAAGAAGAAGAAGAAGAAGAAGAAGAAGAAGAAGAAGAAGAAGAAGAAGAAGAAGAAGAAGAAGAAGAAGACGACAATGGTTGGTAGATGTCGCGGTGGGAGCCAGCAGACCATACCAGCAATTGTTATTTCAGCATGGTACCTCCAGTAAAAAAAGGATTTGTCAAAGAAGAAAAAGGAGTCCATTGAATATTCAAACATTCCATCAGCTATTCGCCAAGTTCCACACGGAGAAGGTCTACCTGATGCACCAACTTCCGTATCCTCCGAGTCAGATGAAGAAAGTGACGAGGAGGAAGCAGAGAAGGATGGCAGTGCACACTTCTCTAGACCACATCTCATAACACAAAGGGAACTCCATGACCTTGTCAGTGATCTACAACTTACTAAGTATAAGGCAGAGCTGCTAGGTTCTAGTCTTCAACAGTGGAATCTTTTAACAGCTGATGTGAGATTTCAACATTTCGTGGTTGTCAGCAAAGGTTCAGCAATTTCTTCATAATGGAATGTGATTTATTGGCTTGTAACAATATTAATGGTCTGATGGAAGCACTTAATATTGAATACGAAGCCAGTCACTGGAGGCTGTTCATAGATTCATCAAAAGCTAGTCTGAAAGGTGTCTTGCTGCATATTTGCAATAGTGAACCATCAGTTCCTGTGGGCTATGCATCACATATGAAAGAAACTTATGAGAATATAAAGCATATGTTGCAATGCATAAAATATGATGAACATCAATGACAGCTGTGTGGTGACTTAAAGGTTGTTGCTCTTGTGGTGACTTAAAGTACTGCTGCTTTCTTAGTGAATGGGACTGCCGTGCAAGAGATGCCTACTATATCAGGAGATACTGGCTACCTCATCAATTATTGAAGCTTAGGATGAAACATTTTCAACATTCACCTCTCACTGAACCAAACTAAATTTTGCTACCACCATTAAACATAAAACTGGGGCATATAAAAAACATTGTAAAAGCTATGGTCAAATTCAGTCAGGGATTCAATGATTTAAAAGCAAAATTCCTCTCACTGCGCGTCGCTAAGATAAAAGAGGGAGTCGTCATTGGTCCTAAGATTCGAGTGGTTCTTAAAGATGGTGACTTTGAATCAGTCCTTCATGTGGAAGCATTCAAGTTAGTGGCGAAGGGATTTCCCGGAAACAGACGGGAAGGAAATTATGAAGAATTGGTGGAAAACTTCCTCAAGGCTTGCAGTTATATGGGATGTAACATGTCATTTAAAATCCACTTTTGGATTCATATTTAGACTTTTTTTCAGCGAACTGTGGGGGTAGTTACCAAGATATTTGAACCATGGAAAAGCTGTACTAGGGAAAATGGAGCACAACAATTCTTGTAGATAATTTCTGGACATTAGCAAGAGATTATTCTTCAGCCCACTATAAGTGTCAGACAAAATGGCGAAGAGTAGATACGGATCAGAGCTTAAAACTTGACAGATATTGTACGTTATAATAAATAATCAAGTATTACATGTTGTGTATCTTTAAAACTATAGCTAATGAGTATTTATCAAGGTGATATTTGAATTCAGGACATGGAAATACATAAGAAGCACACAATGTTTCAAAAATAAAGCCTCTTCATTCGCATTAGATTCTGTCTACTAATTTCTTTTAATTAAATATTATTTTCGTTTTTCGTACTTCGGACTATTTGACCACCCAAATAAGCCATTTTTTTTGTCTGGTTATATGATTATGTATTTCTCGTATATATTATTACATTTATATGTGAGGTTGTGAGTTCGATTCCAGGTCCGGGCGTTGCATTATGTCCTTGAGCAAGACACTTTATTTCACGTTGCCCCTTCTAACTGGAGTTGCGAACAATAGATATTACTAGCAACTCGAAAGACCGACGGAAACATTGCTTCCTCGGTCCGATTTGACGAAAGTCGATCGATCTTTTTTTTTTATATGTTTTAAACTTTCAATATAATTATATAATTATATCACAATCAAATTATATCTATATATTTCTTAGATAATAATTGTTTAAGAATAGTGTCGTTGGTCATATGTTTCTAAGGGCTTCATCATTGGTTCACGCTATTTCTGACAGTGAGAATACTATAGGATTGTCTTTATAGCAATATATAAGCAATATTTATAAGGAGCTCATTTGTAGAGGTCAGAATTTTCGGCCCTCGCGTCTTCACCGATATACATACAATCTTCGTCTATCAATTTTCTTCGGAAGGCAGCGAATGAGCCAAGATTATGGTAGAAGACACTTGCTCAAGCTATCGTTTGCCTTGTGGGATCGTACAAGGATTTATGTAGTTGCAGAGCACTAAATTCTTGAACCCCCAACACTTCTTGTGACGCTAAACTCCACCAATTGCAGACTGCACATCAACATGTGATATCTCTCTTAACAAAGTTCGATCACCAGCAGCAGAGTTTAAAGAGCAAAGATGAAGTCCAGTCCATAAGTTGACGCTGTCAATCTATCGTTTTGGCTGCCGGCCTCTGCTTCTCTTACCAGCAAACCTTCCTTCCGGGTATAACTTACTCATACCACGAGTTGATCTTTTTATATGAACGTATAGTTTGAGTACTCTTGACTTGACAGTTGATGTAATTGGTCTGAGTCTAGTAATGTTGAGCAGCTCACTGATACAGATACGGTCACTGAGCCGCTTGCCAGTCATAATCTCATTATGTGCTTCTGGAATGTAGAGAGCTTCTGAAGTAACCTTGTCCTCCTCCAATTAACACAGTCAAGACCATATAACACAACTGGATATAAGTATCGAACATCTTAGCCTTCAAATGATAGGAAACACTAATCCAACACTAATCCGTACTAATTGAGTCGGAAGTGTATCCATTCTAGCAGAATTTTCAAATTAACCGGAACAAGGTGTTAATATTGTATATGTATAGCGTATTGGAAAAATATACATCCTTTGTGTTTATATGTGCTCGTGTGTATGTGTGCGTGTGTGTATATGTGCGTGCGTGTATACGCGTTGGACCTGAATCGGATCCAACTAGGTGTATTTCAGTTATTTGACCAAAGGAAGAGGCTGCTCGTGAAATAAATGTGCAAATTGAATATTCTGCAGACATGTCTACTTTTGTCGCACCTTTCTGGGAAATTCAGTATGACAGATTATGTGTCAACGTTGGTCCTTTGAATTACAGGTACATCTCATTTTTTCGAGGCGAATGGATTGGAGCAACGTGAAATAAAGTGTTTTACTAAAGGACAGGCGTCCTGTCAGGAAACGAGTTCATCTCCCTAGATAATAAGCTGAAATGAAACTGGAAGGCCTATATATATATATATATATATATATATATATATATATATATATATATATAGTGACGAAACATAAGTCAATTGCATGAATTCATAATCCTTTATTTACTGCCATTTATATTTCGATGATAGCCATTGAATGGCTATGACCTCATCAGGCAGTTAGTCAGTTCTTAGATATGCCACCTCTGTGTTTATAGTGTTGATGCTATCAGAGCCTTGGTATATATGAGCTTGTTAGGAATAATTTAATGTTGTCAGCAGTTTGTAGATGCTAGTAGGGTTGGTATTTGACCTCAAAGAGGCAGGTGGTGTTGTAAAGTTCAAACCATCAGGCAAGATGACAATAGTTCCATATGACTGATTTTCACAAAAAGCATTCCTGGTCAGATATATATTCAATTGAGGTTAATAGTATGAAATAGATACTACAGGTCATTCTTAAATTGAGGAATTTATGTGGAGTGGTGCTACTGAAAATTATGGTTAGAGTCAAATACTAGAAATTTTACAAATAAAAAGACTTATGTAGGTTGACTTGCACATACACTCACACCCACCTCCACATCCACACACACACATCCACACATACAAATTGAGGAATTAATGTGGGGTGGTAATACTGAAAATAATGGTTAGAGTCAAATACTTAGAAAGTTTAGAATATATATATATACATGTATATAATGTGAAATGAAACTGGAAGGCCCATATATATATATATATATATATATATATATATATATATATATATATATATATATATATATATATATATATATATGGGCCTTCAGTTTCATTTCACATTATATACATGTCTGCGTATATTTTAATTATTTAAAAATTATTTTTAAGTGAACATGATTTTGTTTTTAACATTTTGAAGTGAACGTGACCCATTGGGTCACGGGTGGTCTAGTAATGTATAAAAACAAAGCGATGGACCACAAACTCAAAAAAAGAAGCATGGATGTTAAATTCTCTTTCAGAAGTGTGGATTTTTATGTACGATATAAGTAGTGAGATCTGCCCTTGTTGGAATGTGCATGTCTTGGAGTCCACAACAGAATATCAATGACGATTTCATCATTTGTTCTTCTAGGGTAGTAATCACCAATACAAGCCGGTTTCATCTCCTTCATACACTTTGAAAATTAGTAACCCTTAACACTTAAGTAATTCATTAAACCTTTTCCCTAGTTGGTTTGAATTCTTTGGTTCGATATAAATAATGCTATTCAAAACAACGAACAACGGAGGTCACGTTTCGCACCTTTTTCCGACAGACAATCCCCCCCCCCCCCCCCCCGAAAAAAAAACCAGTTGATGGATGTGAATCCGAAATATATAGGGACAATTAAATCTCTCCCAAGGTAACTCTTTCTCGTGTTGTTATTTTTATTTTTATCCTTTACGCTCTTTGCTTCATTCCTCTACACGTTACAGTCTTATACACACCACGCATCTCAACGTACACCCACTTACATCTCTCTCTCCACCACCGAATCTTGTTACCCGGAGATTTACCCATCTGCATTGTCGAGGCTTCCAAACGACTTAAAGAAATTTACCTTATTATTCCACAATGGTTCAAGCAAACTTCAATACTCTCTTAATGTTATTATACGTTCCAGTGTGATTTGAAATGAACATATCAACCCATCACTAGATTCAAAATATTTGATACTGTCAAGTTAACTAAATTGGCAGCATCACGATTAAAGGTTCCTTAATACTAACAATACGATATATGATGACCAACGTATATATATATGACCACACGTAT
>OZ024744.1:85833753-85871253 GCA_964016885.1 Eledone cirrhosa
GTAAGTATGCATGTATACGTACATACATATATGTATACAGACGTACAGTAGCATGCACATATATATATATATATACATATATACATACATATGCATACAGGTACACATACATATATGCACGTATCAGTTTAGCGGCGCTAACGTCGCTTTGTTCGTTTGTAAACAAACTGAACAGCCTGAATTTATGCCATACGGTGTTAAGGCAACCACGTCACCTTTTTGTTCAACACTGACACAGGAACGATGTACTAGTTTCAAGCTTGTTAGCTATCATCAGCACCGTTTACCCATCTGCCAGATAGTTGAACGTTCGAAAGTATATACTTTCCTTATGAAAATTAACGGCTGAGCAGCCTAATTTGCATATTGAGTGAGTTAAATCGGTCAGGCATACCGAAAACGATAAATTGAAACAAAATGAAAACGAAATTTCATTTCTCACTCTTAGTATGGCACTTACTTAAATGTAAGTATGCATGTATACGTACATACATATATGTATACAGACGTACAGTAGCATGCACATATATATATATATATACATATATACATACATATGCATACAGGTACACATACATATATGCACGTATCAGTTTAGCGGCGCTAACGTCGCTTTGTTCGTTTGTAAACAAACTGAACAGCCTGAATTTATGCCATACGGTGTTAAGGCAACCACGTCACCTTTTTGTTCAACACTGACACAGGAACGATGTACTAGTTTCAAGCTTGTTAGCTATCATCAGCACCGTTTACCCATCTGCCAGATAGTTGAACGTTCGAAAGTATATACTTTCCTTATGAAAATTAACGGCTGAGCAGCCTAATTTGCATATTGAGTGAGTTAAATCGGTCAGGCATACCGAAAACGATAAATTGAAACAAAATGAAAACGAAATTTCATTTCTCACTCTTAGTATGGCACTTACTTAAATGTAAGTATGCATGTATACGTACATACATATATGTATACAGACGTACAGTAGCATGCACATATATATATATATATACATATATACATACATATGCATACAGGTACACATACATATATGCACGTATCAGTTTAGCGGCGCTAACGTCGCTTTGTTCGTTTGTAAACAAACTGAACAGCCTGAATTTATGCCATACGGTGTTAAGGCAACCACGTCACCTTTTTGTTCAACACTGACACAGGAACGATGTACTAGTTTCAAGCTTGTTAGCTATCATCAGCACCGTTTACCCATCTGCCAGATAGTTGAACGTTCGAAAGTATATACTTTCCTTATGAAAATTAACGGCTGAGCAGCCTAATTTGCATATTGAGTGAGTTAAATCGGTCAGGCATACCGAAAACGATAAATTGAAACAAAATGAAAACGAAATTTCATTTCTCACTCTTAGTATGGCACTTACTTAAATGTAAGTATGCATGTATACGTACATACATATATGTATACAGACGTACAGTAGCATGCACATATATATATATATATACATATATACATACATATGCATACAGGTACACATACATATATGCACGTATCAGTTTAGCGGCGCTAACGTCGCTTTGTTCGTTTGTAAACAAACTGAACAGCCTGAATTTATGCCATACGGTGTTAAGGCAACCACGTCACCTTTTTGTTCAACACTGACACAGGAACGATGTACTAGTTTCAAGCTTGTTAGCTATCATCAGCACCGTTTATCCATCTGCCAGATAGTTGAACGTTCGAAAGTATATACTTTCCTTATGAAAATTAACGGCTGAGCAGCCTAATTTGCATATTGAGTGAGTTAAATCGGTCAGGCATACCGAAAACGATAAATTGAAACAAAATGAAAACGAAATTTCATTTCTCACTCTTAGTATGGCACTTACTTAAATGTAAGTATGCATGTATACGTACATACATATATGTATACAGACGTACAGTAGCATGCACATATATATATATATATACATATATACATACATATGCATACAGGTACACATACATATATGCACGTATCAGTTTAGCGGCGCTAACGTCGCTTTGTTCGTTTGTAAACAAACTGAACAGCCTGAATTTATGCCATACGGTGTTAAGGCAACCACGTCACCTTTTTGTTCAACACTGACACAGGAACGATGTACTAGTTTCAAGCTTGTTAGCTATCATCAGCACCGTTTACCCATCTGCCAGATAGTTGAAAGTTGAACTGATACGTGCATATATGTATGTGTACCTGTATGCATATGTATGTATATATGTATATATATATATATATGTGCATGCTACTGTACGTCTGTATACATATATGTATGTACGTATACATGCATACTTACATTTAAGTAAGTGCCATACTAAGAGTGAGAAATGAAATTTCGTTTTCATTTTGTTTCAATTTATCGTTTTCGGTATGCCTGACCGATTTAACTCACTCAATATGCAAATTAGGCTGCTCAGCCGTTAATTTTCATAAGGAAAGTATATACTTTCGAACGTTCAACTATCTGGCAGATGGGTAAACGGTGCTGATGATAGCTAACAAGCTTGAAACTAGTACATCGTTCCTGTGTCAGTGTTGAACAAAAAGGTGACGTGGTTGCCTTAACACCGTATGGCATAAATTCAGGCTGTTCAGTTTGTTTACAAACGAACAAAGCGACGTTAGCGCCGCTAAACTGATACGTGCATATATGTATGTGTACCTGTATGCATATGTATGTATATATGTATATATATATATATATGTGCATGCTACTGTACGTCTGTATACATATATGTATGTACGTATACATGCATACTTACATTTAAGTAAGTGCCATACTAAGAGTGAGAAATGAAATTTCGTTTTCATTTTGTTTCAATTTATCGTTTTCGGTATGCCTGACCGATTTAACTCACTCAATATGCAAATTAGGCTGCTCAGCCGTTAATTTTCATAAGGAAAGTATATACTTTCGAACGTTCAACTATCTGGCAGATGGGTAAACGGTGCTGATGATAGCTAACAAGCTTGAAACTAGTACATCGTTCCTGTGTCAGTGTTGAACAAAAAGGTGACGTGGTTGCCTTAACACCGTATGGCATAAATTCAGGCTGTTCAGTTTGTTTACAAACGAACAAAGCGACGTTAGCGCCGCTAAACTGATACGTGCATATATGTATGTGTACCTGTATGCATATGTATGTATATATGTATATATATATATATATGTGCATGCTACTGTACGTCTGTATACATATATGTATGTACGTATACATGCATACTTACATTTAAGTAAGTGCCATACTAAGAGTGAGAAATGAAATTTCGTTTTCATTTTGTTTCAATTTATCGTTTTCGGTATGCCTGACCGATTTAACTCACTCAATATGCAAATTAGGCTGCTCAGCCGTTAATTTTCATAAGGAAAGTATATACTTTCGAACGTTCAACTATCTGGCAGATGGGTAAACGGTGCTGATGATAGCTAACAAGCTTGAAACTAGTACATCGTTCCTGTGTCAGTGTTGAACAAAAAGGTGACGTGGTTGCCTTAACACCGTATGGCATAAATTCAGGCTGTTCAGTTTGTTTACAAACGAACAAAGCGACGTTAGCGCCGCTAAACTGATACGTGCATATATGTATGTGTACCTGTATGCATATGTATGTATATATGTATATATATATATATATGTGCATGCTACTGTACGTCTGTATACATATATGTATGTACGTATACATGCATACTTACATTTAAGTAAGTGCCATACTAAGAGTGAGAAATGAAATTTCGTTTTCATTTTGTTTCAATTTATCGTTTTCGGTATGCCTGACCGATTTAACTCACTCAATATGCAAATTAGGCTGCTCAGCCGTTAATTTTCATAAGGAAAGTATATACTTTCGAACGTTCAACTATCTGGCAGATGGGTAAACGGTGCTGATGATAGCTAACAAGCTTGAAACTAGTACATCGTTCCTGTGTCAGTGTTGAACAAAAAGGTGACGTGGTTGCCTTAACACCGTATGGCATAAATTCAGGCTGTTCAGTTTGTTTACAAACGAACAAAGCGACGTTAGCGCCGCTAAACTGATACGTGCATATATGTATGTGTACCTGTATGCATATGTATGTATATATGTATATATATATATATATGTGCATGCTACTGTACGTCTGTATACATATATGTATGTACGTATACATGCATACTTACATATATATATATATATATATATATATATATATATATATATATATATATATATATATATGTGTGTGTGTGTGTATCTGGGTGTCTGTGATCTATATACACTGGTCACGGACACATACACACACACACATATATATATATATATATATATATATATATATATATATATATATATATATATATATGTACACACTCACATATATATATATACACAACAGCATATATACACAACAACACCACAGCATTCTCTCTCTTTCTCTCTCTTCCATTCTCCTTCTCTGTCTCCCTCTCCCTATGTCTCTCTTTCAATCTACTCTCCCACAACCACTATCTGTTTCTCTCTATTTTGTCCTCTCTTTCTCTTTGTTTATGAAGGTACCCAGAAAAGCCCATATCTCGGGAACCCGTGCTTCGATTTATGCGAAACTTCCTTTATTCCATTTATATTCCCATTTCAGGGTCAACTTCTTTTCAAAGCATTTTCCCATTATGCACCCTTTTGGCTGTATTTCATTACAGACAAGCAAACAAGCAATCACAGAGTTTTAGTAGTATATAGATGATATTCTGTAGTTTGTTAGGAAAATAAATAAATTGAAATAGAAACAAAAAATACCAATGTCTTTGATTGCTACTACATATAAAATTCAGCAATCATACCAAGGTCAGGACAACCAAAATATTAGTCACCTATTTCACTGCCGCCCTTTTGAAAAACATCTACTATAGCTTCATTTGCATAAATAAATATATCAGATGAATTTGCAAATCCATTTTCTTTCAAGACGGTGAAAGATCTGAAAGATCACTTTGCCCCTTAAGTGAATCATCCACTTAATTATGCATAGGTTTCTGAATAGTTTCGCGAAATTAATGTTTGAGATGTAGAAGTCATACTTTATATCCTCTATTACTATCAATCTTAAAACACATCTCTTTTACTAGCCGTTACAGTGTTATCACAAAGAAATGTCCCGATGACATGATATCATTGGATAATACTTTCAACAGTCATGATGGCAGCGGACTCAACATCATTATCTCGGAAACTGATTAAAAATTGATATAAGGAATGATAAATGCTTGCACGAACTACGAAATCTCAAGACGTAATGATAAGGAACAAATATCTTCCAGTACAGAACACAAGTTGTCGTTGCTGTCGTTGCTGGCATTGCTGTCGCTGCGAGCGTTGGTGCCATTACTGTCGCTGCTGTAGTTGGTGCCGTTGCTGTCGCTGCTGTAGTTGGTGCCGTTGCTGTCGTTGCTGGCTTGCTGGCGTTGTTGCTGCTGTTGCCGTTGTAGCTGTAATCATTGCTGTAGCGCTCTATGCAATGCATCGAATGCATTCCAACCATAACCACTCTACATATTTCTGGCATAGTATATTATTCCATATGTTCTTTATAACGATATGATGAAATTTGGTGGACATATGGATACTATTTCATGGGGAGTAAGTGATCAGACGAAGGGTCTCCGCGTTGCTCTGTGGAACAGTTATATATATGTATATGTATATGCATATATATATATATATATATATATATATATATATATATATATATATATATATATATATATATATATATATTTACATCATCAAGGGTGCAGTGCAAAGATTAGGTGATCAATTACAAGATTACGGCAAACTTAAACAGAGCATAGTCTTAATTCGAAGACGGGCCGCCATCCACGCCCAAACGGCAACGGTGATGGTTTACCGTTAAAATAACACCGAATTGGCAACCCATCCCCGAACCAAATCCATACTCTATTTTCTATTCTTATCATATATAAATATGAATTCTGCAATCAAAACCTGATGAAATCGCCTAAGTCTTGCATCATGACGGGATGATGAAACTAGACCATTGTAATATGAGTCGTGGTTTTGCGGAAATTATATTATCAAGAAAGATTCCAATCCGTCCTTCTGTTGTTTTTAATGTATATATATATATATATATATATATATTTATATATATATATATATATAGGAACGAGTAGGACCCCGACGGCTGAGCTCAAGCCGTTTCGACGGCTAATTCTGGACTCCAGAATTAGCCGTCGAAACGACTTGAGCTCAGCCGTCGGGGCACTACTCTTCCTATTACCCACTCTACTACTCTAAGTATTGAGTACTTTGGTGCGTTCTGGTCCACCTGGTTCCTTACCACATTTCCTTCGTTATATATATATATATAAATATATATATATATATATATATATATATATATATATATATATATATATATATATATATATATATATATAATGAAAAATTGAACAGGGACAGAACAGAGAGGCAGTACGATTAATGTTTATTAAATTCACGCTCAGGAGAGTGGGGGGTAGGTGGGGGACGACGTTTCGGGCATAAGCCCTTCTTCAGGTGAGAAGTGTGTGGGAACAGAGTTCAAAAGGTGTGTAGGGGAGTGGTGGAGAGACATATAGCGAAAGGAAACGGTGCGAATGAAAAATTAACAAATAAAGACAAAAATATAATAAATAATAAATAAAAATAAAGCATGATCAAAATACAAGGAATGAGAAAATTTAAAAATAAAGGCATGATCAAAATAAACTGAAATTAAAAGGGGGGTAAACAGGTGGTGGAAGGGTGTGGGATGTGTAGGGGTGGTGGCGGGTATATATATATATATATATATATATAAATTCAAAGGGCATATGTATATAAATTAGACAAAGTCACAGATACATATATGCGTTTGGCAACCATTCCCGGTGTGGTCCAATGAAGAATTAATTAAATAATTATTAATCAGAGCAATTTATAAAAATGTAAGTCCAAAGAATCATTAGATAAAATATATACAGTATTTCCTCTCCCAATCAGTATAAATTATTTTTATGTGCATTTTTTCTTCTAACTTCAATTTTGTACCTAATTCCGTGTAGTTAACTATTTGTCTAGTCAATTTCTACAGGCTAGGAGAAATACTAGGTAAATGTCATATGGTTGTAACACACGGAAAACAATCTGTATCATTTGTCTATTATTTCTTCATGAGTACATTTTAAACTTATAGCCTCGTTTAAATGATTTTTTATGTGGTTGATTTATACTGATTTATACTGTATATATTTTATCTAATGATTCTTTGGACTTACATTTACATATATATATATATATATAACAAAGGAATTGTGCTAAGGAACTAGATAGACCATAACGCACCGGAGAACTCAATACTTAGGGTAGTAGAGTGGGAAATATGAAAAAAGTATGACCCCGACGGCAGAGCTCAAGCCGTTTCGACGGATATTTCTGGACTATTTCTGTCCAGAAATAGCCGTCGAAACTTGAGCTCTGCCGTCGGGGTCATACTTTTTCCTATATATATATATATTCAAGACCGGCCAGTCTAATGAACCGGACGAATTCCGCCCCTGTGACAAATATCTCAAATTTTATTTTTCATTTTTTATTTTGTTTCGCTGTACCCAGCTTATGTTTACCATGGTTCCATTATAACTGTTATGCAATGCATTTGATGATTTCATTGTATTATTGACCATTGAAATACATGGTGTAATAGATGGCAGTAAGTACGTTTATATACCAGGCATTACTTATCTATTATTTATTTATTTATTCAGAATGTTATTATTTTTCTTTATATAGATCAGTCATGGGCAACCTGCGTCCCGGGAAGCTTTCTGAATGGCTCACCTAAAGTCACCTAAGTAAAATATTTCTGACCTTTTTACCCCAAATTTTCAGTCATAATTTATCTTTCTATCATTTTTATGATCGAGGAAAACAACGTGTACGAATTCTGAAAAAACAAATCAAAACAACCACCTTTTTTTTTAATGTGGGCACGAATGTAAATTAGCGCTTGCGGCCCGCCTGACGATGAGCCATATCACATGCGGCCTGCTTCTCAAAAAAAGGTTGCACATGCCTGATATAGATGGAATGAAATTTGTTATTAAATTTGCAGGAAGTTTTTTTAAGGAGCATTAACGGGTGCAGACAAACGATTAGCATTTTACATAGAGAATGAATATATACAATTATGTAAACATACGACGCACGCGTGAAATGACCATTTTAATAAGTCCGGTCCAAATATAACGCATTTGTCTCGAGTTAGTGTGGTATTATTCAACTCACTCTGTTTATTTCGTTCATTTTAATAGGATAACAGCATGCGTTTACATTGTTAAATTAAGTTTAGCCGAGCGGTGTTTTTGTATTCTGGCGGTGTTGTTTCTATTTATCCTCGAGTCAAAGTTCAGATTCTAATATAGAGACACATCTTTATGTATATTAATAAAAGGTTTCTTATATAGTCACAAGGCCAGCAATTATCCCAGTGCATTACTGGTACTTTATTTTATCGATCATAGGGATGAAAGCCAAAGTTAACCTCGGCAAGATTTAAATTGAGACCCCGTATGTATATTATATATAGTAATAATGGTTTCTTATATAGGCACAAGGCCAGCAATTGTTTCTACTTTAGGCACAAGGCCAGCAAATTACCCAGTACATTACTGGTACTTTATTTTATCGACCCCGTAAGGATGAAAGGCAAAGTTAACCTCGGCGGGATTTGAATTGAGACCCCGCATGTATATTATGTATATTAGTAAGGCCAGCAATTTTACCTTAAATTGACCTTAGTGCGTGACTGGTACTTTATTTTATCGACCCTGTAACGATGAAAGGCAAAGTTAACCTCGGCGGGATTTGAACTCAGAACGTAAAGGGCCGTGACTCTAAGCTGCAAAGCATATTGTCCGACGCTCTATCGATTCTGCCAATCTACCACCCTCACTACTTGCCATAATAATAGGGTATGTTGTTTTCTTTTTTCATAACATTCTTGTATTATATTTGTTCTTTGTGGTTTTCTATTATTATAACACGTAGGTGGTGGATTGGCAGTATCGGTAGAGGGACAGCACAGAGTTACGTCCCTTTACGGCCTGAGTTAAAATCTCGCCGAGGTTAACTTTGCTTTTCATCCTTACAGGGTTGATAAAATAAAGTACCAGTAATACACTGGTATAACGGCTGGCCTTGTGCCAAAAGTAGAAATAATTATTACAGTGCTCTGTAGCATCACCATTCATAACATAAGCTAAATTTCTTATACTGCACCTATTATATCTCTTATGAATTAATTGATTCGGTTCTTTCTGGTGATTGTGGAACAACCATAATGAGCTTGAAATGTTGTTGGCATGGTCTCCTTCACCCATAACGCCCGAAACGTTGAAACATATATTTAGCTTCATTCCCATGCATAAAACTTATATAACTTTTATATCATTACATCTCAGTGGCGTTCTTCCTGTTAATCTTGAATTTTATATATATATATATATATATATATATATATATATTTCCTTCGTTATATATATATATATATATATATATATATATATATATATATATATATATATATATATATATATATGTATATGTATGTATATATATATATATATATATATATATATATATATATATATATATATATATATATATATATATATATATATATATATATATATATATATATATATATATATATATATATCAACTAGAAATAGATTGACATAAATATATATATATATAAAATAAATACATGAAACAATCACAGGGAGTAATTTGTAAAGAATGTAAGCACACATAGCTATGTGTGCTTACTTTATATATATGTCAATCTTTTTCTAGTTGATATGTAATGCTCGGATCTAATCTTTGAGCTTATTCTACGGTGGATATGGCGCATATCTCTCAGACATGACAACCCTTAATTTTAATTTTGTATATATAAATATATATATATAACGAAGGAAATGTGGTAAGGAACCAGGTGGACCATAACGCACCAAAGTACTCAATACTTAGGGTAGTAGAGTGGGTAATAGGAACGAGTAGGACCCCGAGGGCTGAGCTCAAGCCGTTTCGACGGCTACATCCAGAACTAGCCGTCAAAACGGCTTGAGCTCAGCCGTCGGAGTCCTACTCGTTCCTATATATATATATAGAGAATGGTTTCCAAATATCCCATGACAAGGTTGGCGTATGAGGGCCTACTTTCGTATATATATATATATATATATATATATATATATATATATATATATATATATATATATATATATATATATACGAAAGTAGCCCCCTCATACGCCAACCTTGTCATGGGATATTTGGAAACCATTCTCTACCGCAAAGTTCTAGACAACTATGGCAACCACTTCTACCAACACATAGAAAAGAACTGGAAGAGATATCTGGACGACTGCTTCATCCTCTCGCATGAAAGTATAGATAGACTGATTGAGTTCAAAACCCTTCTGAATGAGCTCAACACTAACTTACAATTCACAATGGATTACAGCCATGAACAACTCCCTTTCCTCGACATCCTCATCAAGAAAACAAACGACAAAATAGAAACAGACATATACTACAAACTCACAGACTCCAAACAATATCTTTCATTCAATTCGTGCCACCCTAGACACACCAAAATGGCAATTCCTTATAACCTAGCCAGAAGGATCTGCACAATAGTTTCAGATAAATACACATGCTACACACGACTAGAAGAATTAAAAAACACACTTATCAGCAGAAACTACCCACCATCCCTAATCAATAATAGATTCCAACGTGCCCTAAAACTAGACATCCAGGAACTCAGACACGCCAAACCCAGGAATGAACCGCAACAGAAAACTCTACCATACATCACACACAACCCCCTCACCAATGAGGCATTCGACACCATCCTCCAGATCATTCCTTTACTAAAAAGAGACCCACGAATGAAAAAATCCTCCAAACACACAACATTATAAAGAGCAAAAGACAACCTAAATCGATAAAAAACATCCTTACACAAGCCCAAATCCAACAAACCCTCACAATGAACCCTACAGTAAAAAAATGCGGAAGGCCCAACTCTGGCATATGCATAAATCTAATAGAAGGTTCAACATTCCATTTTAAACAAGGACAACATTTCACAGTTAAACACAACTTTACATGTGCATCTGAAAACCTAATCTATGTTTTGACCTGCTCAGGTTGTCAAGATCACTACATAGGACAGACAAAAAACAGCCTCCGACAACGTATGACCGTCCATAAATCACAAATCGAAACTCAGGAATACAGAAAGATTGCATTTAGTAAACATATCGCCAATTGTGCACCTAACCAACATCCAAACTTTAAAATTTTCCCCATTTACAAATTCATAGACAACGCTACTTTCATCCATCGTACCAATAAAGAAACGTACTTCATTAACAAATTCCAACCTCTACTTAATGCACTAAACTTCGGACTAAACTAAAACTGGAACGAACAATGAAATATTTACAAATACCTATGTCTCTCAAAAGAGTCACCTCCCTTACAACCCTACTTTTTCTTAAATAAATTAAATATCATCTAGCATGAATTACCCCCCCCCCCTGCATATTAACTCTCTAAAAAGGGAAATCATATCAAACCACAGTCCACCATTTGCCTCCCTCATGGATCAACTAAGCACTCTTGCTATATTAACACATTTTGATCTGCTTATCTTCAAGAACCATGCCTGTAAATAACATTATTTTTTCATTCACATTGACTTATTATGCTACACATTACGCCTGTTATTTTTCTTTTTTTCTTTTTTCTTTTCACTTCATAAACCTTGTTTATAAATAACATTATTCTTTCTGCACCATTTCTTTAACATGTCCAACACCACCATTCTACACCAATACATATTATTATCATTTGATAATACATAAAAATGCTGAAACCGGTAATAGACAATTATTAAATATATAAATAAATAAATAAATGCCATTGTTAATTAAGAAATAAATCAACTAATACCTTAACACTTCACACAAAGTAAAATATTTCGTTTTAATCATTTTCTAACCCAGAAAAAAAGAGAGAAAGAAATAAAAATTTTGAAAAAAAAATTTGTCTTCCTAATAATCGTCTTTTTCTCCCTGTTTTCATATATATATATATATATATATATATATATATATATATATATATATAGGAAAGGAATCAGGACCCCGACGGCTGAGCTCCAGCCGTTTCGAGAGCTAGATCCGAACTCTACTACCCTAAGTATCGATTACTCTGGTGCCTTATGGTCCACCTGGTTCCTTTCCATATTTACTTTGTTATATATATATATATATATATATATATTGTTATACTTTGGGAGGGTCATGTTGCCAATAAGAAACACACGCACCAGTTGTTTTCACTTCAATTTATTATAATAAATTTATAAATTTAGGAATTTATAAATTTATAAATTTCCGGTTGGTTGGTTGATTCCACAACCAGATGGTTGTTTATATATTGTCAAAGTTCTTTCGTCACACATTCTGTGACCTCTTCAGTGACTGGGTATTCTTTTATTTGTTTTTTTTTTGTGCCTCTCCTTTGTTCTGTCCTACGCCATCTTGTTTTTGTGTGTGTGTTGTGTGCTTAGTTTGCGCATGTGTTACATCCGGGTGTCTGTGTGTGTTTATATTCGTGTTATATAGTGTTAGCATTGCAGGCGACATAGCTAACCTATTCATGGTATGGTGGGACAGTAGACTTAAACTTAAACTTAAAGAACTATTAGAAGACCCCTTAAACCTGATAATGTACTCCCGCTACGTTGGTGATATAAACATCGTAGTTAAAACACCCCCACTAGAGAACAGTCAGGAATTAGAGAAAAACACAATGGAAAGCATCCAGCAAATAGCTATCTCCATCCACCAGAGTATTAGAGTTACTATAGACTACCCAAGCAAACACCCCAATCATCGATTACCTGTACTAGACACAGAGCTCTGGTTAGATACCATTAATAACAAAAAACAAATCCTCTATTCCCATTATGCCAAACCCATGACTTCCAAATATCTGATCCACCGAAACTCAGCTGTTTCGGACCATACCAAAATCAACATACTGATTGCGGATTTGGTACGGGTGATGAGAAACGTGTCCCGCATGTGCAACCCCGAAGAACTAGAGAGACACATACAAAACTTCATCCACCGTATGCAGTTCTCTGGTTACAATCAGAGAGATAAAATCAGAGTGTATAGAGGAGCCAGAACCAAATGGGAAAAAATGGTAAATAATGATACAAATGGGACCTGCCCCTTGTATAGGAGCACATTTTGGAATAGAATAGAAAGAACTAGGAATAAGGCTAATAGAATAAACTCATGGTAAGATAGCAATAAATACCAGAGTGTAATGTTCATCGATACCACTCCTAGAGGTGAATTAGCTTACAAATTTAGAAGGGCCCTGGATAAACATAAACTCAATATTAAGATAGTAGAAAGACCAGGTACCTCCATAAAAACACTTATTAACAAGACATACCCTTTTCAAAGACCTCCCTGTATAGATAAGAAATGTATAAGCTGTAAATTAAGCCTCCATATTAACTGTAAAACTATAAATGTAGTATATAGCATAAGATGTACCGAAGGACAATCTAGAGATAAAAATATAGTGTACATAGGCGAGACAGCTCGTAGTATAGGGGAACGGATAAATGGTTAAGATTTAATCAAGGTAGTGATTAACCCAAGAAAAATTAACGTTTATACCCTAATAGTGAGAAAATGCAAAAACGTAATAAATTCAACAGAGAAAGTGCGAGTAAAAAAAACGTTGCTTAATGTAACAATTATATAGATATTAAGATGCATGATACTATAATTTTTGAATAATGGCGGGTAATAAGCTGACGGAGATTTATTTTTGCCGAAAGCTAAACGGTTAATTTTGAAAATATTTAATTTATGGTATTATAGGGTGAAGGTTCGAGATTTTGGTTTGTTTTTTTAAATTGCAGGTTATTTATATATTAATTTTATAAATTCTATAAGTGTGTTAACATTTCAAAGCTTCTGAATTTTATGTGGGTAACATTTATAGAATTTAGCTGGCCAACAGGGGTGGAAGTTTATACTGTTGATTATTTTCCTAAATGTAATCTTTAACGGGGATACTGAGCGTATTAGGTATGTAAAGCTTGTGAATTACTTATTGTTAGAAATATTTAAATAACGATTATGTATATATATATATTAATGAGCCTGTATATTTTAGGTAGATGATAACAAAATAATAGATTGATGCATGTTAAGGTTAAATATACACCTATATATAACAGGGTGTAAATGCATTAATTATTCTTAGTTCAGAGTAAACGTAATCAAGAAATTTAGAAGTTAACTAAAAATGATATATAGTAATATAGAGGGAGGTATATATAGATATATATTAGGTATTACTGGTACAGTATACTTTAGGTAGATGATATCGGTTACAATTTTATATAATAAAGTTCTACGTGTTATAGTTATATACATATATGTATATAAGAGAAAGAATATTAAATGCATGGATAATTCAGAGTTCAAGATAATGTCTATAATAATTTATAGTTTGGATATTTGCTCTATATTTGAATCATGAATATATAAATGCATCGTAGATAGAATATTACCCACTCTTAAATTGAACTCTAATTTGAGCTTATGGAAAGATACAAACGAAGTCATAGAATGGTACACGAATATAGAAGATAAAAAAAAACATAAATTCATCCAGATGGACATTACTAGCTACTATTCTTCCATAACACCTACCCTCCTAAATAAGGCTCTTTGATATGCTTATAAGCATACTGATATAACCACGGATGAAATAGATATAATACTAACAGCCAGAAGAACTCTTATCAACTTCAACAACGAATATTGGACCCGCTCAGATAGAAATAGAAACTTTGATATCACTATGGGTACATCCGATTCCGCGCAAATCACAAATCTTCTGGGAATTTTCATATTAAACATGATAAATAGAAAACTGCCTGAGATTACCGGTGGTTTATATAGGACGACATTTTATTTACCGTGGCCAAACACAACAATATAGAACTAAATAGAGTAAAGAAAAGTATAATAGAATTCTTTAAAATGTACAACCTTAAGTTAGAAGTAGAAATGGTACCAAAATAGTTAATTTCCTAGACGTTACCTTTAACTTAAACACTGGCTTCTATTACCCTTTTCATAAGCCCAATGAAAACTTAAACTATGTTAGTAACCATTACAATCACCCTAAATCTGTAATAAAAGCTATAGTTAATAGTGTGCAAAAGCGAATTAATAAAATATCAGCCAATAAGGATGAAAACGCTGAATACTACAACAACGCGTTAAAAAGAGCAGGATATACGAATAATATAAAATATTTAGATAATAATAATCCAAGTATTAATCTTAATAAAAATAATAACATATATAAGAGAAACTCTAATAATTATAATTCAAACACCCATATGCCAAATAAATCGAGGATACGAACAAGAACTAAATCAATCATATGGTTTGCCCCCCCCCCCCCCCCTGCTTCGGTTCTGTTAAAACACCAATTGCAAAATTATTCTTTAACGCGCTTGACACCTCTTTCCCTACTCAACATAAATACCATTCCATTTTTAACAGACATACCTTTAAATTCTCCTATTCTGCAACCATTAACATGGCCCAAAACATTGCCAAATTAATCAATAAAATCCTAAAACAAAACCAACATATTGACCTTAATAATAGAGTTAACATAAATGATACTAAACCAAAATGTAATTGTAGAAATAAAACTGATTGCCCTTTGCAAAATAATTGTCTGGATAGTAATTTGGTTTATAAATGCACCGTAAAAACTGATCACAACACATACAACTACATAGGATCCACTTCTTCCACATTCAAAGCCCGATTTGCGAACCATAAATGCTCATTCTCGAACTCTAAGAGGAAATCATCCACGTCTTTATCACAGCTCACATGGTCATTAAAAGAGAAAAATTTAAAATATCCATTCTTTGGACAAAACTTCGTAACTGTGGAATTTACCGCAACTCTAGTATATTAAATAACTGCGCGCTCTGTACAATGGCGACCCTGTTGATTATTAATAACTGTGAGACCCTAATTAACAAAAAAAGTGAATTATTCTCTACTTTCCTCCATAAAGCGACATCCACATTCTTAGCCTCCCACAAAACGAGAAAAAAAGAGATTTAAAACTTGGTTGTCAGACATATATAATCAACAGGGAAAAACATTAATGGCCTTTAATATTGCATTATCTTATAACTATCTATAGAAGAAATAACGCTCGAATGAAATAACATATTGAACATTTACACACATAACATTATTTTACTAACTTTGATCAATAGCATTATTTTTCTCTATTTCTTTATTTCTTTATCTCTCTATCTATCTTCCTTTCTAAGTTTTAAATTTTAGTTTAATATCCAACCCCTATATTTTTACGGATCTTATTTATAACTGTGAATTTTTTTAACGCGTTTTTTGATCTCCTATTTATAATATATTATAATATGTATGTAATTATATTTTCTATATTTTTTTAAAATATACCTATTGTATATATATATCCATGATTCAAATATAGAGCAAATATCCAAACTATAAATTATTATAGACATTATCTTGAACTCTGAATTATCCATGCATTTTTTATTATTCTTTCTCTTATATACATATATGTATTTAACTGTAACACGTAGAACTTTATTATATAAAATTGTAACTGTTATCATCTATCTAAAGTATACTGTACCATTAATACCTAATATATATCTATATATACCTCCCTATATATTACTAAATATAATTTTTAGTTAACTTCTAAATTTCTTGATTACGTTTACTCTGAACTAAGAATAATTAATGCATTTACACCCTGTTATATATAGGTGTATATTTAACCTTAACATGCATCAATCTATTATTTTGTTGTCATCTACCTAAAATATACAGGCTCATTAATATATATATATATATACATAATCGTTATTTTAATATTTCTAACAATAAGTAATTCACAAGCTTTACATACCTAATACGCTCAGTATCTCCGTTAAAGATTACATTTAGGAAAATAATCAACAGTATAAACTTCCACCCCTGTTGGCCAGCTAAATCCTATAAATGTTACCCACATAAAATTCAGAAGCTTTGAAATGTTAACACACTTATAGAATTTATAAAATTAATATATAAATAACCTGCAATTTAAAAAAACAAACCAAAATCTCGAACCTTCACCCTATAATACCATAAATTAAATATTTTCAAAATTAACCGTTTAACTTTCGGCAAAAATAAATCTCCTTCAGCTTATTACCCCCCTTTATTCAAAAATTATAGTATCATACATCTTAATATCTATATAACTGTTACATTAAGCAACGTTTTTCTTCTTCGCATTTTCTCTGTTGAAATTATTACGTTTTCGCATTTTCTCATTATTAGGGTATAAATGTTAATTTTTCTTGGGTTAATCACTACCTTGATTAAATCTTAACCATTTAAAATCTCAGGGTATGTCATGTATCATTATATTTAGTCTGATGAGGACGTACAGTTGTACATCTGAAATATGTATAATAAAATGTAAGTGATCAAAAGAACATCTATTTTATTAATATTTGTATTTTAATATATATATATATATATATATATATATATATATATATATATATATATATATATATATATATATATATATATATATATATATATAAATTAATAAAAACAAAGAAATAAAAACAAAGAACAAGTTCCTTATATTAAAAAATTCATCATTTTACGATCGTTTCTAGGATGTATATGTGTGTTGGTATGTATATCATATAGATCTATGTAAAAATATTACAAATTATCAGAGGAAATATACATACCTTCACATATATATGCTGTCTTCAAAAATAATGAGATTTGTTCATTGAAAAAGAAACAACAAAGATTTAATATAAAAGGTCTGTTTTGGAACAGCTTTTGAATTGACCAATAGCAAAGTAGTTAGAGGTCAAGTTGATAAAATAATGGTAGTAGAAATTTAATTTAGGGGTAGAGGAGTGCAGACTTATGTTTTGAATGAAAGGAATACTTTGAATGAAAAGAATACTTTGGGAATTAAAAGAGGTCAAGCCAGTGAGGGGTACACGAAAATTTGATGTTATTAAAGAATAATGTTAAAAACGAAGGAAAATAAAATTTTAGGGTGAGGATATTAGTGAGAAATACCAATCTTATTTAAACCACAAGGAATCTAAGATCTATAAAAAGAAATTAAATTAATTGATAGGTATAGTTATAGGGATAAATTTATATTAATTCATATGAATGTGATAAATAAGAATTAGATGTTATTAAAGAGTGTTGTTAAAAACGAAGGAAAGTAAAATTTTGTGATAAGGGTAGTAGTGAGAAATACAAATCTTATATAAACTACAAGGAATCTAGATTCATAACAGGAAATTAAATTAATTTATAGGTATACTGCGTATATATACGTAGGGTATTAACGCTAGTTTTTAACACCGGTTTTCCATTTGATTTCGGCCCCTAGCCATCTCTCTCGTTGTTTGTTGAGCCTTTGAATTTGGGTGACTTTAGGCTGCCACTTCTAGCCGTTTTACGATCCACTTACGCCACTATATGCTGTCTGTCGCGAGTCTTTTCAATCGTTCTCTTACTATACCACGTGCGATATTTAGTTACCTGAATTATCTCTAGGATGTGTGTTCATGCTATCTCTTGTCCTGTTGAGAAGCCCTGAGATTCTATGACACAGTTACTAATTTTCGACGAAACAAACTCTATCTCTAGTTTCTCCGAGAGTTTAATAATTGTTGAAATGGTTAGTATTTCTTAATTCACTTTTTCCAGTTATTACGTATTTTCCGTTTTTTCGTAGATTATATACATTGCCCCATAGTGTTTTTCACCCTATGTAATTCAAAACACACTTCTTTGTGTGTTCATTTATATATATATATATATATATATATATATATATATATATATATATATGTAAACTATTCAATTAAATCACTCAATGAACATTGAGTTTGTGTATTTTTATTTGATAAACAAGCACTCTATAATATTCGTTTCTAACTAGTCAACAGTCTACTGAAGTCTTCTAACATAAATACCAAATGTTACATCATATTTATATAAACTCTGGTTATGACAAATTTGTTTTTACCTTTATATAAATACATCTATCTAGCTGCTTCGGGTGATATAGTCAGGCACGATTTGTGAGTCAATAACGAAGCAAATTATACTTTCAGCAATGTTCTTCTCGATCCTTCATTTCATGTGTTTCTAATAACCATATTTGTCCTGCCACTGAGTCAGAGGAAAGAAGTAATAGTTAAGGGGAATAATTCTTCTGAATACGGGAAATGTTTTCTGGCAAGTGGGCTGGAAATCAATTCAGTAAAGCGAAGTGATGACGCAATATAAATCAGTGTATGAGATTTGCTAAGAAGTACGCTGGTGGGAATGTCTATGTAGGTTAGTTCAAGTTAAGTTAATGTAATACTCGTATAGCGAATTTGTTTCCTTCTTCGTCTACTCCTGATTACAGTTATTCGAGGATTACTACTAAGATGGTGCAGCTCCGATATTTATTTTTATTCTAAATACTTCGTCTTGTACTAATTTCAATAGAAAAGAAGCTATGGCTTATTGGCCTGAGGAAAATTCGAACTTTCATAAATGTCGTAGGATATTCCTCTTTGATGTACCTGTTTTGATTCAACGCAGATATAAACAGAAAGACACACACACACACACACATACATACACACATGCGCGCGCACACAGACACACACATATATATACATATAGAGAGAGATAGATATCTTTCTTTATTTGCCATAGGGGCGTACAAAAATGGGACATTACAAGACATGACGGCGGGGGCTTCACATAAAATCTTTAAACAATAATGAATGACAATAAACTATATATAAAATAAAACAATCGAAATCCCCATTAGCGGGGTAACGCTACTGCGGGGTTGTTTTACACCCCGTGGATAGGACAACCCTCAACACCAGGAACACGTTTTGTAGGTGTTCCTGTCTTCCCTCTGTTTATCTTCCTCAACCTACAGGTTTATATACAGAGAAGGCCCATTCACTCGGGCTATTTTCGCCACATCACCCACCTTTCGGCGAATTTACTGGGGTGTAGCACCTCTCTCTTCACTCTCACCTTCCTTCTGAAGTGGTACTTAAAGAAAGGGATGTGTTGTTGCCCGGAGAGAGAGGTGTTTGCCTTCAGTCCTTTTAACCTCGTCCACCATATTACCTCTTTCGCCATAGCCACCAGACAGAGGAAAACCGCCTCTCCTTCATTCTTAAATGAAGGCGGCGGGGTGATCCTCACGATGGACGCGGCTGACAATTGGATGAGTCCCACACGTGACAGCAGCTGTTCGACATAATTCCACAGATCGGTCACCCCTGAGCACTGAACAATTGCGTGCAGAACGGTTTCGATGTCCTGCTTGCATCTTGGACAGGTCCTTCTGGCAGGATCTCTGCCAGGGCGTCCATGTTTGTAGATTTGACTCGAACCGGTAGAGCTCCTCGGTAGCACTGCCAGGCCAGAGACCTCTGGAAGTTATCCATAGGCCCTGGACGGAAAGTCCTCCCGAACAGACTGCTCAGTTCGTCCTCCTCGATGCCTAGAGTTTCCCCAAGAACGTCACACACACACACACACACACACACACACACACACACACACACACACACACACACACACACACACACACACACACACACACACACACACATATATATATATATATATATATATTATAAGGGATAACAAAATATTGTTATAGGTAATCCAGTTAGAGGTTGTGAATACTTCGTATTGTGGATAGTTTTAGCGTACGGCGTTGTTTGACTCAACACAATGTTTCCGTAAGTGGCGGGTTTATGGGTTCGCTTGCATTCCTATATAAGTTTATCTTGGAGTAATAATATTGAAAGAGTGAAGAATAACATGGTCAACAGTACAAAAAAGGGTTTTATTAACAGTCAAACAATTGTTTCACTGATTAAGTTGTCTAAAAATTGCTGAACACTTGAAGCTGTGCCACTCAATTTTAAATACGTTGTTAGCTTTGCCAGATCATCAGAAGGACTGTTAAAATATGCTCAGCGTTTATGAATTCAAATTACAACATCATTAATAAAGAAAGAGAGAGAAAAAAAGATAAAAAAAGAAAAAAAAGAAAAAGACATAGAGAATAAAGACAGAGAGAAAAAAAGAGAAAGAGAAAAGGATGAAGAAAAAAGAAAACGAAAAAGAAAAAGAAAAAGAAAAAGAAAAAGAAAAGAAAAAGAAAAAAACAGAGAGAGAAAAAAACAATTACAACAACAATAAATGAATAAATGCTAATAAACAAGTTACAACGAGGATGACAAAAAACAATACAAAATAGGATAAACAATAAATAAACCATTGTTTATATGTGTGAGAAGAAAACTAAACATAGTATGATTATTGAGAGTAGTTGTGGTGTTGGTGGTTAAAATATAGAGATATGATGGTATATCATGAAAATGTTAAATTTACTCATATATGTATTAGTTACAATAATAAATTAATAAAATAATTAATTAATTGTAAGTTATATTAGAAGTGAAAATAATACGATAAGATATAATGTAAGAGTTGAAATAAATTTAGGGAACGATTCAGCTCAAGTAACGGACATTGTGGGAATATATATAGCACATATCTTGCCTAAAGAATTTGATAATCTACAGGGAGGAATTTATAGCGACGATACATTACTTTTAGCTAAAAACCTAAATAATCAATACTTGGAAAGATTACGTAAAAGGATTAGAACATTCTTCAATAAATTAGGCCTAAACATCACTTTTGAACTCAACTCTAAAAAAGCTAACTTCTTAGATGTATCACTTAACCTAAACACAGGACTATAATAGAACCATTCCATAAAAATAACGAAAATCTAGCTTACATTAATAACTCGCTCCATAATTATACATAGTATATCCCTTAGAATTTCACGCTTATCTTCTAATCTACAGATTTTTAACGAACACGCTAACTTCTACAACATAGCTTTACTTAAGGCAGGCCATAAAGAGAGGCTCAAATACATACCAGATACAAACAATAATAACACACTTAACAGAAATAACACTATCCACATCTATAGAAACAACAAATCTAGGACTAAACATAGAAATTGGCAACAAGCACCAACAATAATTGAACCGAATTGAACCGAATACTAATATGAGGACCACTAGAAACTATAGAAGATGCAGAGATAGAAAATACTTATGGTTCAATCCAATATTTAACTCCTCTATAAAAACCAAACTACCTTCTACTTTCTTTAAATTAATTGACAAGGAGTTCCCTAAACTTCATAAATACCATAAAATCATTAATAGAAATACTATCAAACTATATTACTCTACTGCTACCAGCAAAGAATCGCAGATACATAAAATTAACTATAAAATAATCTCTAATACAAATAGCCTGCAAACAAGCACCATAACACCAAACATAAAACACAAACACATAACATCATCACAACCAAACACACGTCAGAACACATGACGATAATACATCAACAAACCCAATTCTCAGCCCGTACATAACAACATACAAAACCGTATCGCTGAACCGTCACATAGGAAAGCATCAAAATGTAACTGTCATGTGCCTGATAAATGCCCATTACAAAATAGATGCCTGGAGTCAAATATAGTGTACCTATGTACTATAAATTCAGGCAACTTAGCATGGCACTACATATGTTCGACAGCGGGAGAGTTCAAGAAAAGGTGGTATGTCCACAGACACTTTATAAATAACCGGAAACTTATGAACACAACGACGCTCGCCAATAAAATCTGGCAGCTCAAAGATACAAACCAGGAATACAGAATCATCTAGGTGAAGTTGTCAACAGCAATGGCCTATAGAAGTGGCATCTCCCATTGTAAACTTTGCAATATTGAATTATTCCATATTTTAAAATATAACAAAATGCTACTTAACAGCAAAATTGAACGAACAATTTTCTGTAGGCATAAAACGGCGAGCAAATTAGATAATTTCAGACCAACTTAATTCATCCCATCTATTCCATAATTCAAATTGTACCACCTAAATCTATTATAATAACCTATTATCATTATTATTATTATTATTGTCATCAACTGTCAATGAGCCAACATCATAACCCTAAACTTATTTCATCTCTTACATTGTATCTTATCGTATTATTTTCACTTCTAATATAACTTACAATTAATTAATTATTTAATTAATTTATTAATGTAACTAATACATACATGAATATATTTAACATTTTCATGTTTATACCATCATATCTCTATATTTTAACCATCAACACCAAAACTACTATCAATAATCATACTATGTTTACTTTTCTTCTCACACATATAAAACATTTTAATTTATTTTTTATCATATTTTGTATTGTTTTATCATGCTCGTTGTAACTTGTTTATTAGCATTTATTCATTTATTGTTGTCATTGTTTTTTTCTCTCTGTTTTTTCTTTTTTTTTCTTTTCCTTTTTCTTTTTCTTTTTCTTTTTCTTTTTCTTTAACTTTTATCTTTTTTCTTCATCCTTTTTTCTTCTTTCTCTTTTTTCTCTCTGTCTTTTTTCTCTATATATTTTCCTTTTTTTCTTTTGTCTCTTTTTTCTCTCTCTTTCTTTATTAATGATGTTGTAATTTGAATTCGTAAACGCTGAGCATATTTTTAACAGTCCTCCTTCTGATGATCTGGCAAAGATAACAACGTATTTAAAATTGAGTGGCACAGCTTCAGGTGTTCAGCAATTTTTAGACAACTTAATCAGTGAAGCAATTGTTAATACTGTAAATAAAACACTTTTTTGTACTGTTCACCATGTTATTTTTCATTGTTTCAATATATATATATATATATATATATATATATATATATATATATATATATATATAGAGAGAGAGAGAGAGAGAGAGAGAGAGAGAGAGAAAGATAAATAGATATATGTCTATTATTCCGTGTGTTAATAATATTTATAGTAGATAGATAATTAGATAGATTTGTTTCTTTATTATCCACAAGGGCACAACAGAAGGGGACAAATACAAAGGGGGAAGTTTACATACAATAAAAACGTGTAAAATATTATCACAAATACAATTTAAAAAATAATCGATTTTCCCCAATAGGGGGAGACATTACATATGGGTAACATATACCCCCGAAAAGATATGCAAGCCTCATCTCCAGGAGTACCAAGAGTGAGTAACCTTTTCCTCTCTTCCTCTTTTTCCTCAACCTATAGGCTGATATAGAGAGAAGGCCCGTTCACTCGGGCCATTCTCGCCACTTTCACCCACCGTTCATAAAACTTGCTGGGGTACAGCACCTCTCTCCATCCTGATTCTTCTTCCAAAGTGGTATTTGAAAAAAAGAATCAGTTGTTGGCCGGAGAGAAAGGTGTCTGACCTCAGCCCTTTTAACCTCGTCCACAATACGAACTCTTTCGCCATAGCTATCACACAAAGGAACGTAGATAGATAGATAGATGGATAGATAGATAGATAGATAGATAGATAGATAGATGATAGATACATATAGATATATAGTTAGATAGATAAGTAGATAGATAGATAGATACATTTCTTTATTAGCCACAAGGGCACAAAATAAGGGGACAAATACAAATGGGGAGTTTACATACAGGTATATGAAAATAAAACTATTAATACAATAACAAATAACAATTGAAATCCCCAATAGGTGGGAGGTGTTACACAGGGGTTGTACATACCCTGAACAAATGTACAACTCTCATCTCCAGGAGCACCAAGAGTGAGTACTCCCTTGCTCTCTTCCTCTTTTTCCTCAACCTACAGGCTTATATAGAGAAAAGGCCCAACCACTCGGGCCAACTTTGCCACAATCACCCACCTTTTATAAAATTTGCTGGGGTACAGCACCTCTCTCGCCATCTTGATTATTATTCAAAATGATATTTGAAAAAACGAATCAGTTGCTCGCCGGAGAGAAAGGTGTCTGACCTCAGCCCTTTTAACCTCGTCCACCATATAACCTCTTTCACCATAGCCATAACACATAGGAAAACTGCCTCTCCCTCGTTTTTGAAGGAGGGTGGCGGTTTGATCATGACAATGGAGTCGGTCGTCATCTGGATTAGTCCCACCCGCGACAATAGTCGGTCTACATAGCCCCACAGGTCGGTAACGCCTGGGCAGTGTACAAATGCGTGTGCGACAGTTTCTTCGTCGCGCACGCATCTCGGACAGATCTTTTTCGAAGGGTCCCTACCCGGGCGTCCGTGTCTGTAGAGCTTGTCTCGTACTGGTAGAGCCCTCGGTAGCACTGCCAGGCCAGGGACTTTTGGAAGTTGTCTGTTGATCCCGGGCAGAAGGTCCTACCGAACAGACTGGCCAGTTCGTCCTCCTCTACGCCTAGAGTTTCTCCGAGCGTGTCGTCGCACTTGCTGCGGACCAACCCTCTATAGAATGTCGAAGTGGAGTCTCCACTGATCGCCGGGTTCGTTTGCCAGAGGACTGTGAGCGCCTCAGCACATTCGATGTGCCAGTCGCCCATTTTCCCCTGTCTTTGCTTGACTTCGTGATAATGGAACGGCTCCGAGATGTAGCCGTTCACCTTGACCCTTGAGCAGATGTTGCTGCTGTGCATTGCAGCAATCCAGCCCCTGAATACGGGTCCGAAGCTTGCCGCCTCGAGCACCGCATCGAGGTAACGATGGTCAACCCTATTGAAAGCCTTAGACTGATCCAAGTTGATCAGGGCCCCACCGAAGCTGGGTTTACACCCTACCCTCTCTATGATGTATCGCATGAGGTGGAGATTGTCGTGTATGGATTGTCGGGATTGCGCATGTCTGCGCTTCTCCCACCAGGTTTTTGACGACAAGCGCCAGCCTCTTTGCCAACACCTTGGCCAAAATTTGTAACTCTGTGTTGAGCAGATTTATGGGCCGGAAGTTGTCTATGTCATCCCCTTGTTCTCGTCCTTCCTGACTAACGTGATTACGCCCTTGTGTCACAGAATTTGCAATTCTTCCGTTCTGCTGCCAGTTGCAGTAGACCGCTTCCAGGAGACCGGAGAACAAGTCCGGCATTGCTACGTAAACTTTGTAGAGTAAACCGTCGAGACCTGTAGATTTGCGTTTGCCGCATTGGCTCAGCGCGTTCCCTATCTTAGCGGCCGAAATCGGCCTTACGCAGAACTTCGCCTCGCTGTCCGAGAGTCGCGGTAGGCCGTCGAGGTATGAACCGAAATCCATAGCCCCTCCCAGCGCGCCGCCGTGCTCGAACAGTTGAGCCAAGTGCCGCTGAAAGGCCGCGCACATTTGCTTCGGCTCACGTATCACGCGTCCGTCTTGGTCCTTCAAAGACCGAATTGTGGACTTGTTGCCACTTTTCGCCTCCGTCACTCGGGCCCAGCTAACAGCTTTGGCTCCCTCGTTTCCCAGAGCACGTATTTTGCTTCTAACAACGCAGCCCTCGTGCTTTGCGTCGAAGAACTGGTCCAAGGCCTTTCTCGTCGCTAGCACGCTGGCTACGTTTCCACTCCTAAGTGCCTCTTCTACTTTATCTACCAGTTCCTTTTCGGTCTTATTTCTATCTAACACTAATTCTTTACTAAAACTTATCGAGTCTAATTTAATTGTCCTCTTGAGAGAGTACCACCATCTGTTGTTGACAATGGCCCCCGTCAAGTGCTGCTTAACTAAAGTGCTAATCCGTCTACTGTAGACTTTGCATGTCGGTAACGACAAGTTGAGCTTCCAGTAGCCGGGTCCCTGTCTATGGGTTTTGTCAAGGTCGACTAAGCAGGTCACTAATTTGTGATCTGAATAGGCAACCATGAACATTTGTGGACAGCTTAACATGTCCCTATCCTTCTTTCTAAATAGAACCCTATCTAGGTACGATCTAGATGTTCTGCTGCGATTAGTCCACGTCCACAGTGGTACAATCGGAAAATCTAGTCGATATCTATCGGCCAGGTCAAATCGGCCGATTAACCGTTTGAGGCTGTTACACCCCCCTCTATCGGGACATGCTCCCACATAGTCCCAACGTGCATCTAGGATTCCATTCCAGTCACCCACTAACAGCAGGGAGCGGGACGTTCCCAGAAAAGTCTCTAGACGTTTGAAGAAGTCTGGCCGCGGTATCCCGGATGGGGCATATGCGGCCACCAGCCTGAAGGCTCCACCTTCACTACCGTCAACGTCTAGGACCACCAGTCGACTCTCCGGGTTCAGATGTACCGTCTGTGTTACGAGGTCTAGGTGTTTCCGCAGCAAAACGGCAACCCCACCCCACCTCCCGGCTGACAGAGAGATGCGTAGATCTCAAAGTCGTCGAAGATGGGGGCCAGTTGTCGCTCGCTGTGGATCTTGGACTCGCAAATGGCTACTGCATCCATACTGTTCGACCTGAGGTCGTTTAAGAGTTTGCCCTGTTTCCAGGGCATCCCCCGGCCGCGTACATTCACACATCCAACTCTTATATTGGCCATGTTGGTGCTGAAAATTTAAAAGAAGAGGAAAAGAAATCACTCACCTCTTCGTCTCCTGGGGACCAGGCTGCACAATTTCCATGGAGATGTGTGTGGGGGGGGGGGTGTTTGGTGGGGTTGTGGTCTCTGGAGGGGTGGGGACAAAGATGTTTGTTGGGGAGGGGATGTCTGGTAGGATGGGGGTTAGGGTGGGGAAACATTTTAACAGGACTCGATTGTAGGGTTTGACGCAGGGGTTACCTACGTTGTTATGAAATTTTTCTCTTAACTGTTTATGTGTGTCCATGGAGGTCCTAATCATTTTAAGATTAGGATTCTCCGAAGAGTGTGTAAAAGTTTTCCCTTCGGTTTCCACCGAAGGGTTTTTATATATGGTGTCTGTTAAAGTTTTATTGTTAGTATTTATGTAGGTGTAACATTTTTGTTATGTTGGGTTGCTTTTTGTCAGTGGTTCTTGTGTGTGTTTACGTTTTGTAGTAGGTGTTTTGTTTTCAGAAGGGGGTGTTTTTGTTTGTTCTGGTTGCGTCGCTTGTGTTGGTGTTTGTGTGTTTGTCGCATTTTTGTTTGTGTTATGTCTTTTCTTTTTTTCTTTTTACTGGTCGGAAAGGCTCTCCCTCATCGTCACTGGGTGACGATGATGAGGCCTCATCCGTGTTGTTGGGGAGGGGTACATTTTGTGGGTGTTTCTGGAGTTGTTTTAGGTGGGGAGGGGTTGGGTGGGACTGTGTTTGCCGTTTGTTTTGTTGTCACTATTTTTTTATGTTGTTGTGGTGGTGGTGGTGATTGTTGTGCTGGTGTTGCAGGTGTTGGCAGTAGTGCCTTTTTTGGCTAGTTAGCCGAGGACAGGAAGCTCTCAGGTGAGCCCTGCACGAGGAGTGGTAATATGAGGGCTGTCTACCCTCGACCGAAATGTATATAAGCCCATCCAGCAACACACGTTCCGGGATCCTAGCTATTCGTTCTGGTGTCATTTGGACCAGAACTTCCAGGCTAGTTCCGCTGAACAGGTCGCCGAAGGACTTACCTACCGATATTATATAGTCTGTTTCGTGGTTTAAAAATCCACAAAATATCCACCAAATATCAATATTTGGTATGATACTTTTGATTTTTATTTTCTGTGTCCTTTTCCCCATGTAAGTGGGGAAAAAGGTGACACAATTGGCGACACAGAATATTTCTGTGCCGTCAGTTGGTCTTTCATTAGAATGGATAAACTCCCGTAGAGTCTACCCTTCTGAATAAAAGCAATGTCTTTTAAGGCATTTTTTAAAGCCAACTCAATTTCGCCTTGTGAAAGTTGAGTCGGTTTTCGTGTTTTGTTTGAGACTGGTCCTAAAAATCACAGTTTTCAAGGCAGCTTCTCTTCGCAAATCTGGGGGAGAGTTTATGGAGCATGATCCGTTCTCCCCAAGAGTTACATATTGTCTGGCGTTATTCAAAGCTCATTTGCATTTGAAATATCTACCAGAGTGAAGCTTACCGTTTTCTTTACGGTTTGAGCAAATTATATTTCGTCGTTTACTTCCTTGTTGCAGTTATTGGTCTTGTTGTTGTTATTATTGTTCTTATTGTTGATGTTGTTTTCGTTTTTTCCGTTGTTGGTGTTGTTGTTGGTTGTGGTTTTGTTGACGTTGTTCTTCTTGTTCTCGTTGTCACTGTTGTTGTTGATGGCGTTGTTTTGGTTTGTGCTATTCACAGTTTTCGTGTTGGTGGTGCTGGTGTTGTTGTCAGGGTGTGTTTTAAACATATCGAAGTGTTTCAACGAGGCCGTGCGAGCTGCTTGTTGGCTTGACACTTTCACCGTCCCTCCACCACCTCTGTCTAATTGTTGGCTGACAGTTTTGATGTTGTTGTTTTTGTTGCTGTTGTTGTTACTGTTCTTGTTGTTGGTGATAGCAGCAGGCATGCAGCCTTCACCTGCTACTAGTGCTGTGGAAGGTGAGATTAACAGCCCATCGCCACAATTCTCTGATATGTTTTTTGTGATGATGAGGTCAGAGAATTTGGTCATTTTGGCTATATTCAAAATTCCGGTAGAAATTTTGTGGGATTTCTCCGTCTTTCGCCCTGATGGGCTTATTAGTTGTGGTTGCTACCACCTACAAAGTGTAGGGTGGCAGCTTATCTACAAAATGGTGTAAGAATGTAGATTCAGTTCATGCAATTTCCAATGAAATTAAAACATTTACACACCAGCGCGTTTTCCACGTGTTAGACAGAATCATAGATAGATAGATAGATAGATAGATAGATAGATACATTTCTTTATTTGCCACAAGGGCGCACAAGTAAGGGGGACAATACAAAGACATGCCGGGGATTTTACATACAGTCGTGTAAACAATCGAAATCTACAATGAGGGGGAAGCGCCACAAATGGATTGTTTAATACCCCGTCGATAAAACAACCTTCAACCCCAGGAGCGTGTTGTGCAAGTGCTCCTTTCTTCCTTTTGCTCTCTTCTTTAACCTACAGACTTATAAACAGAGAAGGCCCAATCACTCGGTCCATTTTCGCTTCATTCACCCACCTTTCAGTAAATTTACTGGCAGTGTACAATTGCGTGCAGGACTGTTTCAATGTCCTGCGCGCATCTTGGACACGTCCTCTTGGAAGGATCCCTGCCGGGGCGTCTGTGCCTGTAGATCTTGTCACGAACCGGTAAAGCTCCTCGGTAGCACTGCTAGGCCAGGGACCTCTGGGAGTTGTCCATAGGTCCCGGGCGGAAAGTCCTACCAAACAGACTGGTGAGCTCATCGTCTTCGACGCCCAGAGTCTCTCCGAGCACGTCGTCGCCCTTGTAACGTACAATCCCTCTATAGAATGTTGAAATGGAGTCTCCACTGATTGTTGCGCCCACTTGCCTGAGGACTGTGAGCGCCTAAGCGCATTCGATGTGCCAGGCGCCCATCGTTTTCGGTCTTTTCTTGACCCAGGACTGCAGCTCCGTCAGCGAGACGAGCTGTGGGAAAGCCTGTCTCACAAACGGTGCCCACACCGGTTTGGGGTCGGTGAGGAATGCCTGGATATTCCGCACCCGCAGCACATGATTGTGCATCATCAGCCACGGCATTCCCAGCCCTCCGTTGGAAGGGTGCTGACAGCAGACGGATCTCCTCACCAGTAGAGCCTGCTTCTTTCACAGAAACAGGAAGAGCATGCGTTCCATCTTGGCGAGATGTTCACGGGGACAAGGCATGACAGTCAAGCGGTAGTAGATGACGGAAGCTATGAAAGTATTCGCTACCTCCGCTCGACCTTTCAAGGACAGTTTGCACTCTGCCCACTTCTGGGGGAGTGCAAACAACTTGGCAGTGAACTCGTTCCAGTTTTTCTTCACCTGGAGGTCTGGACCGAACCAGACACCGAGCAATTTCACCGGTCCGTCCGTCCAGCGTCCAACGACGATGTCGGACGTCATCGGACTGCCTCTCCACGTTCCGAGTTGCAAACCAACAGACATGTCCGGGTCTAGTTTTGCTCCCGTCAGCGTTTCGTATTCTTTCAGTAAGTTGCCGATCATCCCGATTTCCGAGGTGCTCGATACCATTACCGTCACGTCGTCGGCATAAACCAACGCCGCTTTGCGCAGTCCCGGTTCTAGGGGGATGCCCTGCAACAGCTCCAATTTCCGCTGTAGTGGCTCTAGAATACTGAATGGAGTCGATAGGGCACCCCTGTTGAATGGAACCCGTGATTGCGAACGGCTCCGATAGGTAGCCGTTCATCTTGACCCTCGAGCAGATGCTGGTGTGCATCGCCTCGATCCAGCCTCTGAAAACGGGACCGAAACCAGCCGCCTTGAGAACCGCTTCCAAGTATCGATGGTCGACCCTATCGAATGCTTTAGACTAATCCAAATTGATCAGAGACCCACCGAAGCCGGGTTTACTACCCACCATCTCTATGATGTATCGGATGAGGTGGAGGTTGTCGTGTATGGACCTGGTCGGGATTGCACACGTTTGCGCTTTCCCTACCAGGTTCTCAACGACAAGCGCCAACTTCGTCGCTACTAGCACCTTGGTCAAAATCTTTAACTCTGTGTTGAGCAGAGTTATGGGCCTGAAGTTGTTAATTTCGTCCGCCTTGTTCTCGTCTTTCCTGATCAGTATTACAACGCCCTTGCCTGCAGAAATGGGAATTCTCCCGTTCTGCTGCCAATTGCCGAGTCCGGCATGCCAATGTAAAACTCATAGCGTAGACCATCTAGACCGGGTGACTTGCGTTACCCGCAGCGGCCCAGAGCGTCCCGTATCTCAGTGTCCGAGATCGGTCTTTCGCAGAACTCGGCGCCCGTGTTCGAGAGACGCGGCAGGCCATCGAGGTATGAACTAAAGTCCATTGCCCCGTTCGGCTCACCGTCGTTCTGCTCAAACAGTCGTGCAAAGTGCTGCTGAAAGGCCACGCACATTTGCTTGGGGTCAAGTAGCACGCGTCAGTTTTGGTCTTTCAAAGACCGAATCGTGGACTTGTTGCCACTTTTTGCCTCCGCCACTCGGGCCCAGCTGACAGCTTTCGCTCCTACGTTTCCTAGAGCACGTGTTTTGCTTCTGACCACGCAGCCTTTGTGTTCGTATCGAAGAACTGAACCAGCGCCGTTCTCGACGATAACACTCTAGCCGCGGTGCCACTTCTAAGTGCCACCTCTACCTTGGCTACTAGTTATCTTTCTATTTTGTTTTTCTCTAAGGCTAACTCTCTGTTAAACTCTATCGATTCTATTCTAATTGCTTTCTTGAGAGAGTACCACCATTTATTTTTAACGATGGCTTCCGTAACTGTTGTTTGACTAGTCTACTTATGCGTTTACTGTAAGCTTTACGTGCCGGCAACGACACGTTCAGCTTCCAGTATCCGGGTCCTTGTATTCTATCACGGTTGACTATGCAGACGACTAATTTGTGATCTGAATAGGCAAGCATGTGCATTCGTGGACAGCTTAACATCTCCTTGTCCCTTTTTCTAATGAAGAACCTATCTAAATACGATCTAGATGTCCCGCTGCGGTCGCCCACGTCCACTGTGGTTCAGTCGGGAAATCCAGTCGATACCTATCGGCCTGTTGGAATTGGCCGATTAAAGTTAGGAGGCTGTTGCACCCGCCTCTACTGGGACATGCTCCCACATAGTCCCATCGTGCATCTAGGATACCATTCCAGTCCCCCACTAAAAGAAAGGAGCGAGACGTTTCCAGAAAAGACTCTAGACGCTTAAAGAAGTCTAGCCGTGATTGCGATTGCTCGGTCGGGGCATAAACGGCCACCAGTCTGAAGGCTCCACCCTCAATACTGTTCACGTATAGGACTACCAGTCTACCCTCCGGGTCCAAGTGTACTTTCTGTACTTCGACGTCCAGGTTCTTCCGAAACATGAAAGCCACTCCACCTCCTGGATGCGTAGATCTCAAAGTTGTTGAAGATGGGGGTTAGTTGCTGCCTGTTGTGGATCCTGGACTCGGTGATGGCTATCACTCGGTGATAGCTATACCATGTGACCTAATGTCGTTTAAAAGTTGGCCCTGTTTCCAGGGCATCCCTCGGTCACGCACATTCACGCTTCCAACTCATAAACTAGCCATGTTGGTGAAGAAGAGTTGGAGAAAAAGGACGAAAGGTGCACTTACCTTTTCGTTTCCTGGAGATCGGGTTGTTCAATCTCCATTTGGGTTGTGGATGGGGTGTTGGGTGGGGTGGGGAAACATTTTAACAGGACGCGGTTGATGGGTTTCTGGCAGGTGTTGCCAACGTCCTGTGATAATTTATTTTTCAGGTCATTATAGGTTTCCATAGAAACCCTTATAAGTTTAAGGTGTGGAGACGATTCTGCTTTGACGAAAGTTTTGCCCTCCGTCCCCACCTTGGGGTTTTGGGAGCTGACCTCCATCAAACTCTTGTTGTTTGCATTGATGTATGTGTATTGTTGTTTGTGTTTTTGTTGTGTTGTTTTAGTTTGTAGTTAGGCGGATGTTTGACTGTGGTGTTGTTTGTGTTGTTGTTTGTGTCTGTGGTTGTGTGTTCGTGTTGGTGATTGGAGTTTTGGGGGGTTTTGTGGTGTCCCTTTTTTTGTTTTTTAGATTTCCGCGACTCCCCATCTTCTTCAGAAGGAGAAGCAGTTTCATCCGTCGATGAATAACCATCGTCAGGAGTGTGGGGTAGGGGTATGTTGTGTGGTGGTGGTGTTTCGGTGTGTGTGTTTATGGTAGTGTTTGATGGAGTGGGATGGAGAGGGGATGTGTTCTCAGGGCTGTTGTCTGTTTTTTCTGTTGTTGTTGGTTGAGTGGCTGTTTGTTTTGGTATAGTTGCTCGTTTCGTCTGTTGTTTTAGTTGTGGTGGTGGTGGTTGTTTTGGTGTTGGTGTTGGTAATAGTGTTTTTTTAATGATGTTGTTGTGGTGTGTTTGTGAAGGACAGGAGGCTTTTAGGTGTGTTGTGCTACCACAGCGAAAGCAATGACATTTTCACCCTTCTACCGAAATCTATATTTTGTTGTCGTCGTCGATGACGACTTTTTCGGGTGTTTTGGAGATTCTCTCCGACCTCATTTGCAACAGAATCTCTAAATCAGTACCCGCCCACGTTTGTCAAATAGACTTTCGTATCGAAAGAATCGTATCGGTTTCTGGCTCTACGAAGCCAGCCAAGATCCAACAGATGTTAATGTTTGGTGGTATATGTTTTATTTTTATTTTTTGTGTCCTTTTTCCCATGTATGTAGGTAAAAAGGAATGCTTTTGACACCATAGGGAAAAAGGAATGCTTTTGACACAATTGTCACAGAATGTTTTTGGGCGAGTGCCTCGCCTTTAAACAGTACGGAAACACTTCCGTACTGTTTTCCTCGTTGGAGAAAGTCGATATTTGCTAGAATTTCCTTGAAAGTAGGTTCTATATTTGTTTGACTAACAAATATCGGCTTTCATGAGGTACTGGATACAGTCCTAAAGGTCGCTGTCCTTCGAACTGTGTCTTCTTTTATTTCGAGGGGTGAGTTAATTCTAAACCCACCCTTCTCTTCGAAAGTTACAAATTTTCTCCCTTGCTGGAGCATATCTCTTGCATTGAAGATGTCAAGATTTATAAAATCTTGTTTTTTGTTCACTGTTTCAGCGAAAGACATTTTTTTGTGTGGTGTTGCTGTTGTTGTTGTTGTTGTTGTTGTTGTTGTTGTTGTTGTTATCGTTGTTAGCCTCGGTGTTGGAAATCTCAGTTCCTTGACGAGGTGAAACTTTATGTGTAGATGTATCTGTGGAGTTGTTGATGTTGACTTTTTCATGTGTATGTATGTTAAGGGGTTTAATTCCTGAGTTTTCTTTTCTCTCCGCTTCGACGGTAGAAATTGTACAATCTTCAAGTAGTAATATTTTTTCCTCTTTGTTGACAGTCGTATCTACGGCGACGTTGATAGTAGCAGAGAGCAGATATAACGTTAAAATCTGCCTCTTTCTCTTTCCTTTCTCTGTCGACGTTCTCTAGCGTTTTTTCCGTGTTATTCATGTTTTATAGTTGGCAAAATTTGATATTTTTAAATAATTTTCAAATTAAATTTTCGCCCCTAAAGGGGCGAAAAATGGGATTACCACCCAGCTGACAATTCCGCTTGGGGGTTAATCTACAAAATAATATGTCTTTTCAAACAATTTGTTCTGTTTTTCGTATATAAATTTACAAAAAATCTTACCGGCGATATTCCATGCGTCAGGCAGATAGATAGATAGATAGATAGATAGATAGATAGATAGATAGATAGATAGATAGATAGATAGATTTCTTTATTTGCCACAAGGGCGCACAAGAAAAGGGGACACAAGAAAAGGGAACACATACCGGGGATTTTACATACAGTCGTGTAAAAATATTATTAAAACAAACAAATTTCACAATCGAAATCGCTAACAGGTAGGAGGCGTTACAAGATAGATAGAAAGATAAATAGATAGATGTCTATTATTCCGTGTGTTACTAATATGTATTTATAGGTAACGCTATGCGCCATCGTTGATTCACTTCATTTTACGCAACAGCCTCTTATGATCCTCTTTTTCCCAACCGATTTAATTTTTGTTTTCTCTCTTCCTCTCATTTTCAAACTTTTTGAAACTTTTTTTCTTTATTACTACCTTATTGTCTTTGAGCAAGACACTTCATTTCACGTTACTTCAGTCCATTCGACTGAAGAGAAATGAGTACTAGGACACCGGACAGACTTAACATTCAGCGTAACTATGCCAAGCTGTATCCAAGTGTATGAAAGTTTGTTCACCAGAATGTTTGGTTAATAGAAGCATATCTCTGTATCCTTGTCGGTTAAGAAAATTAGAGAGAATAACATATGCTTGTGTGTTTAAGTGTGTGTGTGTGTGTGTGTGTGTGTGTGTGTGTGTGTGTGTGTGTGTGTGTGTGTGTGTGTGTGTGTGTGTGTGCGCGTGTGTGTGTGTGTGTGTGTGTGTGTGTGTGTGTGTGTGTGTGTGTGTGTGTGTGTGTGTGTGTGTGTGTGTGTGTAAATAAACCAAAGTGTACAAATGGATAAATATTAATATCAAGAATCGAACTTTCGTTAATGAGACAATCTTATATAATTAATCAATTACACAAGACATTTCCTATCAGTAATTAATGTTGAGTGGGGACAAAAACTCACATATTGAATGTTGGCTAACTTGGCATGAACTGCGACTATCTTAGCCAAAGGTAAGCTAAAAGTAGTCCATCTCAAGCTGTGAAGCATCTCAGCCGTTTGTATTCTAAAAATCAGGAGTGTGAATATACAATGTAAATATCTATATATATAAAGTTGCATTCCTGTCTGTTTGTTTGTTTGATTGTTTGTTTGTTCACGAACTCCTCCTATGGTTTTGGAGATAGACCCCCATAACCATATACATTCTGAAACTACATTGTCAAGGGTACTTCGATAAGTATATTTCATTTTAATCAAAGGGTTCCCCGGGGGGCACAAACACCCACTGAAAATGTTTTCCCTTCGATTTATATGAAATTTAAACCATAGGTAAATGACAAGATATGATGACTATTCACAAAAGTTTTGAATTGATATTTTGAAAAAAATAATTTACAAGAAACAAAAAAGAATAAGATTTGATAATGTAATTTTGATTTGATATATTACAAAAAATAATTGTTTCTACTATTGGCACAAGGCCAGCAATTGCGCAGTACATTACTGGTACTTTATTTTATCGACTCCGTAAGGATGAAAGGCAAAGTTAACCTCGGCGGGATTATGTTACAAAAAATAATGTTTTCCAATTTTTCATGCATTACATTTTATATTGAGTAATATTGAAATGCAAAGATTTTCTTCTTAAATTATATCACTGATTTAAAATTAATCATCATTTTCTTATAAAAAAAAAATGTATGAGACGCAGCAAGGCACGGGTAATTCGGCTAGTCTATCTATAAAGATATCGACTTGTTGATTAATAACTCTTCGATTCACTTTTTCATTCTCTGACGGCAACCCAGGTGTAAATGTAGTTGCACTTTCTGAGAGAATATGGCGTTTCCTATCCATCTCAGAGAAAGAGTTGCCGGAACCTCAGTGCGGGTTTCGAACGTCGAACGTCCAGAGGAATAATTGACATGATTTTCTCTGCAAGACAGCTGTGGGGGAAAATGCAGAGTACGACAGAAACCTTTTTAGCTTGTCTTCAATGATCTCGAAAAAGCTTTCGACTCCGTACCACGCACATCTATATAGATGGTGCTGAGGCTATTTGGTTACATTGATCGTTTTGTAGCAATCTTCTAGGCATTCAACGATGA
>OZ024744.1:85876253-85881253 GCA_964016885.1 Eledone cirrhosa
GAAAACAATTTCTTACCGCTGTCAAAAATCATGTCCGTAAAGTAGCTCTCTCTCGCCTCGAATGACCGCCAAATTTGAAATTCCAGCAGTTTTTAACTGAAGAAGTATCATAGCGACACGAAGCGGGAAGGGGAGACAACTCACGAAATGAGGAAAAAAATAATATACACACGGGTTAATTAGTTTTTTTTGAAAACATTATCAATCCAACGTGTTTAAGAATTCAATTGAAAATAAAAAATAAAAAAAATATATATATATATGCGGTGCCCCAGCATGGCCTCAGCCGGATGGCTGAAACAGGTAAAAGAGTAAAAGAGTATATATATATATATAATTGATGTTGGATGTTTAAAGCGTCCGTATGCGGTAGGCCGTATGAGCACTCAATACCCTCGTAGAGCAGAGTAGGAAATCACAGAAAAAAGAGAATCAGTGTTGTGACGAAAGGAATTTATTGGACATATTACAATTGTTTGTCGGGCGACCAGCTGGAGGCACGATCGATATGGTGATCAAACCTGACTCTGAAATCGCGCCGTCGTCGGATACGTCTCGATTCTACGAAGCAGATTATATATATATATATATATATATATATATATATATATATATATATATATATATATATATATATATATATGTATGTTCTTCAGGTTTTATAATTTCACACATTTTTTCCCAATAGAGAGAAAGTCGGTTTCTAATATAGACAAAAGACTCTCATTGGAATTTACACAACATCAACTAGGTAGATTATGTATGCATGCATGCATGTGTAGATATGGATGTTATTGTATGTGTGGATGTGTATATTTTGAGTTGTATGTGTGCATGTGTATATGCTTTGTATCTGTACATGTGTATATGCAGCTATTAGATGCACAATTTTAGGAATGTTTACATATTTTTACTGTTCCATTAATGGATTGTAATTGTAAAAAAAATTGTAAAAAAATGTATGTATGTATGTATGTATGTATGTATGGCCATCCAAAATCACCGGGAGAGATGACCCTTTAGCCTTTGTCAAGGCAGAATTCTAGGAGAAGGAAAACTCTGATATAACACCTGCAACTCTGATGGTATCCAATGATGTTGACTTGTTCTTCTTTTTGGTAAATATCATCTTGGTTAAGAGAGTGGGACTGGCTTTGTGCAGTGCCTTTGCTCACTATAAAAGCTTCACGGCACAGGCATTGCTTTATATCTGGAGATCTCTCTGCACTTGTCGTCACAGGGTACCATGGGCCCAGCACTATGTGTCAATATTTGTCACAAGTGTAGTGTTTGTACCAGAGTTTTCAAGTTGCTGGTTGGACTAAAAAGTCACACTCGTTCAGCGCATCGGTAGGGTTTCTCCTATATGGATATAAAGTAGTGGCCGTACTCGAAAACGAGTTGGCAGCCACCATGTATGTATGTATGTATGTAAGTATTTACTTTTTTTTCAACACCCGTGGTAATAACAAACAAACGGTCGATTTGTTTCGGTCGATATAAATAATTTTTCGTTACAACGAATTCTTTATACCCAGGAATTTCGTTATAACGGAATTTCATATGTATGTATATATCTATGTATGTTCTGGTTTTATAATTTCACAAATGTTTGCCAATAGAGAGAGGAGAGTAGGTTTCTAACATAGTTACAAGACGTTCTCATTCTCTAGGTGGATATGCCTGTATGCCTACACACATGTGTATGCAGGTATGGATGTTATTGTATGTGTGGATGTGGATGTTTCGAGTTGTATGTGTGCATGTATATATGTTTGTATGTATGTACATATGTGTATACGTATATGCATATATACATATATGTATATATACGCGGGGACATAGAGATAGTCAGGCTGGATACCCGATCGCGTTGTTACACCACTATGAGTGAAGGACCCCTAGCCTTTGTCAGGGCATTCTTCTGGGAGAATGCAACTCAGGAAACTGGGATAACTCCGACATAAAACCTTCGGCTCAGTAATTACTGATGTTGATCTTTTATTCTTTTCGGATTATAGCTACTGTCGCTCAGAGAGTGGGATTGGCTCAGTGCACTGTCTTTCCTCACTTTAAAAACATCTTCACGCACAGGCATTGCACATTTGCGTTAATTAGTAATTATTAATGCTATATCGTGCAATGGGCACACTCGATAATGTGTGACGAAAGAACTTTGACAATATATGAACAATCGTCTGGTTGTAGAACCAACCAACCAACCGAAAATTTATAAATTTAATTTATAATAAATTGAAGTGAAAGCAACTGGTGCGTGTGTTTCTTATTGGCAACATGACCCTCCCAAAGCATAAAAAATATCGGTTTCAACATACGTTTTCAGATAAAGAATCTTGCAAAATAAATTCAGAAACGAAATAAATAAATATATATATATAAGCATAGATAGATAGATAGATAGATAGATAGATAGATAGATAGATAAAGCTAATATGACTTTGGTAGAATTTGAACTCATAATGTAGAGAGCGCCACAAGGCCTCTGCCAATTTTGAAAACAAATAAAAAACAAAAGAAATAGAAAAAGAATTAGTTAATTAATACAAAATATATAATGAACTATAAACGTATAGTTGTTTGACTGGAAGAGTAAGAAAAATAAACACTACACAAGTAAGGAAATCGAGGTCTATTAAAACACAAACACCATCCACATGTATATATGTATTTATATGTATATTATATATATATATATATATATATATATATATATATATATATATATGTGTGTGTGTGTGTGTAAGAATTTATGTGTATTTATATATATATATATATATATGTATATATCAGATAAATATGTATCTATTTATATATATATATATGTATTTATGTATATATATATGGTGTGTATATACATATATATGTATATATATGTTCATATATATGCATGTGTGTATATATGTATATATATATATATCCTTCTCTCTTTCCTTCTCTCTCTCTTTTTCCTTCTCTCTCTCTCTATATATATATATATTAACATATATATATAATTACCTGTGCCCCATGGTGTGTTAGATAATTTGCGACTGTGCACTCATTTTCTGATCTACACCACAAGATGCTTTATTTTGAATATTGACAGAATTAAAAATTTAAGTGTGCCCCCGACACACACATACACACATACACACACATACACACATACACACATACACACATACACACATACACACAATATAAGCTAGGATGTGTGGGTGTGTAGGTGTGCACATATTGCATAATAAACCATATGTAAGAACCCACTTCAATTTAGTCAATTTATACACACACACACACACACATACACACATATATATATATATATACATATATATATATATACCTATATATGTACATATATATATGTATTTATGTCTATATATATATATTAAGATATATGTGTGTGTATATATATATGTGTGTATATATATCTATCTATCTATATATATATATATATATATATATATATATATATACATATATATATATATGTGTATATACATATGTATATATATATATATGTGTGTGTGTGTGCGTGCGTATGTGTATTTGTGTATGTGTGTGAGTGCGTGCGTTGTATGAACGAAAATGTATGTAAGGAAACTCTCAACAAACATATATTTCCAGAAGCAAACACGCACACACACAAACTCACACACACACACACACACACACACACACACACACACACACACACACACACACACACACACACACACACACACACACACACACACACACACACACACACACACACACACACACACACACACACACACACACACACACACACACACACACACGCACACACGCACACACACACACACACACACACACAAAGGCACATACACATACACATACACACATATACATACACTTAAACTAACAATAAAATTACGAAAAACAAAACACAAACAAACACACTACAGAACAACAGTAAAATATATGTTAGATAATGTGACCAGTAGCTATAAAATGCAACGATGATCTTAGGGTAAATGCACTTAATATTGTTCGACCAGAACATTGTCTATGACAATGTGAAAATGCATGCATTGAACCATGTGCTAGCGAAAGACAAATTAAAACAATGGCTCTATATATCATCTGAAATATACCTATTAACTCGGAGGCTACAATTTATTAAGGAAAGGAAATTACAACAGAGAATGTTTGAAAAGAACTTAGTGCATTTAATGTAATATAATATAATATAATATAATATAATATAATATAATATAATACAATATAATATGATATAATATAATATAATACAATATAATATAATACAATATAATATGATATAATATAATATAATACACTATAATATAATATAGTATAATATACTACAATATAATATAATATAATACAATATAATACAATATAATATAATATAATACAATATAATATATTATAGTATAATATAATATAATATAATATTATATAATATAATATAGTATAATATAATACAATATAATATAATATGATATAATATACTATAATACAATATAATATAATGTTGTATAATATAATACAATATAATATAATATATTATAGTATAATATAATATAAAATAAAATAATATAATATAATATAAAATAATATAATATAATACGATATAATATAATATAATATAATACAATATAATATATTATATTATAGTATAATATAATATAATACAATATAATATAATATATTATAGTATAATATAATATAATATAAAATAGAATAATATAATATAATATAAAATAATATAATATAATACAATATAATTGTTTCTACTTTTGGCACCAGGCCAGCAATTACCCAGTACATTACTGGTACTTTATTTTATCGACCCCGTAAGGATGAAAGGCAAAGTTAACCTCGGCGGGATTTGAACTCAGACTGTAAAGGGACGTAACTATGCTAGAAAGCATGGCGTCCGAACCCTCTACCGATACTGCCAATCCATAATATAAGATAATATGCACGGACAGACAAACTTGTAAATCTAT
>OZ024744.1:85891253-85901253 GCA_964016885.1 Eledone cirrhosa
CAACAGACAGAAAAAAAACCCAGTAAATAAAACTATTGACACAACTACAAACGGAAAATCCGACAACCACAACAACAACAACACAAAAAAATATTTTGCGCAAACAGTCATCAAGACACAAGAATTCAAGGATCTCGATATCTCCAATGCGAAACAGATGCTCTCTGAAGCAAAGGAGTTTATCACTTTCGGTGACAACGGTGGATTTCAGATAAATTTACCCCCAGAAATTCGTCTGGAAACATTCCGAAGGACAATTACCGCCAGAACTGTTTCAAATGAAACAAAACGACCAGCATTCCTCAGTCAAGGGGAAATTGAGGCAACCTTGAAAGAGATATTGCCAGACATTGACTTTAAGCAAAGGGCCAAACAGTACTGGAGTATTTCGGTACTCCTCAAAAGCGAGGCCCTTGCACACAGATACTCAGTGACGCCAATACTGTCACAAAAATACACCTTTTTCCCTACATACCTGGGAAAAGGGACACAAAAAATTAGAGTTTCAAACATCCCAATATCCACCAAATATTAATAGTTAGTGGATATTGGCAGGATTTTTAGAGGAGTGAAAAGATACCATTCTCTCCATCAAAAAGTCAACCAGACACACCTGGTCTGGTACGAATTGGGAGATTCTGGTGTAAATGAGCACGGAAAGAAACTCCAAAATATCAGAAAAAGTGCTGGTGGACAACAACAACCACATACACATTTCGGTGGAGGGATGAAAACCAAATTGCTTTCGTTGCAATAGCACCACACACCTACAGGCCTCCTTCCCTTTACAAATACGCTCAACCAAAAAAATACAAAAGAAAACACTGTTACCAACACAAACACCAAAACAACCACCAACATAACAACAACACACGAAACAAGCAAACACACCAAAACAAACAGCCACTCAACCAACAACAACAGAAAAACCACAGATAATGCCCTTGAAGAACACAGCCCCACCCATACTACTCCATCAAACACTACCACAAACACACACACCGAAACAACACCATCACACAACATACCCCTACCCCACACTACTGACGATGATTATTCATCGACAGATGAGGCTGCTTCTCCTTCTTTAAGTGAAGAAGAAGGAGGGCCTCGGAAATCTAAAAAACAAAAAAGGAGACACCACAAAACCCCCAAAACTCCAATCACCAACACCAACACACAACCACAGACACAAACAACAACTCAAACAACACCACAGTCAAACATCCCCCTACAAGCAAAACCAACACCAACACCACCCCAAACACAAGCACCCACCATAAAAAGAAAACTCCCGGACGAACAACAAATTAAAACAACACAACAAAAACACAAACAACAATACGCATACATCAACGCAAACAACAAGAGTTTGATGGAGGTCAGCTCCCAAAACTCCAAGGTGGAGACGGAGGGCAAAACTTTCGTCAAATCAGATTCGTCTCCACACCTTAAACTTATAAGGGTTTCTATGGAGACGTATAGTGACCTGAAAAATAAATTTTTGCAGGACGTGGGGAACCCCTGCCAGAAATCCATCCACCGCGTCCTGCTAAAATGTTTCCCCATCCCACCCAACACCCCCTCCAGCACCCAATTGGAGAATGAACATCTCGATCACCAGAAAACGAAAGGGTAAGTGCACCTTTTCGTCCTTTTTTTCCAACCCTTCTTCACCAACATGGCTAGTTTTCGAGCTGGAAGCGTGAATGTGCGTGGCCTAGGGATGCCCTGGAAACAGGGCCAACTTTTATCGACCTAAAGTCACACGGTATGGATGTGATAGCCATTACCGTGTCCAGGATCCACAACAGGCAGCAACTAACCCCTATCTTCGACGACTTTGAGATCTAAGCATCTCTCTGTCAGCCTGGCGGTGGAGGGTGAGAGGCTATCATGTTTCGGAAGAACCTGGACGTCGAAGTACAGCAAGTGCACTCTGACCCGGAGGGTAGACTGGTAGACCTATACGTGAACTGTATTGGAGGTGGATCCTTCAGACTGGTGGCCGTTTATGCTCCGACCGGGCAATCGCAATCACGGCCAGACTTCGTTAAGCGTCTAGAGTCTTTTCTGGGAACGTCTCGCTCCTTACTTTATCGTGGGACTGGAATGGTATCCTAGATGCACGATGGAACTATGTGGGAGCATGACCCAGTAGAGGGAGGTGCAACAGCCTCAACACTTTAATCGGCCAATTCCAACTGGCCGATAGGTATCGACTGGATTTCTCGACTGCACCACAGTGGTCGTGGCAAACCGCAGTGGGACATCTAGATCGTATTTAGATAGTTTCTTCATTAGAGAAAGCGACAAGGAGATGTTAAGCTGTCCACGAATGCACATGGTTGCCTATTCAGATCACAAATTAGTCGTCTGCATAGTCAACCGTGATAGAACACATAGACAGGGACCCGGATACTGGAAGCTGAACGTGTCGTTGCCGGCACGTAAAGCTTACAGTGAACGGATAAGTAGACAAGTCAAGCAACAGTTAACGGAGACATCGTCAACAATAGATGGTGGTACTCTCTCAAGAAAGCAATTAGAATAGAATCGATAGGGTTTAGCAGAGAGTTAGCCTTAGAGAAAAACAAAATAGAAAGAGAACTAATAGCCAAGGTAGAGGAGGCACTTAGAAGTGGCAACGCGGCCAGAGTGTTAGCGTCGAGAACGGCACTGGACCAGTTCTTCGCTGCAAAACACGTAGGCTTGGTGGTCAGAAGCAAAATATGTGTTATAGGAAACACGTGTTACCTGCGCCCGAGTGGTGGAGGCGAATATTGGCAACAAGTCCACGATTCGGTCTTTGAAAGACCAAAACGGACCCGTGCTGCTTGACCCCAAGCAAATGTGCGCGGTCTTTCAGCAGCACTTTGCGCGACTGTTTGAGCAGAACGACGGTGAGCCGAACGGGGCAATGGACTTTAGTTCATACCTCGACGGCCTGTCGCCTCTCTCGAACACGGACACCGAGTTCTACGAAAGACCGATCACGAACACTGAGATACAGGACGCTCTGGGCCGTTGCGAGAAACGCAAGTCACTCGGTCTGGATGGTCTACCCTATGAGTTTTACATAGGCATGCCGGACTTGTTCTCTGGCGTCCTCTACTGCAATTGACAGGCAAGGGCGCAGTAACGCTGATCAGGAAAGACGAGAACAAGGGGGACAAATTAACAACTTCAGGCCCATAACTCTGCTCAACACAGAGTTAAAGATTTTGTCCAAGGTGCTAGTGACGAGGTTGGCGCTTGTCGTCGAAAACCTGGTAGGGAAAGCGCAAACGTGTGCAATCCTGACCAGGTCCATACACGACAACCTCCACCTCATGCGATACATCATAGAGAGGGTGGGTAGTAAACCCGTCTTCGGTGGGGCTCTCGTCAATTTGGATCAGTCTATGGCATTCGATATGGTCGACCATCGATACTTGGAAGCGGTTCTCAAGGCGGCCTGTTTCGGTCTCGTTTTCAGAGGCTGGATCGAGGTGATGCACACCAGCATTTGCGCGAGGGTCAAGGAGAACGGCTACCTATCGGAGCCGTTCACAATCACGCGTTCCATTCGACAGGGATGCCCTCTCTCCTCCATTCTGTATGTATTGACTCTAGATCCACTACTGCGGAAATTGGAGCTGTTGCAGGGCATCCCTCTATAACCGGGACTGCGCAAAGCGGCGTCGGCTTATGCGGATGACGTGACAGTAATGGTGTCGAGCACCTCGGAAATCGGGGTGATCGGCAACTTACTGAAAGAATACGAAACGCTGACGGGAGCAAAACTAAACCCGGACAAGACTGTCGGTTTGCAACTCGGTACGTGGAGAGGCAAACCGATGACGTCCGACAGCGTCGTTGGACGCTGGACGGACGTACCGTTGAAATTGCTCGGGGTCTAGTTCGGTCCAGACCTCCAGGTGGAGAAAAACAGGAACGAGGTCACGGCCAAGGTGTTTGCGCTCACCCAGAAGTGGGCAGAGTGCAAACTGTCCTTGAAAGGTCGAGCGGAGGTGGCGAACACTTTCATAACGTCCGTCATCTACTACCGTTTGACTGTCATGCCTTGTCCCCGTGAACATCTCGCCAAGATGGAACGCATGCTCTTCCAGTTTCTGTGAAAGAAGCAGGCTCCGTGGTGTGGAAATCCGTCTGCTCTCAGCACCCTTCCAACGGAGGGCTGGAATGCCGTGGCTGATGATGCGCAAACATGCGCTGAGGGTGCGGAATATCCAGGTATTCTTCACCGACCCCAAACCGGTGTGGGCATCGTTTGTGAGACATGCTTTCCCGCAGCTCGTCTCGCTGACGGAGCTGCAGTCCTGAGTGAAGATAAGACAGAATATGTAGGCGCCTGGCAAATTGAATGCGCTCAGGCGCTCACAGTCCTTTGGCAATCGGGCACAGCAATCAGTGGAGACTACAATTCGACACTCTATAGAGTGATCGTACGTTACAAGGGCGACGACGTGCTCGGAGAGACTCTGGGCGTCCAAGACGATGAGCTCACCAGTCTATTTGGTAGGACTTTCCTCCCGGGACCTATGGACAACTCCTAGAGGTCCCTGGCCTGGCAGTGCTACCGAGGAGCTCTACCTGTTGGTGACAAGATCTACAGGCACAGACGCCCCGGCAGGGATCCTTCCAAGAGGACGTGTCCAAGATGCGCGCAGGACATTGAAACACTCCTGCACGCTATTGTACATTGCCCGGGCGTAACCGACCTGTGGAGCTATGCAGAACAACTATTGTCGCGTATGGGACAAATCCAGTTGATTGCGGAGTCCATAGTAAGGATCAAACCGCCAGCCTCTTTCAAAAACGAAAGAGAGGCGGTTTTCCTCTGTACAGTGGCTATGCTGAAAGAGGTTATATGATGGACAAGATTGAGAGGACTCAGAACAGATGCCTTTCTCTCCGGTCAACAATTGATTCCCTTCTTTAAGTATTACTTTAGTAGGAGAATCAGAGTGCAGAGAGAGGCACTGCACCCTAGTAAATATACTGAAAGGTGGGTGACTGTGGAAAAAATGACCGAGTGATTGGGCCTTCTCTGTTTATAAGCCTGTAGGTTGAAGAAGAGAGCAAAAGGAAGAAAGGGGCACTTGCACAACACGCTCCTGGAGTTGAGGGTTGTTCTATCGACGGGGTATTAAACAACCCATTTCTGGCGCCTCCCCCCTATTGGGGATTTCGATTGTTGTAATTGTTTGTTCTATATTTGTTACACGACTGTATGTAAAATCCCCGGCACGTCTTTGTATTGTCCCCTTTTCTTGTGCGCCCTTGTGGCAAATAAAGAAATCTATCTATCTATCTAACTATCTATCTATCTAACTATCTATCTATCTATCCATCTATCTATCTATCAATCTACGTATCTTAAAAACTTCATTTATCTTCATAAATCTATAACAACATAATATATTTATCTTTATATCTTATAAACTTGCCTGTACTCCATTATCAAAGAAAAACACACCTCTTCCCAAACCCAACGAACAAATAAAGTATGTTAAATACATAAAAAAACAAACATATGAACTGTTTGTTTGTCAGTAAACGTTTCGGCTAAATCACAGCCTAAGGGCAATGTTTCTTTTCGTCTGCAGATTGGCGCGGGGAGTTTGATGCCTGCTTTGTTTCTAATTCTTTTAATCAATGAACAGCCATTTTGGGACAGGGATACATACACTTAATTACCATATCACGATACAAATAAATAGACTATATTATTTACTTTTCTTTGCATAATCTTTTCTGTTTCTCCCTCTATTTCTCCCTATATATTCAAATATATACACCCATAGACATATATAACTACATGCGCATGAGTGTGCATGTGTGTGTGTGTGTGTGTGTGTGTGTGTGTGTGTGTGTGTGTGTGTGTGTGTGTGTGTGGCTACGTGTGTATGTGACTGAATATGTATGTATAGGCAAAGATATAAAGATATAATCATGAACAAGATGAAAAAAAGCGTTAGTTGATATATATATATATATATATATATATATATATATATATATATATATAACTAAAAAAAGTTATCGCTGTACATGGCTGAATACAATAAATGTAATCTGAGTTTTTCGAATATTAATAATAATATTCGATTCATTTGCAATTATGCAAACAAGCTTTATTTTTAAAGCCATGTCAGTAGAATGAGCCCCTCATTCTTGCTCTTGTGTTGGCATGTAAACAGAATTGCAGACACTAATGTTTCTGGGCGATTACCCTTCATCATTGCAGTTTACTGTTCACCTTCCAACTCTCAGAGCTATGGAAAATAAATATTTTCTAAAATATAGTGACTGATCGGTCTGATTTGCATATTAGCAGATCCCCTGATAAGCTAGATTTGCATATCAGCAGATAGGCCAGTCAGTTTCCTGTATACGAGCGATTAATGGCCGACTTTGCCATATTCAAATAGATAAAAAAAATTATCGCTGTACATGGCTGAATACAATAAATGTAATCTGAGTTATTCGAATATTAATAATAATATTCGATTCGTTTGCAATTAGTGGTTAGTGGCTTGCAATTGAGAGGTTGTGAGTTCGATTCTCGGACCGGGTGATGCGTTGCGTCCTTGAGCAAGACACTTTATGTCACGTTGCTCCAGTTTACTTAGCTGTAGAAATGAGTTGCGACGTCACTGGTACCAACCTTTATCGGTAATTGCCTTTCCCATGGACAACATCGATGGTGTGGAGAGAGAAGACTGGTATACATGGGTGACTGCTGGTCTTCCACAAAACAAACCTTGCCCAGGCTGGTGCCTTGGAGGGAAACTTTCTAGATGCAAAACCATGGTCATTCGTGACCGAGTGGGACCTTAGAATATAGTCAAAATATTGGTCTTGGGTTGCAAATGTCAGCCCCCCCCCCCAACCTTTATTTCTTCATTTAGTATTGAGATTATGCACCATTCACAACTTTCTCCTTTGCGTCTTCTCTCTGTATTGTACCGTGGAGGGCCTTTTTCTCTCCATTTCACCTTCAGGACTTGTAATTCCATATTCCTGTGTTTTGCATGTTGTGTTAATATCTAAATTTATTTCAACCTGGTTTGATTAGGTTTTGTACTTCATTGGTTTTTTAAAAAGAAAAACCTATTTGTTTGTTTTCATATTTCATTATTTTACTCATCAGTCACGATAATTCTTCTTTGTGTCTATGTCTACTTCGGGCTGGTGGCTTCGGTAATTTGTCAAAAGTTTCTTGCTTTTTCTTTATTTTACTGCCTAAAATCCAGCCCCCTTAACTGCCAATTTATCATAATGAAGTTATAGTTTATAACTGGTATGGCTAGCGTATTTATACTTATCTTATCTTTTGCATGTGTAGGCACGTGGCTTTGGGGTTAGGGTTTTTGGCTCACAATCATAAGGCACTGAGTTCAATTATCGGAGGTGCGTTGTGTCCTTGAGCAAGATACTTTATTTCACGTTGCTCCAGTTCACTTAGCTGGCAAAAAAATAAGATGTACATATTTTTCGGAGAGCCAGCCTTGTCACATTCCGTGTCACGCTGAATCTTCCTGGTTAAGGATACGTATGTTTGTGGAATGCTCAGTCACTTGCACATTAATTTCATGAGCAGGCTGTTATGTTGATCGGATCAATTGGATCACTCGTCCTTGTAACTGATGGAGTGCCAGCGTCTTTTGCATTGAGTTTAGTTTTAATATTCATTTATCTTCTCTGTAGTATTCTTTCCTAATTTTCGTTTTCCTTTCCTTGTGTTGCATTTTATATCTTTCGTTTAGTCCTAGTTATTGTGTGGGTGACTGTAATCTAAGTCTCTCAGTTTAGATTCTATATTGAGAGAAATATTCTCAGTGCTGGTTAATTTGCTTTTTCATACACATTTATCTAATCACAATTTCTACATATTTCACACATTTGTCTAATTCCTTATTCATCTGTATGCCATTGCTGCAGGTATGAACAATTTTAGGAGGTTTTCTACTTCGGCATTATCCATTGTAAAGATTTCAAAAAGATCTATATACTGGAGATAATATAGTTTATATTATGTTTATAACATCTACAATCCATGGTGGTTTCATTCATCACTTCTGTTAATGGAGTCAGAGCAGCAATAACAATCATAGGTGGAGATAGTGCTTCACCTTAGAACATTTCTCTTTCTATGGATAGATTGTTACCTTGGATGGTCCTTTTCCTATTTTTCAAAGTTATGGAAGTTTTCAAATTTGTTATGATAGATTTCAACAGGGTTGTGATTCCTATATTTATGTATCAATGAGTGTGGAATACTGTCGCAGTTCTTGGTTGTTAATCGGGCCCTGGTGACATTTATTTTACTCTTTTTTACAATCATCTATAACAGCCCGATTCACCAGAATCTCCTTTCTACAGCCATACATCGCTTTCTGACGCCATGATTTACTCTTGTGGTAGCATATTGTTGCCTTGTAGATTATTAATATGACGATTCTATTACTACGAGTACTACCAAGGATAAAGAGAAATAAAGAACGAATAGATCGTAGTAATGTACAGGTAATTTACATGTATATATATACATATATATGTATTATTATAAATGTAAGCTATCATCGTATTTTGAGTAAAGAAATTAAAGAAATTATTTAGCCTGATAGTGGGGTTAAAATACGGCGATAGCTTACATTTATAATAATTTCAAACCCGCTCGCTGTTTCGAAAATATTCTTACATATATATGTATATATATATATGCATATATATAGATATGAATTAGTTTTGCGAGGTATTTGATATGAAATCGTGTGTCGAAACAAATATTGTTATACTTGGGGAGAGTCATATTTGTGTAATATTGCCAGAATTAATAACAAAACACACTCACTGTTTGGTTGGTTTTCGCTTTTCGCTTCTGTGTCTTTTATATCGGTAATCTAATTTATTCGGTCCTCAATGTTGCCATTGACTGACCAACGGTCAAAAATAACACAGATACAATATAGACACAAACACATATATATAGTTTATCAAAGTTCTTTCGTTGCACATCTGCAACATCGTCAGTGGTGCTATTGTTTCCTCCCATTGCATTGTATTTTGTACGCCATCTTTATTTAGTCTGTTTATATATTTATTTATTTGTTTATTTTATTTTGTCTTCTTTGCGCACGCGTTTGCGTGTGTGTATAGTGTTTTGTTTGATGTGTGTTCGTGATTGGGTGGCTGTGTATTGGTTAATGTATTCTATCTTTACTAGTGTGTGTTTATATGTGCTTGTTGTTATTGTGCTTGTGTATGTATTTATTTATTTATTTATCTATTTATTTATTTATTTATACTTCTCTTAGGTCAGTGTTGTTTGTTTGGGTGTTGTTGTTATTCCATTCATTTTTTCTGTTTAGCCTTGGCCTTCTAAGTTCTATTTCACTGGCCTCTCTGATTTGCCTATCTGCTGGGTCATTTTTATGTTTAGATATTATTCTAATTTCTATGTTGTCTATGTTACCGTCGTGTTGTTGTCTGGCATGTTCGTATATATATAAGTATTAAGTTGTTAAACAATATTCGATGATTATGTCAAAGAATGAGTTTTACAGTAGATTGGAAGCACTCAACTAAAAATAATTTTTAGGAGTTATTAATATTAAAATATAAGTATTAATAAAATAGATGTTCTTTTGATCAATTACATTTTAGTATACATATTACGGATGCACAATAGTACGTCCTCATCAGACAAAATATAATGATACATGACATACCCTGAGATATTAAATGGTTAAGATTTAATCAAGGTAGTGATTACCCGATAGAAAATTTTGCTTATATACTATCTGTGTGAGAGTGCGAAAACGTAATGAATTCATTAGAGAATGTGTGAGTAAGAAAAAATGTTGCACACTTAAAGTGTTCTAAAATTTTAAATTGTATGATACGATAATATCTAGAGAAACGTCTCGTGAATTATAACAGCCAGTGATAGCCACTGGGAAAAGATTTATAAGGAGGGAAAGATAAAGTG
>OZ024744.1:85911253-85923753 GCA_964016885.1 Eledone cirrhosa
GGTGGGTAAGTACAGTTTTGCTTGGCAGTAGTCATGAATATAGGTAGGCGTCCGGTTTAGGTCAGTTACGGGCAAACTGCGTCCCGTTTGGATTTCTGAATGGTACGTGTAATTTCAAAATTGCCTTGAGTTTTTTTAGCAGTGTGGCCCGCCTTATGGAGAGCCGCATCCTCTGCGGTCCACTGCTCGAAAAAGGTTTCCGATGCCTGGTTTAGGGTGTTTACTGAGTGTTTGTGGTGTGACTGGAGCAACAGCAATCTTATGTATGTATATATAATTATTCACCTTATATATCTTATTAGTCTAATCGGAGAACTCAAGTATATAATTGGAGTGAACTTCTACTGAAAAGTATCATAGTTTTCACGGAATTTTATGTTGCTGATTAGTTCAAGTAGGGTGACTTCGATTGCTATTAAACCGTTTTCGGGGCTTGATCGCGTAGCGTTCCCAAACTGTGTTGGTAATTTCGCTGTCTGACTGTAGTGTTAATCACAGTACTACGGATGTTCTCTGATATGAAAAGTCATATAGAATATATGGGTTTTTCTGTTATGAAATAGATCAGTCATGGGAAAACTGCGGCCCGTTTGGCGTTCTGAATGGCATGTTTTATTTCAAAACTGCCTTGAATAAAGGTTACCCAATCGAAAAGAACGTTACCCATGCTTGAAGTAGACATTGACTGAAATGGAAGCAACGTATCCAGTGATAGTGAATGTGTTAACAGCGCGATAATCAAGGATGTACTTTATGCAATTCTAATATTAGATCTTATAACTGAAAGGGAGTTTCAGTCAGTTATAAAGACATCAATAGAGAAGAGGATCATAAATACATGCTTACGTGCAAAAATGTATAATTCCGAAGATGATATGAGAGCAAGAGGAAGGAGATGTATACAAACGGGGGTTGGGAGATCAATAATTATAGGTAGAAAGTTATAGAAAAATAGGGGACTGAAATGTCTAAAAACAAAAAAAATCGAGAAGGAGGCCAATCACCATGGGTTCTTTGTAAATTGGATGGTTTTTTCTGTTATGAAGTAGACGAGTCATAGACAAGCAAGTTTGGCGTTCTGAATGGCATGCTTTATTTCAAAACTGCCTTGAATATTTTGGTAGTGCTCCTCGCCCTATTGAAAATAGGCTGCCCATACTTGAAGTAGATATTGACCGAATTGGAAGCAATGTATAGGTATTCTCTTCTGATAGTTGAAAGAACAGTTGCCAGTTTTCAGTCGATTGATTATCAAATTATTTTCAATGGTGAAAAGTATGTAGTTTATATAAACTTTAGGTTTCTCAAATTGATTTTTTTTATCCTCCAAGACTCGTACAGGCATATCTATATCATAAACACAAATTTGTACATGTACAATACAGGTTTCACTGAGACTGAATGAATGTTTGTATAAATATATACAATGAGTATATAGCATTACATTGTCTCTCTCTATATATGTCATTCGATTTTTATTTCAATGTAATGTTAATGAATGCTCGGATTTATTACTTAGAATCGTTGAGCTTATTCCACAGGTAATATGGCGCATGTTTCCGATATTTTCAGACATGGCATATTTAATATAATTTTGGTAGTGCACTGAGTATATAGACATTTTATAGTCCCATATCTGTATATGTATAGATATAAATTTATCGCATATTTCGGTTGCTTAGTGCACAATTTATTATATACTAAAAAATTAATTATCCACATCAGCACTAATGATATGCAAATGAGACCATTATTTACGTATTTCATAATGTTTCTTTGGAGATATAGTTCTGAAACGATGAGACCAAAATAAACGTCGAAAAACAATAGAGATAAAAAAACGATTGCTAGAAAATGTTTCAGTCTACGAAGAAATACGGAAAATATACATATTTATATGTCTATAAACTCAATGTGTATACTAAAGCACGCAATCACACATCTGTGTTAATACATGTAAAGATGATGTGTAGAGTACATATATATCGGGTATGTGGTGCATGTGTATACATATATGTGTATATATATATATATGTATATTCCTATTATGTATATATATATATTTGTGTGTATATATGTATATATATACACACACATATATATAAATATGTATATATATATATATATATATATATATATATATATATATATATATATATATATATATATATATATATATATATATATACATACACACAAATATAAATTAGCGAGAATCGCATTTCGGCTATTGGAAATTAGCGAAAAGCAACTTCCGAGATGTGTGGCAAGCGCTCCATAGACACGAGTGAACTAGAGCAACAACATACGTTAAAAGGCCAAACACACTGAGACGATGGTTAAACCATTAACCGCAAAGCCATAGAAGCGAGCAAGCTATTCGGGTCAAACAAATAATGAAATATGATTGAAAATTATACCCGGACCCCGGAAACGGTGGTAAAATCCAATATGGGGTTTCTGCAACTCCTAAATCAGGTCCTGTCTGCTTAAACAAATAATGTTAAAGTTTTGGTATGATCATCGAACAAGGAAGTCACTTTTTCAACATGCATTTAGTTCTATGCAAAGCTAAAGAGCTGACCGTTATCTGAACCCACGTGCAGGGGTTAGAAGGGAGAGAACCCCTAGTCTTGGCGGATGAATTCAGTATGTGTGGTTATTGCAAAATTACAAAATATCACAAAATTAATTAAGCTCTCGACAGAATAGTTTATATATATATATATATATATATATATATATATATAGTTAGGTCGTAAATACCTGGATAAAATCCTTCTCTTAATGCTTACCTGTGTTTTCTCTTTTATACTATATATATACACACAATGATATTAAATAAATGGCAACTATATTTATAAAACCATATTTATTCTATTATATATATTTCAAGGGTTCCAAAATTTTGGTACGCTTTCATCAGATAAAATAAAAAGTGCGTTTTATAAATTTTCACATAACCAAGAAACGATACCTTAACGGTTCAAGTTTTCCTTGGATAGTGAAGGGATAAGAGAAGATAAGTCAGATATTTCAGTGCTCTGAATCAGTTATAAACATTTATATTTGTTGAATTATCAACAAATTGAATATATAAATTACATGAATCAAAGTTCTGTTTAAATCATTTATTTGCTTATAATTGTTTCTTCTAAACCGAGGTTTGAGCTCTTCGGAGCAATTATTCAGTGATTTTTTACATACTTGACCTCCTTTTCAACACAAGAGACATATAGAAACATATGTATATATTGACCCACAGTGGGTTGACATCCATTATAATAATATAGCATGGAAATTTACATACAAAGATTACAGTCATATTAAAGGACAAAATTAAAGTTAAAATTAAAATTAAAATTAAAATTAAAATAAAACATTGGCAGTTTACAAAGGTAAAGCAAGAGGAAAGTTTGGAGTAGCCAGTGCATGCAACAGTCACACGTGAGGCATGCACGCGTGTCCTATTTATACAAGATTATAGTGCGGCAGATTGTTACATGTAAAACAAGCAGTCATAGCAGGCAATCAAGAGCATCATGGGGGTTGTACTGGTAAAGCATTTTTCACACACACCTGTACGATATAGAAGCCCATGTGTAAAGAAACACCAAAATATCAAAAATATCAAAAATATTACAAATGAGAAGCAAAACAGCACCACTGTCCTCGCACACACCACCACTCTCACAATCCAGGAAACGCAATTTATAGACTACATGTCCATCACACAATCCACGATAATTCAACATTGGGTGCCTGGTGAACCATGTTAGAACTTCACAGCTTGTGGTTCTCAATTCGATTCTATAGAGCAGGTTGTTTTTGTTGTGAGAGTTGACATCGTATTATATTCCGGAAGTGTGTGTGTGATTAAGGGGAGTTAATGCGTAAGGGGAGGTAACTAGATGATTTCTATAGCTAAATTTATTATCCTAAAGTACATTAATGGTGTCTCAAATGAGTCCCTATCATATAAGGTTATAACCAATTTCTAAATTTAAGTATCTTATCTATAAATTACAGTGTAGTCTATCAAGAAGTACTAAAGGTGTTCATATTAGGATGATTACCTTCTATCATAGAGTGCCACAACCGAATATTCTACATGAAGAGTCAGATCTCCAAATCAATGATCTTTGTATGTGTAGTTCACCCGCAGAACCTGGCAGGGTCTTATTAGAATCACTTCTATATATGACTCTTGGTAAGCTCTGGGTCATTGCATGTCTGATTGCATGGCAAATTTAAATATCACTAGGGTAGTCCAGAGATCAATTCTCACTTACAAAGACACTAATCTGACCATTAAGTCATACATGTATTTATAACTCATACATCACCTGTACATAATTCATTGCACTCAGCATATAGATTATATAGCTCTTTTATGTTAATAAATTAATTACTTAATATTCCATTTATCCAATGATGGCACTACATACACAGGACAATATTAGCACAACCAATTCCGTGCTTAAAGTTTACATTAATTATATATTGGTGTAATGTAGTCTAAGTAATTGAAGGCCAATATACCAAAAGTAGAAGTACATGGGGATATCTCTAGGGTAAAAGGTACTAGGAGGATGTCACTATTTGCGTTAAAGTGGATTAATGGGTGTGGAGATGAGGTGTAAGGTGTGCCCCTGATGTTTGTTGCTAGAGGTGGTAACGGGTTCAAGTCTGACATTGTTATATATTGGGTTTAAAGTTTTGGAAGGAGTGTCGGAAGCGGTGTTGGCAAGACACGAACACTTCTGATTTTTTATTAAGGAGGTTATGGTTTGAGAAGATGATAGTATGGGTCTCTAGTAGACAGAGGTTACAAAATTTATTAGGTGGTTTGTACGATGTCGCGTTACCTAACACTTCCCATTTAAGTGTATATGGTTTTTTTTTTTTTTAGATAGTGTATGTAGCTAGATAGTGAAGTGGAGTTGGCTAGACTGTGTTTTTTGAAAGAGTGGAGGTGCGAATTGTATCTGGTTTTGAAGCAGTTAGAAGTAGAGCCTATATAGGTTTCAGAAGAATTGCTAGTTGTGACTGTGCATGAGTATATGATATCCTTGATTAAGCATTTTTTATCTAAAGGGCAGGTTCTATTTGATCTACAGTTACAATTATTCTGGGTGTTAGTCTGCCGGTTATTATGTTGTGTAGAAGTCTGGATGGTAGCTATAGGGTTATGGTTATGTGGTTTGTCGTTCCCAGCGTTATTGTTTACACTAGTGCTATTACTATTATTTCTATTGGTATTAGGGTTAGTTGCTATAATGTTATTTTGAAGGTTTATCGTCTGTTGTGATTTAGTTTGTTGGAAGTAAGAATTAATTTTTCTTTTATTGCTACTAGCTATGTGGTATGCTATGTTAGGCGCAGTAGAGTAGGAGAGATTTTAATAGTGTTTTTGTTTAAAAGGCTATGGTACTTGTGGCCGGATGGGAAGTTTTTATCTAGTAGTGAGAAGAAAGCCCTAGGTAGGTTGGTAGAGACGTTTAGATTGAAAGGAGGGTTGACAAATGTATTATTTCTTCTTCTATTTTTGTTTTTTATGTCTGGTGAGTTGTTTCCTTTTATGGTACTATGGTAATTTCTGTGGTGTGGGTTACTTTTGTTGGCATCTTCATTATTAGTGTGTCTGTGGTTGCTATTCCTATTACTAAATTTCGTCATGGACATGTTGTGTGAAATAATGTTGTAGCTATGTGTTTTTGTAGGTAGGAACTCGATCTCTATATTATGGCCTGATCTAGTTAATGCCTGATTATAATATTGCGAGTTTTTGCTAAATATATTTACGTCATAGGATAGATTAGAGATTCTATTAGATACTCCCTTAGAGATAGAGTTTAATATAGATCTAGGGTGGTTAGACTTGGTATCTACGTAAATGAGTTTTTCATTAGGTTTGTGGAATTGATCTCTGGACTACCCTAGTGATATTTAAATGTGCCTTGCAATCAGACATGCAATGACCCAGAGCTTACCAAGAGTCATATATAGAAGTGATTCTAATAAAACCCTGCCAGTTTCTGCGGGTGGACTACACTTACAAAGATCATTGATTTGGAGATCTGACTCTTCATGTAGAATATTCGGTTGTGGCACTCTATGATAGAAGGTAATCATCCTAATATGAACACCTTTAGTACATCTTGATAGACTACACTGTAATTTATAGATAAGATACTTAAATTTAGAAATTGGTTATAACCTTATATGATAGGGACTCATTTGAGACACCATTAATGTACTTTAGGATAATAAATTTAGCTATAGAAATCATCTAGTTACCTCCCCTTACGCATTAATTCCCCTTAATCACACACACACTTCCGGAATATAATACGATGTCAACTCTCACAACAAAAACAACCTGCTCTATAGAATCGAATTGAGTACGACAAGCTGTGAAGTTCAAACATGGTTCACCAGGCACCCAATGTTGAATTATCGTGGATTGTGTGATGGACATGTAGTCTATAAATTGCGTTTCCTGGATTGTGAGAGTGGTGGTGTGTGCGAGGACAGTGGTGCTCTTTTGCTTCTCATTTGTAATATTTTTGATATTTTTGATATTTTGGTGTTTCTCTACACACGGGCTTCTATATCGTACAGGTGTGTGTGAAAAATGCTTTACCAGTACAACCCCCATGATGCTCTTGATTGCCTGCTTTGACTGCTTGTTTTACATGTAACAATCTGCCGCACTACAATCTTGTATAAATAGGACACGCGTGCATGCCTCACGTGTGACAGTTGCATACACTGGCTACTCCAAACTTTCCTCTTGCTTTATCTTCGTAAACTGCCAATGTTTTATTTTAATTTTAATTTTAATTTTAACTTTAACTTTAATTTTGTCCTTTAATATGACTGTAATCTTTGTATGTAAATTTCCATGCTATATTATTATAATGGATGTCAACCCACTGTGGGTCAATATATACATATGTTTCTATATGTCTCTTGTATTGAAAAGGAGGTCAAGTATATAAAAAATCACTGAATAATTGCTCTGAAGAGGTCAAACCTCGGTTTGGAAGAAACAATTGTAAGCAAATAAATGATTTAAACAGAACTTTGATTCATGTAATTTCTATATAACTGCTCTGTAAAACAACTGATGTTATTACATTGAGCTATTTGTCTTACTGGTAATAAGGTAGTAATAAATTACTGCCTTTCACTATTTAGGGTTTAAAATATATATAACTATAAAAGGTTTTAGTATATACATAACCATAAATAGTATCCTTAATACTATATATATATATATATATATATATATATATATATATATAAATATTTATAAATTTGAAGACTAAAATCCAAAGAGGGTTCGATAAGGATAATATATATATATATATATATATATATATATATATATATATATATATATATATATATATATATATATATATATATATATATATATATATATATATATATATATGTATATATATGTATATATATATAGTAATAATTATAAATTTGAAGACTAAAATTCAAAGAGGGCTCGATAAGGATAAATATATATCAAATATATATGAACCGTAGAGCAAATATTTATTAAAATAACAGATTAAAGTTTAAGCAAAGAATCGCTGCTTTCGCCCTTAACGGGATCTTCTGAAACTAACAAAGTCAATCTGTGAACGCAGAAGTGAATATTTCAAAAACGTTGCAACCGGAGGAAGACAGGAAGACGATACTTTGATTCGTGGAAACGTTCCCTGGCAAAGAACGGGAAAACACGAATATAATACGTCATTAATAGGAGCGGTGAAAAACAATTACACGCAAAGACAGAACCACGATTATGGTATAAATGAAGACGTAGACTAATATTCTATTAGGTGGTTCATAGAGACGTTCTCTGGCAATGAACGGAAAAAACGAAGCAGCGATTCTTTGCTTAAACTTTAATCTGTTGTTTTAATATATATATTTATATATATATATAAATATGTCAACTCTGGATGTCGGTGAGCATGTCCAGCCAACCTCAGTCTCCTGTGTGTCACTTGTGAGCTGACTTTTGGGATGCTCCCATACAGCTCTGAGTTTTTCATCCTCAGTGTATACTGATTAATGTTCAGAGCCATCCTCAGCATTCTCGTGTAGCACCCATCCACCATCTGAGTGAGTCTCTTGGTCAGTGTCCAAGTCTCAGACCCATACAGCAGCACAGACTCCACTACAGCAATGAAGAGGCGGATTTTCAGGTCTCTACGAAGGTCCGACTTCCACACCGATCTCAAGCTGTGACACGCCGCCCAGGCCTTGCTCTTCCTCTCAACCACATCATCTTCCGTATTCCCAATCTTTGCTCCCAAATACAGGAACTCCTCAACCAATTCCAGCGGCTTACCGCCTACATTAGTGATCCCCTCTGGCTTCTCAACATTCTCTACCAGATATTTTGTTTTAGTCTCATTCATTCTCAGCCCCACACTCATCGATACAGTCTCAACCTCCCGCATCAAATCCTCTGCCTCCTTCACTGTATTTGTCACCAAAACTATGTCGTCGGCAAATTTAGCATCCGATACCTTTTTCGCCCCAACTCTCCTGCTCTGAGCCCCTACATGGACACACTAGAAGAGGAAGACCAAGGTTAACATATGTTGATGCCCTAAGGACAGACACTGGTCTGTTGGAGATGCAGGATATGGCAGAGATAATGAGGGACAGAGACCGCTGGAGAGAACTCGTCCATGGATCTCGGGAATTTTACCCGCCTTAGATAGATAGATATATAAATATACACATATATGTAGAGAGAGAAATAGTTCCACAACAGCTAGTTTACCATTACGGAGGTGAAACAATTGTTTTTTGTATTGGTAACTAACTTATGTGGAAGAACTCCTTCTACTAAACTCGTCCCATGGACCGAGTGCTCTACCACTGCGGATATAATCCACCAGTGTTCTACTATTACACACACACACACACACACACACACACACACACACACACACATACACACACACACGCACACACACACACATATATATATATATAATATATATATATTTATAATCGGTGCTTTCACCCTTAACGGGATCTTCTGAAGATCCCGTTAAGGGTGAAAGCACCGATTCTTTGCTTAATCTTTAATCTGTTATTTTAATAAATATTTGCACTAGCGTTCTTATATATTTGGTATATATTTATCCTTATCGAGTCATCTTTCGATTTTAGTTTTCATATTTATTATTATTACTATTATCTATATATATATATAAATAAATATATCTCTCTAGGGCGGGTAAAATTCCCGAGATCTATGGACGAGTTCTCTCCAGCGGTCTCTGTGCCTCATTATCGCTGCCATGTTCTGCGTCTCCAACCGATCAGTGTCTGTCCTTAGGGTATCAACATATGTTAACCTTGGTCTTCCTCTTCCAGTGTGTCCATGTAGGGGCTCCCACAGGAGTACTGAGCGCTGTGTCAACTCTGGATGTCGGTGAGCATGTCCAGCTAACCTCATTCTCACCTGTGCCACTTTTGAGCTGACTTTTGGGAGGCTCCCATACAGCTCTGAGTTTTTCATCCTCAGTGTATACTGATTAATCTTCAGAGCCATCCTCAGCTTTCTCGTGTAGCACCCATCCACCATCTGAGTGAGTTTCTTGGTCAGTGTCCAAGTCTCAGATCCGTACAGCAGCACAGACGCCACTACAGCAATGAAGAGGCGGATTTTCAGTCTTTACGAAGGTCCGACTTCCACACCGATCTCAAGCTGTGACACACCGCCTAGGCTTTGCTCTTCCTCTCAACCACATCATCTTCCATATTCCCGATCTTTGCTCCCAGATACAGGAAGTCCTCAACCAATTCTAGCGGCATCCCGCCTACATTAGTGATGCCCTCTGGCTTCTCAACATTCTCTACTAGATATTTTGTTTTAGTCTCATTCATTGTCAGCCCCTCACTCATCGACACAGTCTCAACCTCCTGCATCAAATCCTCTGCCTCCTTCACTGTATTTGTCACCAAAACTATGTCGTCGGCAAATTCAGCATCTGATATCTTTTTCGCCTTAACTCTCCTGCTCTGAGCCGGTGCTACAGTAAACCAATGCAGTGGCGGAAGCAAGTGAGACCCTGTTTCCGAGGCGAAAGAACAAAAGGAAGCACGTCAGCTCTGCAGACCCAAAGGTTTGTGCAACCAGAGAACACCTGAAAGCTGCCAAGGACCAATTCTATGCTGATCCTACGGAAGAGAGGATGGAGACTGTGGAGGTGATGCGGGAAGAACTCTGTGCCGCTTACACTGAGTCCAGAGAGGAGGCACTGATAGAGTAGATCAGAAGTGTGGAGAGAGCGGTTGACAGGTCTGGATGTAAGGAGAGCTGGATGATCATCAACGAGATCACAGGGAGGAAGAGAAGGTGTTTGAGTCAGATCCAGGGAACAGAACCCGATAGGAAGAGGAAATTGCTAGACCATTTTAGGACCCTACTAGGAGAGCCACCCTCCACAGCCCAGAGCACTGGGGAGATCAGGCGGCTGTTTGAAGAACTGGATATTGAGACAGAGCCCTTCACCAGAGAGGAGCTTCAGAGAGCCAAGAAGAAGATCAAGTAGGGTAAGACTCATGGAGAAGATGGAGAGGTGTGATGTTGATGATATCATCCTGGGGTTCTGTAACCAGGCACTGGAGGAAGGAGTTTCCCCGAATCAGTGGAGGATCAGTAACATCGTCACAGTGCCAAAGAAGGGAGATCGCGCTAACACCAACAACTACAGGGGGTTCTCACTGACATCACTTGTGGCAAAGACCCTCAACAGGATATATATATATATATATATATATATATATATATATATATTATTTCTGAAGACAGGATATATATGTGTAGGTATGTATATTCCCTCTGATAGTTTGTAAACATTTTACATAGATCTATATGATATACATACCAACACACACATATATATCCTAGAAACGATCGTAAAATGATGAATTTTTTAATATAAGGAACTGTTTCTTTGTTTTTATTCATTATTTTTACTAATTTATATATATATATATATATATATATCAACTGGAAATTGATTGACATATATATATATCTAAAATAAACATATGAAACAATCACAGGGGATAATCTGTAAAAGTGTGTAAGCACACACAGCTAGGTAGGTAACTAATTAAAGTTTAACTACAACTTCAAAAATAGATACCTTATAAATTGATTAATCTTCCTTGTATATATTTCATTAAAGAAATATATTTCTCCAATTAATTGATTGGTAAACGACAGTAGCCAAATCCTGGATTTTCAACAAGGAAGAAGACTTAACTATCTGTGATTACACATCAAATTCAAATCTGTGACTAACTATTAGCACGCGTTGCAACTGATACAAATACACACACATCGCGCCAGATTTGTCCCAGTGGCGTGAATAGGGTTATCGACAGCTAGAAATAGCAGTCAAGTCCTTTCAACTGAGTTAGCTCTACAATTAAGGTGCCGTATTTATATAAATCGAACATTTAAATTAAATTAAGTGTGTCATGTCAAAGAGACATGCGCCATATGTTTATTTTAGATATATATATATGTCAATCAATTTCTAGATGATATAAAATGCTTGGATTTATTCATTGGAAACTTGGAGCATATTTTACAGTGGACATGACACCCTTAATTTAATTTAATGTGTGTGTAAGTATGTATACGTACATACATATGTATACAGACGTACAGTAGTATGTATATACATACATACATGGACACATATATATATGTACGTATCAGCCGAATTATTAGCCCGAATTATTAGCCGTACAGTGCTCGGCAACCATCGCTACCCTATTTGTTCAACAATGACAAAGGAACGATGAACTAGTTTCTAGCTTTTTAGCTGTCATCAGCACCGTATACCTTCCTGTCAGTTGATTGAACGGCCGACTAACTCATCCGATATGCAAATTAGGCTTCTCAGCCGTTAATATGCATAAAGAAAGTATATACTTTCGAAAATTCAATCAACTGACAGGAAGGTATACAGTGCCGATGACAGCTAATAAGCTTGAAACTAGTTCATCGTTCCTTTGTCAGTGTTGAAAAAATAGGGCAGCGATGGTTGCCAAACACTGTACGGCTAATAATTGGGGCTGTTTGTTTACAAACAAACCGAACATTATAATAAATGTTCGGTAAACCCATACGTATATATATATATATATATATATATATGTGTGTGCATGTATGTATATATATATATACATACTACTGTACGTCTGTATACATATATGTATGTACGTATACATACTTATATTTATTTTTAAGAGTGAGAAATGAAATTTCATTTTTTCTATTTATATATATATATATATATATATATAAACGCACATCATCATCATCTGAGAAAGACAAGTTATGAGAAGGATAGAAGAGGGATGGGATAAAATGGAAACATTTTGGGAGGAACACGAAGGAAGAAGAAAAAATAGAAAAATGTGAAAATGAA
>OZ024744.1:85941253-85953753 GCA_964016885.1 Eledone cirrhosa
TAAACTCCAAAAACAGCCAGTAACGATCTTATAGAAACTATCACCAACCACTAGTTACCAATGAGGACCATTACCAGCCACGTTAGCGCCGCTTGGTAACATACTGCACATCTCCCGTTAATCTATGAAGGGCTTGTAGTAGATTAGAGAAAAACACAATCAGTAAAACAGTAATGGAATGAAAAATAAAAAAAACATTTTTTATAGTTAAAGCCTTAAGATGACAAATCGCTAGATAGGCACTTCAATCACATCGAAACTTATTTAAGAAATTTAAAATATAAACACTTTTTACTCAGACGTACCTACCGCGATAAGAAAATAGATCTTTTTCTAACGAAAAGTCCTCGATTATGCGAGGATTACAGCGTTAGGAGATTAGATGCGTTCCAAAGAAAAATCCGCGATGTAACGGGACCGTGAAATGTGAACCGCGATATAGCATTGGATTACTGTATATATATATATATATATATATATATATATATATATATATATATATATATATATATATATATATTCTGGCAATATTACACAAATATGACCCTCCCCAAGTATAACAATATATGTATATATATATATATATATATATATATATATATATATATATATATATATATATATATATATATATATATACATATATTGTTATACTTGGGGAGGGTCATATTTGTGTAATATTGCCAGAATTAATAACAGAACACACTCACTGTTGGTTTTCGCTTTTCGCATCTGTGTCTTTTATATCGGTTAATTTAATTTATTCGGTCCTCAATGTTGTCATTGACTGACCAACGGTCAAAAATACAGATACAATATAGACACAAACACATATATATAGTCTATCAAAGTTCTTTCGTTGCACATCTGCAACATCGTCAGTGGTGCTATTATGTTTCCTCTCGTTGCATTGTATGCTTACGCCATCTTTATTTAGTCTGTTTATTTATTTATTTATTTGTTTATTTTTTTCGTCTTCTCTGCGCATGCGTTTGCGTGTGTGTATAGTGTTTTGTTTGATGTGTGTTCTTGTTTGGGTAAATGTGTGTTGGTTAATGTATTCTATCTTAATTTACTAGTGTGTGTTTACATGTGTTTGTTGTTATTGTGCTTGTGTATGTATTTATTTATTTATTTATTTATACTACTCTTAGATCAGTGTTGTTTATTTGGGTGTTGTTATTTCATTCATTTTTTCTGTTTAGCCTTGGCCTTCTAAGTTCTATATATATATATATATATATACAGTAATATATATATAGAGAGAGAGAGAGAACTTAGAAGGCCAAGGCTAAACAGAAAAAATTAATGGAATAACAACACCCAAATAAACAACACTGACCTAAGAGAAGTATAAATAAATAAATAAATAAATAAATAAATACATACACAAGAAAAAATAGTGAGGAGAGAGGAAGAAAGAGGAAAAAGGAAAAAGGAAAAAAAGAAGTAACCAAACCGAATGGAGGGGAGACACAGGACAATGGAATATGCATGTATATATTTATATATGTATATATATATATATGTATATATATATATATATATATATATATATATATATATATATATATATATATATATATATATATATATATAAATATATACATACATATTCCATTGTCCGGTGTCTCCCCTCCATTCGGTTTGTTTACTTGTTTTTTCCTTTTTCCTTTTTCCTTTTTCTTCCTCTCTCCTCACTATTTTTTCTTTTCTTTTCCTCATGGCCTTTTGATCAATAAAACGCCTAGCGCACACTGCCGACCGATTTCGATGACCCCTTAGCCTTTGTCAAGGCAGAATTCTAGGAGAAGGAAAACTCTGATATAACACCTGCAACCCTGATTGTATCCAATGATGTTGACTTGTTCTTATTTTTGGTAAATATCATCTTGGTTAAGAGAGTGGGAGTGGCTTTGTGCAGTGCCTTTGCTCACTATAAAAGCTTCACGGCACAGGTATTGCTTTATATCTGGAGATCTCTCTGCACTTGTCGTCACATGGTAAAATGGGCCCAGCAATAATTGTCATAAGTGTAGTGTTTGTACCAGTGTTTTCAAGTCGCTGGCTGGACTAAAATGTCACACTCGTTCAGCGCATCGGTAGGGGTTCTCCTACAAGGATATAAAGTAGTGGCCGTACTCGAAAACGAGTTGGCAGCCACCATATATACTTGTTTCTTGTAAACAGACATTCGTCTCATTCTGACGTCATTAGCCCTGTTCTCCATGTGTGTTTATTTTCATAATTCCACACGAGGTGTACTAGCCTGCTTTTAAATTCCCTTTCTGGCATATTTTACAAGTGAGATTTTGGTTATGGTGTTTGAGCTCTACTGATGAACGATGCCAACCGTGACTAACCACACTGAAAAGTTTCATGAAATAGTCTTTTTAAGACTATATAGAGCATTTGTAGTTTTTCCAAATTGAAGGATGAGTATTTAACCTTAATTTTATTCTGAGTTAAGTCTCTATTGGTTTTTTTCCCTGGATTTCACAAAATCTGTGGATAAAATTTGTGTCTTGACTTTTTTTTAAAAATTAAGTTTGAATTATTTTCCCATATCTTACGTTAAATATTTTCCATCTTGACGTTATAGTCACTTATATATTATGAAATACTGTTGGCTTCTTGCTCACATTAATATCTCTATTTTCATATATATATATATATATATATATATATATATATATATATATATATATATATATATTTATTAAAATAACAGATTAAAGTTTAAGCAAAGTATCGCTGCTTTCACCCTTAACGGGATCTTCTGAAACTAACAAAGTCAATCTGTAAACGCAGAAGTGGATATTTCAAAAAACGTTGCAACAGCAGGAAGACAGCAAGACGATACTTTGGTTCGTGGAAACGTTCCCTGGCAAAGAACGGGAAAAAACGAATATAATACGTCATTAATAGGAGCGGTGAAAAACAATTACGCGCAAAGACAGAACCACGTTTATGGTATAAAAGAAGTCGTAGACTAATGTTCTCTTAGGTGGTTCATAGAGACGTTCTCTGGCAATGAACGGAAAAAACGAAGATAATACGTCATATGTGGAGCGTGGAGAACAATTGCACGCAAAGACAAAACCACGTAAATGGTATAGCATAAGTTGTAGACTAAATTCTAACTAGGAAACCGAATGAATCTCCGCTTCAGAGTTAAGAATAAAGTAAATTAAGAATAAAGTAAATAAATACAATACAGGCGTAATAGAAATTAAATATTTGATATATATCTATCCTTATCGAGCCCTCTTTGGATTTTAGTCTTCAAATTTATTATTTTTACTATATATATATTAAAGGAAAATGCGAAGTTATAGATGTTAGAATCTATAATTAATTGAACTGTTATACATATTTCAATGACGATAGATATCGTGAACTCTCCAGACAGAAATAATTGATTAAAAGGTAACATTGTCAAGGCAATTATGGACGGAAGAGAGCGGACTAAAAAGAGTGTACGCTTTTGCTTTGGATGTCCGCTCCTTCTAACATTATGAACCTTTCTACAACTCTGCGCAGACGCGGAGGTGTGGGTGGCTGACCACTCAACTACCACGCAGAATACTTCTAAGCTTATTTGTTCTCCCCCCCCCCAGCCGACACCCCTATACGATTTAATTTAGCAAAAATTTGTTTACTGTTAACTTTGGTGTCCAGGAGAATTTTAGTGCATTCGTACCCACTACCCGTTTATGGCGGGATAATATACAGACCATCAACTCCAAAGTGTGAATGTTACACAATACTATGGTTAGTATAACTTATTGAAAATATTTAAGATTTCACAACCCGAAAATACTAACATTTTCTAAATTTCAGATGTCAAAAGTCAGAAGAACTAGCTAAAGTGTATATTCGTATTAGAGATTGGGTTCAGAACTAGATGTTAATTTGTTATGGCTCCCCACTGGAAAAAGAACTGGCCTCTTATCGAGGCTTATTGGCAAATGTCATGAAATTTATATTTAGCAGAGTTATGGGCCGAAAATTAGGAAAGTGGTTTCCTTGTTCGAAGCATTGTGGAAAAAAAAAACAAAAAAAAAACAAAAACCCCAGTTGATGGATGTGAATCCGAAATATATAGGGACTATTAAATCTCTCCCAAGGTAACTCTCTCTTGTGTTGTTATTTTCATTTTATCCTTTATACTTATACTCTTCCCTTCATTCTTCTACACATCTTACACATGTTATACACACCACGCATCTCAACGTACACCCACTTACATCTCTCTCTCCACCACCGGACCTTGTTACCCGGAGATTTACCCATTTGCATTGTCGAGGCTTCCAGACAACTTAAAGATATTTACTTATTAATAATTGTTTCTACTATTGGCACAAGGCCAGCAACACAGGTTTAGTGATCAGAGTCAACAAATAGGACCTCGAGGAAGTCGATCACTTCACCTATCTGGGAAGCATCCCGACAAGGAGCGGCGACGTAGAGTTCGACATCAACTGTCGGATCGGCAAAGGAGCCTCAGTTTTCCAGCCGCTGTGCCCGGTCTGGTCGTCTTCATGCATTAGCACCAAGACCAAGCTCCGCTTGTACAAGAGCATAGTGCTGCCGACAGTGCTTTATGAGAGCGAGACCTGGAAGAGTACGGCAAAAATAGAGAGACGGCTGAACGCTTTCCACCAGCAGTGCCTGCGAAAGATCCTTCGTGTGTCCTGGCGCGACCGAGTGCGAAACGAGGAGATCCTGCGGAGAGCCGAGTCGTGGACGCTACAGAGAGTGGTCGCGGAGCGACGGTGCCGTCTGGCTGGCTATATTCTGCGTCGCCCAAATGAACGGCATTCGAAAACAGCGATGAACTGGATTCCGCCTGGCGGTAAAAGGAGGCGGGGTTGCCCAAGGATCACCTGGCGACGAACGTTCTTCCGGAAGGACCTGATGGCAGCCAACATCACCTGGCACGGTCTCGATAAAGTTGCCGCTGATCGTGACCGTTGGCGAGTACCTACTGCTCGATGAGCCGAACGGCGCGGAAGAATCTAAGACTAAGATGTATGCATGTATGTATGTATACATACACACACACGCACACACACACACACACACACACACGCAAACACACACACACACACACAAACAAACAAATACACACACACACACATATATATATATATATATATTAATAATTGTTTCTACTTTTGGCAAAAGGCCAACAATTATAACAATGTATTACTGGTACTTTATTTTATCGACTCCGTATGGATGAAAGGCAAAGTTAACCTCGGCGGGATTTGAACTCAGATCATAAAGGGACGTAACTATGCTGGAAAGCATGTCCGACCATATATGAATAATTGTTTCTACTTTTGGCACAAGGCCAGCAATTACCCAGTGTATTACTGGTACTTTATTTTATCGACCCCGTAAGTATGAAAGGCAACGTTAACTTCGGCGGGATTTGAACTCAGAATGACAAGGGCCTTAACTCTATGCGTCAAAGCATGGCGTCCGACCCTCTACCGATACTGCCAATCCACCGCCATATATTAATAATTGTTTCTACTTTAGGCACAAGGCCAGCAATTAACTAGTACATTACTGGTACTTTATTTTATCGACCCCGTAAGGATGAAAGGCAAAGTCAACCTCGGCGGGATTTGAACTCAGATCGTAAAGGGACGTAACTATGCTGGAAAGCATGGCGTCCGACCCTCTATTAATAATGAAGGTTTGAAAGATTTATTCCCCGGATCTAATGTATAATTAATTAGAATTCTAAGTAAACGCATTCACTCGATTGGGTATTACCGAGTGACTATTGTTCGTAATATGTTCTACTTAAATCTAAAAATCTCCCTCAGAATATGTATGTATGTATGTATGTATGTATGTATGTATGTATGTATGTATGTATGTATGTATGTATGTATGTATGTATGTATGTATGTATTTATGTATGTATGTAGTATGTATGTATGTATTTATGTATGTATGTATTTATTTATGCATATATTTATCTGTGTTTATATATATATGAATATATATATATATATATATATATATATATATATATATATATATATATATATATATATATATATTTATTTATATATATATTTATACTTATATACATATGTATGTATATTTATCTATCTATCTAACTAGCTACCAATCTATAAATAGATAGATAGATAGATACATACATACATACAATTATATATATAATATATATATATATATATTTATATATATATATACATATATATATATAAAAATATATAAATATATATGTGTATATATATATATATATATATACACATACATACACACACATATATATATATATATATATATATATTTATATACAGACCTCTGTATGTGTGTGTGAGCATATCTGTGTATGTTCTTGGATGTAAGTATATACCCATATAGGGATATATCAATTTATTTTGTTCCAGTAGGCATAAATACATCTGTATTATGTCTGTGGAAACGTCTGTTGTTTTGTTCAAGTTTAATTTGTAATTTATATATTAGCTGGATCATAAAGTAAAGCTGAAATATAATACGCTAAATTATATTTATATAATTTTTAATATAAACATATATATATATACATATAAATATATATATATATGTGCGCGTGTGTGTGTGTGTGTGTAAGTACGTATTTATGTATCTACCTACGTATTTATGTATTTATGTATGAATGTATGTGTGTATGTACGTATGTATGTATGTAAATATGTATGTATGTATGTATGTAAGTATTACAAGCTGAATTTGATGGATTGGAAACTAAATTAGGTGGATTATAGAACATTGTTAAACCTATACACACACAACACACACACCACACACACACATACACACACACACACCACATATACATATACACACCATATACACACACTCATACACGAAAAGTATAAACATTGCTTGCACACACATATATCTACTACATAGAATTAATCTAGCAAAGACATTGATGACTTTCAAATATATGTTTGCATATTTGATAGATTATATATCGAACAAAAGGACAAATCTTAGATTATATATCGAACAAAAGGACAAATCTTAATTAGAAGTCCCTTGGGAAATACCTAATAGACAACCCCTGAAATTTCTAGGATCAATCCTTAGATTGATCGAATGCATCGGAAAACTCCCGATTTTTGACAAGTATTTGGTAGATTTATATATGTACATATATGACATTTGAAACTTTATGTATCTGCTTCTTTTGCACTTGACTACTTGTCTTGTTCCTATTTTTTGGTAATGTTGTACTGTATATGTAGGCCTATATGTTGTAAGATAGGGCTCTGCAGTTGAACTTGTTTTTTTTATAGTTAAATTTGTTCACTGTGAGTATACGATTAATACTAAAATTTGCATTGTTTCTAGCATATTTGTCGAAATAAATTTAAAAAAAAACAAAAAACGGGGGCAGCAAAACATGGTGGGGTTTTATTAGCTTAGGGATATCCTCAACAAGCAGAAAATATCACATGATCCACATGACAGGGGCAATGTGTCCGAACACGGAAGAGCTGAACTCACACTGTCATCACCTGCATCTCTCTCCATTGTGAGGAAATGGGGGTTCCACGTGCTGGGCCGCCCCACAGCTCCGGTGGATAGAATGGAGAAGGCGTTTCCCCGGAGGTTGGTAGGGGAGATGCGCTGGAAGAGCCATTCCATCTCGCGAGGCTCACACCTGCGGCTGGCCAGCTCAGTGCTTATGGTGGTGAGTAGGGATGAGCCCCCCCCCCCCGGTCCAAGGACACCAGAAGTTTCCATTGCCAAGGGCACGACTGGGATATCCTTGTAAAGGCACGTAGCTTTGTGGTTAGGTAATTTGGCTTACAATCGTAAGGTTGTGAGTTCAATTTCCGGTGGCGCGTTGTGACCTTCAACAAGACACTTTATTTCACATTGCTCCAGTCCACTCAGCTTGCAAAATTGCGTTGTACTTATAGCCCGAAGGACCAGCATTGTCACATTCTGTGTCACGCTGAATCTCCCTGATAACTACGTTAACTGTACGAGAGTCTGTGGAATGCTCAGCCACTTGCACGTTAATTTCACCAGCAGGCTGTTCCGTTGATCGTATCATCTGGAATACTCGTCGTTGTAACCGACGGAGTCCCTTCCTTCCTGAGATATCCGTAGGATAATCTTCTGTTTTATAGGATTGTGCAATAGTGAATAAACATGTTGAAACACAATCCCTTACAATAAAGTTGTGTGAATTTAAACTTTGCCTTTGGGGGAGGGGGAGTGTGGCATAAATTAAAAAATATGGCATATGAAAACCAGATGGTTTAACCCTTTAGCATTTAAACCGGCCGTATCCGGTCAGAATTCTCTCACCTCATTCTATTCAAACCAGCCGTAACTGGCCACTCATACTGATGTTAATGTATTATTCTCAAAATATATAATATCAAAATCTCATAGATTTGATATTAAGTGAGATATTTATGTGAGATAAAGCATTTACCATGAAAATATGATAGTATATATAGAGTAATGTAGATGTTAAAGTATTTAAACTGAATAAAAGCCTATCTAATAAAAAAAAAAGCTCCTTGATAATCATGATGAACATAATATTGTTTCTACTTTTGGCACAAGGCCAGCAATTACCCCAGTTCATTACTGGTCCTTTATTTTATCGACCCCGTAAGGATGAAAAGGAAAGCTAACTTTGGAGGAATTTGAAGTCAGATCATAAAGGGCCGTAACTATATGCTGCAAAGCATGGCGTCCGACCATCTACCGATACTGCCAATCCTTGATTTTATGATGAACATAATATTATATGATGAACAAAACATTAAAATCCAGAATGTAAAAAAATGAAAGGCATTTAAAAATAATGAGAAAATAAAGTAAACGAAATATTTAACAGATAAATAAATGAAAGTAAATTTTTCGTGTTCGACACTACTTATAACTTACTTTTTCATTGAACACATTTGATTTGCGGGGACCTAGTTCTATTGTTAGGGTTAAGGTTATTCTTTCTTTTATTGATTGTATTGCGATACAATGTTTGCAGTTATTAATCCTATACCCAGTATCCAGACGGCAAATTAAAGGAGTTAGAATATTATATTAAATGCCTTAGCATTTGTTCAGGCTCACTGCGCTCTAATTTAAAATTCTCACCTTGGTTGTCTTTGCATTTCATCCTTTCGAGTTGTAGTTCCAGTCGTTTTCATAATTTTCTCTAGACCCGTCAGCTGTGTTCAGATTTGGAGAAGGATGGATGGGCTCATCGGATTTTAAATTTCTACCACATGGCATATTACCTGGTGGTGTCCCTACGATTCTTTCAGAGATTTAGGGATTAGGGGTAAAAAATAAAGACCCCTTTGGTCACGAATGACCATGGGATTTGCACCTAGAAAGTACCCCTCCTAGGATCAAGTTTGGGCAAGGTTATTTATGGAAGACCAGCAGTCACCAACGTATACGAGTCTCCCCTCTCCACACCACCGATGTTGTCCAAGGGAAAGGCAATGATTGATACAGTTTGGCAGCAGTGACGTCACAAATAATTTCTACAATTGAGTAAACTGGAGCAATATGAAATGAAGTCTCTTACTCAAGAACACAACGCAAAGCCCGGTCCGAGAATCGAACTCACAACCTAATGATTGTAAGCCCGATGCTCTAACCACTAAGCCATGTGCCTTCACAATTCGGGGTAAGGGGGTCCTTATCGTCTCAATTTTTTAAATCCTACAGTTTAAGTTTCGTTTTCAATATTAAACGTCAGTTCTTATCCTACAGATATATGATCAACATATTTCCAATCGTATCCATCATGTATTCTTTCCCCTTTTCAAGCAGTATAAAATAAACTATTATGTAGGATTAGAATTTAGCTTCAGACATAGTTGTATATAGGTATATATTGGAATTTCGTATTTCTAAAGAATTACGGTATGCTTAAATAAATATTTGGAGAGCCGTAGTTAAGCCAAAACACCAGCGGCTAACGCCGTCTGGCGGTGTCTAGCAGATGCGAGGGAGACAGCCGTCTATGCTGAACTGGTTCTCATCAAGACGATCCCTCCCACTCTTATGTATATTTCTGTCTAAACACAGGGTATAATTTATCGTAGATTTTGTCAGTTATCTCTCACTGGTTCTACGAAAAAATAGTATATTATCTTTGTCTTCTCTATTTTGATTTAACAATATTGTCGAAATGGTTGTTAAAGACGTAGAGCTCATTGATGTTAAACTTTTCGAAGGCAGTCGAGAAATCAGGCGTACTTGAATCCCCGTACTGCCGAATTCCTCCCGTCTGAGGAGAGACCCAGTCCCGCGGGGTTGGGTGGCTGTTGCAGTGTGTGTCACTGGCTATCGTCCAGGGGAATGCTTATGCCGCCTTGTCCGCAGGGGGGCAGCACTCCTGCCTCCTTGCCGTAGGCCTAAATCCCAATCAGCCCCCTCCCCATCGTCACCTCACTTCTGTGACACAAGAGCTCTTGTCACCCCCTTTCCGTTCTTTCCTTCTTTCTTTCTCTCTTTTTTTCTCTATATTTCGCTATTTTTTCTTTCCTTTTGTTTCCCTTTTTTTTTTATTATTGCCATCATTGTAGTTGCAATTGTGGTGGATTGGCAGTATCAGTAGAGCATCAGACACCATTCTTTCCAGCATAGTTATGGCCTTTTACGTTCTGAGTTCAAATCCGCCAAGGTTAACCTTGCTTTTCATCCGCCTATTTCTATTCTATTATAAGTTGAGCTAACTTATGCAGCTTCATATGCAAATGAGATTAATCACCTCAATTACACAGACTATATATTCTCGACTGTTCTCAAGTTCGGCAGTTGCAAGCGATGGGAGGGACCATCATGAGGAAGACAAGTCAAGTCGGAAATGCATGGACGGTTGCCCCCCTTGCTTCTGTTGGACATCACCAGAGGGCGTTAGCCCCAGTATTTGTATAGCTACGGCTGCCTAAAAACGTGTTTGAGAAATACGAAATTTCTATACATATTTATATACAGCTAAGACTGAAGCTAAGTCCTATTTCTCTCTATATATGTGTGTATATGTATGTACATATATATATATATATTTACTAGGTATAGGTTCGTTGTTATATATTTATACTTATATACATTAGTAACCACACACTCTCCAACACACACACCCATATATATATATATATAACCCTCTGTGTGTGTTGGTGTGTGTCTGGTTACGAATGTATATAGGAGTATTTACATATATATATATATATATATATATATATATATATATATATATATATATATATATATATATAACGACGAACCTATACCCCGGCATATATATTATGTATATCTATACTTATGTACGTTATGTAAGCGTCGTATAAATATGGAATATATATATATAAACAGAAACAAATTCAAGGTACGTCCAATATTCTATCATATATCTGAACACACAACCCAAGAAATGTGGAAGCTTACAACACTATTCACAATAACATCCCACTACTAAAACAAAACCCAAGAATGAAAAAAGCCCTTGAAACACAAAAAATAATCAAAAGCAAAAGACAACCGAAATCACGGAAAACATTACTCACCAATGCCAAATTACCTACCACAAACCCACAACCAAGTGTAAAAAAATGTGGTCGCTCTAATTGTGGAACCTGCACTCACCTCATTGAAGGCAACACGTATACATTTAAATCCGGACAACATTTTACTGTAAAAAATCACTTCACTTGCTCATCAAAAAATCTAATTTATGCCATTAAATGTAAAAGATTCAATGAAGATTATATAGGACAAACTAAACTCACACTCAGAAACAGAATGACAGTTGATCGCCAACAATTACGAGATCCAACCACGAGACAGATACCACTAAGCGCACATCTAGACATATGCGCAAGTAATAAGACACCCAAATTCCAAGTCTTCCCATTTTACCTTTGCGCTAACAATACAACAGAACAAATACGAATAAATAAGGAAAATATGTTTATTCAAAAATATAGACCAACATTAAATATGGTTTAATATACATTATGTCAACACCATAATATGACATACACACACACACATAACACTTTCTAATTTAGAAAATAAAAACCTGAATTAAATAAACCTTAATATACGTTTGCACTGGCAATACACAGAACAAATACGAAAAAGTAAGGAAAATATGTTCATTCAAAAATATTCCTACTAAAGGAATCATTTTCCTACACACACACACACACAATATATATATATATTCTCTTCATCTTAACATGCTAACCATACTCCCACACGCATAACACCCATACACACACATAACAATCCCCACACCCACATACACAACTCCCTCCCCCATTTCTACTAATAGAATCACTTTCCTACACACATATATACACACACACACAAAATATATATTCTCTCCATCTTAACATACTCCCACACACACACACATAACACCCATATACACACACAACTCTCTCCCCCATTTCTACTAATATAATCATCTTCCA
>OZ024744.1:85958753-85961253 GCA_964016885.1 Eledone cirrhosa
TAGTGTGGTGGGGTGGTAGATGATGGGGACAGAAAGGTGGGTGTTTTGGGTGGGGTGGGGTGGGGGGTGATGAAAAGACTGTGGTACGGTCGGTATCACGGACGCGGTTATATATATAGATAGAGACGAGGGAGCAATGTGGCAGCATGCTACTTCGTCCGTCTCTGGGTCAAAGACATAAACAAAAACTTTTTCATCTCTCTATATTCTTTGTTCGTTTCCTTAAAATTTACCACCATTAGATGGTATACATCTATTACGCAATTTAAACCTGATGAGGTCACCGGGTTCTTAGGCAGCCTGGCCACTGAAATGTCCATAGTGTTTTCAGGAATGAAAAATTAAGGAAATTCAACATATTTGGCCTCCTGCCATTTCACTTTATAATATATATATACCTATGTGTTAGTGTGTATGTCTGTGTGTGAGTGTGTGTGTGTTACACAAACAAATGGTGGGTAACTTTATACATGTCTGTATAATACTTTTAGTGTATTTTTTTTAGTTTTGTAAAATGTTTTGCTCCAATTTTATGTATTTTGCATCTTTACTTACACAATTAAATTACCTATTTTTTGTACTTTTGTTTAGAAGAATCGAAAATCAAGCGTTTTCTAGCACATATAATTGTACACTGTCTATCGAACTGACATCCCTTAGACAGTTACAAACACAAACACATACACACATAGACAAATACAACCACAAACATGCATATCATCTACACACACATACATACATATATATATATATATATATATATATGAATTATAAGGGGTCGACAACCCGAATGTCCAAAATTCTATAGCTACCACCCGGACTTCTGCACTGCATTATAACCAGCAGACTAACACCCAGGATAATTGTAACTGTAGAGCTAATAGAACCTGCCCTTTAGATAAAAAATGCCTAACCAAGGATATCATATACTCATGCACCGTCACAACTAGCAACTCTTCAGGAACCTATGTAGGCTCCACTTCTAACTGCTTCAAAATCAGATATAATTCGCACATCCACTCGTTCAAAAAGCACAGTCTAGCCAACTCCACCTCACTATCTAGCTACATACACTATCTAAAAACTAAAAATAAACCTTACACACTCAAATGGGAAGTGATAGGTAGCGCGACTTCGGACAAACCACCTAATAAATTTTGTAACCTTTGTATACTAGAGACCCACACTATTATCTTCTCTAACCGTAACCTACTTAACACAAAAAATTTGAAGTGTTTGCAACTTGCCAGCACCGCTTCAGACATTCCTTCCAAAACTTTAAGCCCAATATATAGCAATGTCGGACTTGAACCAGACACCACCTCTAGCATCAAACACCAGGGGCACACCTTATACCACATCCCCACACTAATTGATCTAATATAACACAAATCGGGATATCCCTCTAGAACCCTTCACAGTGAGAATACCCCTTTGTACTTCTACTTTAGGTGTGACTACATCCAGTTGCTTGAACTGCACCACACCACTTTATAGTTAATGTAAAATTTAAGCATTGAATTGATTGTATTGTTGGTGCTATGCGGAGGAAGTGCCATCGTTGGATAAATGGAAAACTATTTAATCTAGTAACGTTGATGAGCTGTACGACCGGTATGCTGAGTGCAGTGAATGTATTGCAGGTGGTGTATGGGTTGTACATGTATGTATGATTTGATGGTCAGATTGGAGACATGAGGAGTGTGGATTGACCTCTGGTCGGCCCTGGTGATCATTATCTTTCGACATCCAATATAGCATGCACTGACCCGGAACTTACCGGGGATCATTGTGTGTTGAAGTGATTTTGCAATCACCTTGCCTGGTTCTTTGAGTAGACTGCAATCACAGTGATCATTAATTTAGAAATCACGCTCGTCGTGTATAATATTCATTTGTGGCACTCTACGATGGAGGTTAATCACCATAATAAAAACTTAATAGACTACTTTATAGTTAAAACACTTTAAATTTTAGAAATTTTTTAGAAACTGCGCATAACTATATAAGTTAGGGACTATTTTGAGACACAATTTAATAGTTAGTAATAGAAACCACTGAGTTACCTCCCCTCATGCATTAACTCCCCTTAGCCACACACACACTTCCGGGTAATATTTCGATGTCGATTCTCGCAACGTAACATCCTCATGTATTGAGCTAAAGAACATCAGACTACGATTCTCTAACTGAATTGTCAAACGCCCAATATCGAATCGTCGTGGATTATGTGAGGGGAATATAATCTGAAAAATATGCTCCCAGACTATGAAAATGTCGCAGTGCATGAAATCCATATCATCGCTTCGCTACGCATTTACAATATTTTTAATGCTTACATTATTTTTAATACTTATATTATTTCTCCACACACAGGCTATAACAATCATATAAAGAATTCATTACCAGATCAACCCTCTTAACACTCTTGATTACCTGCTTAAGTGCTTCTATTACACGTAACTCTCTGCCACACTATATAAACAAGACGCACGTGCTT
>OZ024744.1:85963753-85983753 GCA_964016885.1 Eledone cirrhosa
AATACGATCATATAAGTGTTTGCATTGTAAATGACCAGGTTAGCTAGATTGAAAAATACTAATTAGATTAATACAGTTTGCTTGTCTCGATTTAAAATAATAAATCAATAAAAACAAATCCATATTGGCAATGGCCGTGGTACTTGGACAAATTTAAATTTCAAAATCCAAACCTGTTCCGTAGATAAGTTTAAACTTCAAAACCCAAATAAGTTTCGATAATTGAAAAATTATATTAACTTATATATATATATATATATATAAAGGATGAATATAAAATGAAAGTGCTTTTGTTAAAAAAGGAATTTATTAGGTATTGACATATGTTTCTGTAACAGACCGAATACCTATGTATCGCTGCTTGCGTAATCATATAATGTTAGCAAGCATTCGATAGCAAATGTATAATCAGTTGTCACTTCTTCAGAGATTTTGGATAAATTGGATAAAATCAGAAAAATTGAAGTATTTATATTAGTAAAAGAGGAAGGAACAGAAGGGATAGTATATGACAGATGGTAAATTAATTTACTGCTAAACAAGTATATAATGGGTTTCTAATGAGAATACCATGAGTAAATCTAAATAAGAATTTTGGGAGTGCCAATTTTAATCTCTACTTGACCAACTGGACAGTGGACAGGGCTGGTCATTTGGTGCAGTAGTATTAATTATAAAGTGTCAATTGGGGAAGGGGGAGATTTCGATTGCTACTAAATAACATCAATGCTAGTAGCCAGCTGGTATATGCATTAGGGAATAGAATCAAGAAATCAGAAATCTCATTTTATCTATAGCAGTTTGTATTAAAAGGTAAATAATAGAAGAGTTGATAGAATTAAGACTAATAAAGAATGTTAATATCTATTTTGACAATCAAACTGGGATAGAGACAGGCGTTCAATCCTGGTAGTATTTATAATATGAAAATGTAGATTTTAAGCGATGATTACAGTATAACGATCGCTCTATTCTGTTATTTAATAAAATGCTTTTGGATTTCATAATACAAAATAATTCTACATTACATAATTTACAAAATTCCTGTCCATGGGATAATGGGGGGGGCAGCCGCTATTATATCCCATTTTAGGTGAAATTGTTGGTTATTTTCACGCAGCTGCCAAGCCTTGTCTGCGAGTGTTGTTACATAACGCTGGTTTTCATGTTTTATCGAGTAACGATGTCTATAAAGGCGTGATTTGAAGGAGGTGGCTGTAGATCCCACATAGTACCACTTCTGTCTATCCGATTCGATAGTACATTTGTATACGATGTTGCGTTCAAGACACTGATTGTTCAACGGACACATTCCTGTTTGGACACAGTTATATATATATATATATATATATATATATATATATATATATATATATATATATATATATATATATATATATATATATATATATATATATATATATATATATATATATATAAAATATTAAACAAATAATGAATAAACAATTCCTTATATTAAACAAAAAAAGTTCATTATTTAACGATCGTTTCTAGGATATATATGTGTTAGAATTGGTATGCATATTCATATATATATATATATATATATATATATATATATATATATATATATATATATATATATATATATATATATATATATATATATATATATATATATATATATATAAAAATATATATATATATATATATATATATATATATATATATATATATATATATATATATAATAAAATATATATATATATATATTCTTTGACATAATCATTGAATATTGTTTAACACTTTAATTTTTGATTGAATAATCCAATTCATAAAGATCCATGGTGTATGTTGGTTAAATTCCTGAAAACTGTAGAGTGCTCAACTAATCGGGCTGGAAAATCTTAAGAATAATAATTCTCCAAATTAGAACTAACACTGACCTATCACAGTGGCTAAATACTTCCTCTGTTATTTTTTGGTTCAATAATATACAAGGTAAAATTAAGTGTAGATTTACCCAATTTGATATTGTCGATTTTTACCCATCTATTACTGTTTCCTTATTAACTAATGCCTTAGATTTTGCCTTAGATTTTGCAAGACCCTACATTAATATTTCTAAATTAGAAGAAGACATTATCTTTCATGCTAGAAAAACTTTACTCTTTACTAATGATAAAAGGTTAAAAAGTCAAACCCTGAAAACTCTTTTGATGTTGCAATGGGTTCATATGACAGTGCAGATGTGTGTGACTTAGTAGGATTATTCCTTCTCCACACCCTCAAAGAGAAATTTCCGTCCCATAATATCGGTTTATACCGTAATGACGGATTAGCAGTTTCTCATACCACCAACGGCCATAACCTTGATAAATTCCGTAAAGATTTAATCAATACTTTTGCTAATCTTAACCTTAAAATCACTATAGATATGAACCTTACTAATGCTAACTTTCTTGATATTAATCTTGATCTACTTACAGCCTCTTTTAAACCCTATCATAAACCTAATGAAAATCTTAGGTATATACACAAAGAGTCTTGTCATCCCACTATAGTTTTTAATAATCTTATTCCTAACATTAGCCGTAGGATTTCTACCTTATCTTCGTCTATAGACATTTTTAATAAAGCCGCCCCTTATTATAATAAAGCCCTTAAGAACAGCGGTTTTACAGAAAACATTTCTTATTTCCCTACTCCTCCCCCTAAAACTAACCACAATAACAGGAAAAGGAAGATTATTTGGTTCACACCCCCTTCTCTCTAACTCAAAACTAATGTAGGAAGGAAATTCCTTGAACTCTTAGACAAACATTTTCCTCCTAGTCATAGATATTATAAGATATTTAATAGGAACGTAGTTAGGATCAGCTACTCTTGTTGCCCATCTATGAAGTCCAAAATCACCAGTTCAAACCATACGAGAATAAATCCATGATGCAGTTGCAGGAAGCCGGATGAATGCCCATTGCAGGGTAAATGTAACACCAAATCTGTTGTTTATGAGGCTAAGATAACACCGGTAATCAACAACCAGACAGCCAGGAGTGAGCGATATGTCGGTAAGACACAGGACAGGTTTAAAACCAGATTTTACTCACATGTCGCTTCTTTTAAGCACCCCGATAAACGAACATCAACGGCCCTCGCAAGTATGGTGTGGGAACTCAAGGATAGTAACATCCCGTACTCTATTGATTGGTCTATATTAGACCATTCGAGAGAGTACCAAAGGGACACAAAGAATTGTTCTTTGTGTACCACAGAAAAGTATAGGATTTTGCTAAACTTGAGAGCCACTTCCGCTTGCCTTAACTCAAAGACTGAGCTCTTCAGATGCTATCCTCATCTGAAATCGCATCTGATCTGTAACTGGATTGACACTCCTATGATAAATCAACCGCCTTGAACTCCTTCCTGCTCTTTACTTCTGCTACGGTTTTTATTTTGTTGAATCTACGTTCTGTACTCTTGTATATATATTTTTTTCTCCCTTACCGCCCCTTATATTACACCTTTTCCTATGCCCCCCCCCCCCCTCCCCAATATATATTTTTTTTGCCTTGCCCTTCACATACCTATGTGTATGTGTATGTATATTTGTGTGTATATATATATATATGTATATATATATATATGTGTATATATATGAATATATATATATATATATATATTTTTGTGTGTGTATATGTTTGTATATGTAGATAGACCAGGTTTTTTTCATTCTGAAGATTGAAGGAAACATTTTTTGCTTTTAAGAAACCACTGGTGAATGGAAAATTGCTTTATGTTGCTTATTACTTTATTACTTTACTACTATATATATGTATATGTAAGGTTCATATGAATTATCTAAGACTGAGTTTTACACACACGCACATGTATATGTGTACGTATGTGTATGTATATATATATATATATATATATATATATGTGTGTGTGTGTGTGTTTGTATTTGGTTGTGCGTGTTTATGATATGTACGTATTTGTGTGTGTATAATTGTATAGCTATGTATGTATATGTGTGTGTATGTATACATATATGTGTGTGTGTGTATTTTTATATTTATGTATATATATCTATATGTATGTGTATATAATTACATATACATATGTGTGTGTATATGTGTGTTTATAATTGTATACGTGTGCGTGTGCGTGTTTGTACTTGTATTTGTGTATGTGTATGTATGTGTTTATGTATTTGTATATGTATATTTATGTGTGAGAGTGTGTGTATGTATTTATTATTTTGTACGTATGTATACGTGCATTTGTGTGTATTACCACGCGTGTCTGTCCAGTTAGCTGCGTTCTGTATCGCTGTCACAAATTTTTTAATATATATATATATATATATTTTTTTCTTATATTTATTTGCGTGTGTGAATATGTAGAGGAGTGCATTTATGTATGTGTATGTATGTACGTGTGTATATATGTATGATTGAGTGCATGTATGTATGTATATGTATGTGTGTATGGCTATGTTTGTGTATGTGTATGCTTGTACACATATATATATATATATATGTGTATATATATATATATATATGTATGTATATGTGTGTATGTATATGTATTTATATTTATGTTTCTATGTGTATGTATGTGTGTATATATGTGTGTGTGGTTGTATATATGTATGTGTATGTATGCATGTCTTGATATTTATGTGCGTATGTATATATGTGTATATGTATGTGTTTGTGTGTATTTATATACACATATATGTGTGTATATATGTGTGTGTGTATGTATGACTGTATGTATATGTATATATATATATATATATATATATATATATATATATGTGTGTGTATGTATGCTTTTGTGTGTGAGTGTGCGTGTTTTTGTGTGTGTAGTTTTATTTTATTTTTCCTTTCCTTCTTCCTTCTCCAGCCTCACTTTCATATAGATTGCATTTTTGATTTTAAAATCCAAATTCAATAAACAGACCAGGATTTTTTCATTCTGAGGATTGAAAGCAAAATCTTTTGCTTTTAAGAAACCACTGGTAAATGGAATAATTGCTTTATGTTGTTTATTACATAACTATTAAGCTCTGTTACCTACATAGAGCACTCTTCTTTCCTGGACTTTTCCGACGGAATTACTTCACACACACACACACACATATATATATATATATATATATATATATATATATATATATATATATATATATATATATATATGTAGGAGGTGAGTTTTATTGTAGTACAATAAAGCAATGCAGATATCGGATAAGAAGCACTCTACAGTTTGTGGGACTGGAGTATGCATAATATAAGATCAAAAGATGGTTAGAGGAGTTCCATATATTTTATTATGCGCATTTCAAAAACAAACATCATCATGCAATAATATTTGTGTTTTCATCAGATAAAACAGGAGAACATGATATGAAGGCTAAAAGACACTTGTGGATAGTGCAGTTTTAAATCAACATATGAAAAGTGGTTTTAGATTGATGTGTGATATTGGAAAAAATATTTTATTTAGAGAGGGGGAGAAGGATGAAAAGGGAAGGAGATGAGAGGGGGAGATGGGTGATAGAGAGAAAGAGATAGTTTTTATAACTGAGAGCAGATATATTTTTTACATAGAGAGGTTGAAAACCGTTGGAAGATACTGTATAAATTAAAAATTTTGAAAATTAACGAAGGGAGGATATGTGCGAGGAAAAAATATTTTATTTAGGGAGGGGGGGGGAAGGATGAAAAAAAGGGGGAGGAGATGAGAGTGAAGGTGGAGAGGGAGAGATGGGTGATAGAGAGAAAGAGATAGTTTTTATAACTGAGAAAAAGATATATTGTTTTAATATAGAGAGGTTGGGAACCGTTGGAAGATAATGTATAAATTAAAGGAATTTGAAAATTAACGAAGGGAAATTATGTATGAAGATAGAGAGAAAAAACTAATAATTGTGGGTGAATATTCTAACGTCAAAAAAAAGAAATGTATGTATTGTGGCAATTTCAAAATTAGCGAAGAGAAAAATTGTTAAGGTTTGTGTGTAGAAGGATTTGAGAAAAATAATGTGAAGTTAAAGTTTGTATATTGATTGAATTGATAATATGTGCGAATAAAGAGTTAATATGTATTAATAATGAGTTCGTTGATGGGGAGAAAAAAATAATAATAAATTAAGGATGAAATTGAGATTAAAAAGATTTATGATAGAGAGAAAAAATAATAATGATTGCGGATGAATATTCTAATGTCAAAACAAATGTTATGATTTTACAAGAAGATAGAATGAGGGTAATGAGTAAACGAGTATTATAGAGTGTATAATGCCCTTTAAAGTAAGGTAGAAAATATTAAATACTAAATCTCTTCCTTCCAATATTGAATTTCATAATAACAGTAATAGTACTCCCGACGTCATTGTAAACCCTAGGCTAACTTCTGTAAACCCAAATACAACGTCAAACACAACTTCGCTAAATGTTCATAATCCAACTCTAAATCAAGAAACTATTATTCCTATTATTCCTATCGCAAACAACTTCTCCAATCCAATTCCTTCTATAGATAACACTAGATCACTCATTAATAATCTCTCTAATTGCAACTGCCGCATTAAAAATAAATGTCCTCTCAACAACCATTGTCTCGATAAAAACTTAATTTATGAATGTAAAATTATAACTAGCACCAATTCCTTCACCTATTTTGGCTCCACTTCCACCTCTTTTAAAGCTCGTCTCTATAATCATCATTGATCTTTCAAATACAAACTTAAAAGAACTAACACTGCTCTCTCAGAACTCATATGGTCCTTAAAAGACAAACACATTAAATATACCATCTTTTGGAAGAAGATTTCTTCTGCATCCTCATACTTGAACAGCTCTCTATCTAAAATCTGTAATCTCTGCCTAAATGAAAAATTTACCATTATCTCTAACCTAGATTCTATAATAAATAGACGCACAGATTTGGTTTCTATCTGCCTGCATAAATTCCATAGAACTTTTCACAAAGTATACAGTTAATATTCAATTCTTTATCAATTTAGAATCTTTTCTCAAAGGCACATATACATACACCTCTTTAAAATATACCCATCTACCTTACTTTAAAGGGCATTATACACTCTATAATACTCGTTTACTCATTACCCTCATTCTATCTTCTTGTAAAATCATAACATTTGTTTTGACATTAGAATATTCATCCGCAATCATTATTATTTTTTCTCTCTATCATAAATCTTTTTAATTTCAATTTCATCCTTAATTTATTATTATTTTTTTCTCCCCATCAACGAACTCATTATTAATACATATTAACTCTTTATTCGCACATATTATCAATTCAATCAATATACAAACTTTAACTTCACATTATTTTTCTCAAATCCTTCTACACACAAACCTTAACAATTTTTCTCTTCGCTAATTTTGAAATTGCCACAATACATACATTTCTTTTTTTTGACGTTAGAATATTCACCCACAATTATTAGTTTTTTCTCTCTATCTTCATACATAATTTCCCTTCGTTAATTTTCAAATTCCTTTAATTTATACATTATCTTCCAACGGTTCCCAACCTCTCTATATTAAAATAATATATCTTTTTCTCAGTTATAAAAACTATCTCTTTCTCTCTATCACCCATCTCTCCCTCTCCACCTTCACTCTCATCTCCTCCCCCTTTTTTTCATCCTCCCCCCCCCCTCCCTAAATAAAATATTTTTTCCTCGCACATATCCTCCCTTAATTTTCCAAATTTTTAATTTATACAGTATCTTCCAACGGTTTTCAACCTCTTTATGTAAAAAATATATCTCCTCTCAGTTATAAAAACTATCTCTTTCTCTCTATCACCCATCTCTCCCTCTCATCTCCTTCCCTTTTCATCCTCCCCCCCCTCTCTAAATAAAATATTTTTCCCAATATCACACATCAATCTAAAACCACTTTTCATATGTTGATTTAAAACTGCACTATCCACAAGTGTCTTTTAGCCTTCATATCATGTTCTCCTGTTTTATCTGATGAAAACACAAATATTATTGCATGATGATGTTTGTTTTTGAAATGCGCATAATAAAATATATGGAACTCCTCTAACCATCTTTTGATCTTATATTATATATATATATATATATATATATATATATATATATATATATATATAACGAAGGAAATGTGGTACTCGTTCCTATATAAATATATATATATATATATATAAAGAAGAAAACACACTAGAGAGAATGTGTTTATCAAGTTACAGGGAAAATCACTACCGTATGGAACCTATAAACTAAAAAAGGTGAGGCTTATACATTATAATTAAACATAAATTAGAATGAATTTACCCACCTTTATAATTATATATCACACATGTACAAACTCAGAGAGATTATTTCGCCAGAAAATTAGTGTTTGGATTGAAATCACCCAGATTCATCAGCGTGTGTTAAGTGAATATCTTCCAAACGACTATAAGAGAACTTAAAGTAACTACCTTGCAACACGTGGGATAGAGAATGAAATGCATGTATGAGACAGTAGACCAGTGGCTTGGGCGGGATGAGCTGCTAGAAATGGCAGTCCCAAACCACTTTCTTAGTTTATAGGTTCCATACGCTAGTGGTATTCCCTGTAATTTGATAAACACACACGCTCTCTAGTGTGTTTTCTTCTCTATATTATATTTGAAGAGCCTGTGGTTCCTTTTTCTTAGAGCTCACGAATTACAGGCGCTAACGCGAGTTTCTGACTTCGTTACTTCATTCTGATATATATATATATACAGATATTCAAAACAACGAACAGCGGAGGACACGTTTCGCACCTTTCCGACAGACAACCCCCCTCCCACCGAAAAAAATAACCAGTTGATGGATGTGAATCCGAAATATATAAGGACAATTAAATCTCTCCCAAGGTAACTCTCTCTTGTGTTGTTATTTTATTTTTATTTTTATCCTTTACGCTCTTTCCTTCATTCCTCTACACGTATTATACACGCCACGCATCTCAACGTACACCGACTTACATCTCTCTCTCCACCACCGGATCTTGTTACCCGGAGATTTACCCATCTGCATTGTCGAGGCTTCCAAACGACTCAAATATATATATATATATATATATATATATATATATGCCGGAGTATCGCTATTAGCTTCTTCCGATAATGTATTTATATATATATATATATATATATATATATATATATAATGTATTTATATATATATATGAAAAAGTATGACCCCGACAGCAGAGCTCAAGCCGTTTCGACGGCTATTTTTCGTCATACTTTTTCCTATTACCCACTCTACCAGTATTGAGTACTCTGGTGCCAGATGAACTATATGGCACCAGAGTACTCAATACTTAGGGTAGTAGAGTGGGTAATAGGAAAAAGTATGACGAAAAATAGCCGTCGAAACGGCTTGAGCTCTGCTGTCGGGGTCATACTTTTTCATATATATATATATATATATATATATATATATATATATATATATATATAAATACATTATCGGAGGAAGCTAATAGCGATACTCCGGCATATATATATATATATATATATATATATATATATATATATATATATATATATATAACGGCGATGAATTAGTTTTGCGAGGTTTTTGATATGAAATCGTGTGTCGAAACAAATATTGTTATACTTGGAGAGGGTCATATTTGTGTAATAATATTGCCAGAACACATACACAAGTACAATAACAACAAACACATATAAACACACACTAGTAAACTATGATAGAATACAATAACCAATACACAGTCACCGAAACACGAACACACATCAAACACTATACCCACACGCAAACGCATGCGCAGAGAAGACAAAAATAAATAAATAAATGAATAAACAGACTAAATAAAGATGGCGTAGGCATACAGTACAACGGGAGGAAACATAATATTACCACTGACGATGTTGCAGATGTGCAACGAAAGAACTTTGTTAGACTATATATATATGTGTTTGTGTCTATATTATATCTGTATTTTTGACCGTTGGTCAGTCAATGGTAACATTGAGGACCGAATAAAAAAATTAAATTAACCGATATAAAAGACACAGAAGCGAAAACCAACGAAACAGTGAGTATGTTCTGTTATTAATTCTGGCAATATTATTACACAAATATGACCCTCCCCAAGTATAACTATATATATATATATATATATATATATTGGTAAACGGAAAAGAAAATGCTGACAAATTGTTCACAGTTAAAAATACTTTAATTAGGAATAAGTGAGAATTAGTAATAGAATTGGTTAGTATTCAGTTTTGGTTTTAAGTTTTACCGGTTGCGCATTTCTAATGCTTTTCAAAAATAATTTTGAGATAGAGTGTCCGTGATGTTTGCTCTAATCTGATTAGTTTTGGAAATTCTACCTGTTTTTATGTTAAAAAAGTGGCTCCAGTGGTATTAAAATAAGTTTTGCGCCAATTCGTGTTGCAAAAATTCCTGTGGTCAAAACAATTTTGATTGGTCGGTAGAGGTCATGTGAATGTTAAAAATTGATTTTGCGCCAAATGTAGGTTTGTGTCGGCTGATTGAGAAGTCACTGAAAAATAAGTCTTTCAAAACAAATATGTGTGTGTGTGTGTGTAGTAGTAGTAAAGAGGTTCGTTGTTGTGATAATGGTCAGCAGGTGTGTGCGAACCGCAGCCTGTAGACAGTTCAAATGCCTATTAAGACAAGTGTGCGCGCGTGTGTGTGTGTGTGTGTGTGTGTGTGTGTGTGTGTGTGTGTGTGTGTGTGTGTGTGTGTGTGTGTGTGTGTGTAGCAGTGTAATTCGTGGTAGAGGGATGGTCAGTAGGAATGTGTCTGTAAGTGTGTGGGGGATATTTTAACATGTTAAAAGATATTTTTCAGCTCTTGTCTTATACGGAGAAGTGTGTGTGTGTGTGTGTGTGTGTGTGTGTGTGTGTGTGTGTGTGTGTGTGTGTGTGTGTGTGTGTGTGTATATGTCTCTTTGTATGTAAATGTACGCGTGTGTATATATGTGCGTGTGTGCGCATACACGTGTGTGTGTGTGTGTGGGTAGAACATGTGTGTTTACGTATGTCATTGTGTTTATATGTGGGTAGAGATGTATGTTGATGTAGGTATGTATGTTGACGTGTATGTTGTGGGTTCGTCTTAGGGAGAAGTGTTTAGACGGGGTCCGTATTTGTTAATAAAGTAAGATTCCTTTCTGATGCGCTGGGTGTGGGTGGCACCATCTTTAAATTTGTAGAGGGGAAAGATTCTGAAGTTGGGATGATTTTGGGCGGCACAGGTATCAATGAGTTCACTCAGTGGTATTTTCCTGTATTCCCGTATTTTAATTTGGGATCTATGGACAGTCATGCGTTGGCGGAGGCTGTTTTTGGTCTGGCCTATGTATTGTTCTCGACAACCTGAGCAAGTTAATACATATATTAGATTTTCTGATGCATGTGAAATTGTGTTTTACTATAAAACGTTGTCCTTCTTTGAAATAGAATTCAGAACCCTCTATTAGGTTGATGCATATGCCACAGTTGGGTCTATCGCATCTTTTTACTGTGGGTTTCGTTGTTATGGTTGGCAGTACTTTGGCATGTGTTAGGATGTTTTTCATTGACTTAGATTGTCTTTTGCTCTTTATGATATCGTGTGTTCGTAGGATTTGGTTCATTCTATGGTCCTTTTTCAACACAGGGATGTTCTGGAGGATGGTGTCAAAGGCCTCATTGTTGAGGGGGTTGTGTGTGGAGATGTATGGAAGAGCTTTTAGTTTCGGTTGCTGCCTATGAGTGTGTCCTTTAGTTCTTGTAGCCGTAAGTAGCAGGTGTTTTTATTGGAGACTATAGTACAGATTCTCTTGGCTAAGTTGTAGGGAATATTAATTTTAACGTGTCTAGGGTGGTAAGAGTTGAAAGGAAGATATTGCTTGGAGTCTGTGGGCTTGTAGTATATGTCTGTTTCTATTTTTTTGTTATGGATCTTAATGAGGATGTCGAGGAAGGGGAGTTGTTGATGGCTGTATTCCATCGTGAAGTTAATATTCGTGTTGAGCCCATTTATAAGGGAGTGAAATTCTTTAAGTTTCTCGATGTTTTCGTGCCAAAGGATGAAGCAGTCATCTAGATATCGCTTCCAGTTCCTTACTATGTGTAAGTGGAGAGTGTTTCCAAATTTGTTTAGGACTTTAGTGTAGAGGGTGATTTCCAGGTATCCCATGACTAGGTTGGCATAAGTGGGGGCTGTTTTCGTACCCATAGCGGTTCCAGATTTCTGCCTGTAGGGTTTGTTATTGAAAACGAAGTAATTGTTCTCCAAGATAAATTTGAGTCCCTCTATCACGAATTCTTTTTTGATGCGTTGTGGGAGTTCATTGTGGTAATTATCCAGCCAGAATTGGATAGCTTCTATTCCTAGGTTGTGGGGGATGTTGGAGTATAGGTTGACTACATCGAACGTCACTAGTAGGGTTTGTTTAGAAAGGGGCATATTAGGGAGGTGATTGAGCATATCTAGGTCGTCTCTTATATAGCTTTTGATGTGTTTGAGAAAAGGCTTGAGAAGGGTATCAATGAAGTTGCTAAGGCGGCAGGTTTCGCAAGCGGGGCCTGCTATTATAGGTTTTAATTTGAGATCATTGGGTGAGGGACATTGATGACTATGTCTGTGGCTTCTTTGCATGCCTTACTTATTAATTCGCTTTTATGTACTTTAGGGATACCCTAGAAAAGGCTGGATTTACTTGTGAAGTCTGTGATGAAACTGAATTCCTTGTTAGTGAGTCCTTCTTTGTATTGGTTGATCAGAGTTTTTAGGTTTCTCATAATTTTCTGTTGATTGTAGTGTTCAGCCTTTTCGTAGTATGTTTCGTTTTCCAAAGTGGAGAGCGCTAAGTTGATATAGAATTCTGTCTCCATTAGGACTACTGTACTCCCTTTATCAGCCTCTTTAATTGTAATGGTTCTGTCAGTTTTTAATCTATTTAATTCTTCCCATTCTTTCTTGTTGAGGTTTGGCTTGTGTTCTTGTCTGTGCAAGTGTTGGTAAGGGAAGTTTGTGATGTGTTCACAGAATTCGTCCAGGATTTTATTTCTACCTTTTGATGGGGTGTAATTGCTTCTATTTCTGGCTAATGATTCATCCTCATTGTACTGGTCGAATAGTTCTTCACTGAGTCGTAACTTTCTACAGAAGTCTGTGATGTCTTCCTTCATTTCATAGTAGTTAGGACGTAGTGGGGTCGGTGTGAATTTAAGACTTTCGGTGTGAATTTAAGACCTTTGGAGAGTAAGTATATATATATATATACTTTTAAATTTGGTCATTCTGCAATGTTAATCATGACGTAATATGAGAAAAGCAATCGACGTTATGCAACTCAAATCTTGAATCATGTTGGTGGTGCGGGAACGGAGTAAATGTTTTATAAAGTGAAATAAAAGGAGGCCAAATATGTTGAATTTTCTTAATTTTTGTTTATTTCCACAAACACTATGCACATTTCAGTGGCAATGTTGCGTAAGAACCCAGTGACCTCATCAGGTGTAAATTGTGTAATAGATATATACCAACAGAATGACGGTAAACTTTAAGGAAACAAGCAAAGAAAAAACAGAGAGGAAAAAGTTTGTGTTTATGTTTTTTATCCAGAGACGGACGATGTAGCATGCTGCCACATTGCTCGCCCACCTTCGTTTTTTAATTTGTTTTGCAAGCTTTCTTTTCTGAAAACATGTGTTGAAACATATATTGTTATATTTTGGGAGGGTCATATTGCCACTATAAATATACACACCTGCTGGTTTTCACTTCAATTTATTATAAATAATATTGTCAAATCTCTTTCGTCACATTCTGTTATCATCATGGTGTAGGACAGAATAAAGGAGAACACAAAATAAAAACTCAGTCACTGAGGAGGTCACAGAATGTGCGACGAAAGAGCTTTGACAATATATAAACAACCATCCGGTTATCGTACCAACCAACCAACTGCAAATCTAATATATATTTGTGAAATGGGCGGTGTTTGAAATTCAGATGTGCACGGTTAAATGGTAGTAGACATGGTCGAACGGACATGAAAATTTACACACCTATGTAAAAAGTGGCAAGGAAGCAAATAGATGAGGGTTCAAATCTCTAACTTGAAAAATATGGTCCCTGGGGCCCCAAAACTATCGCGTTCGGTGAGTTATTTCCCCCTGTTCTAATACTTTTGTCTTATTTACAATTTCATACAAATTTTTAAACTCATCAATTTTTTCATAACATATCAAATATCAACGTTCTTTCGCTGTTAACATACAGTACCAATAATTTGAAAAATCTTATTGAAAGTTTATAATAAAGAAGCAGTATCAGGAAAAAAAAAAAAATATGCACTTGGGACTGGACGGCGTACAATGAGAGGTGGAGCGGTGTGAAAAAGCGTTGTTTATTAACAGCGAAATAGCAATGTCGATGATATGCAAGTTTGAAAATGCAGATTAATAAACTGTTGCCTTCTACAGTACGTTTCATTTTCATTTTTCAAGAGTTTTCGTTTTTAGAGTTGCTGTATATTAAATTTAAATACTTCTATAACGATCATACAGTACTGTAAATAAAACCCTTACATTGCGAACCCCATGTTCTAATACTGGGATTAGTTATATCCCCCTCTTCTAATAAACGGCTAATTGAGTTATTTCCCCCTGTTCTACTACTTTCAATATTCATTGTCTTCATTACAATTTCATACAAACTTTTAAACTCATCAATTTATTTCGCTGCGTTCTTTCGCAACGTTCTTTCGCTGTTAACATACAGTACCATTTTACGAATGCCAATCCGAAAACGGTCACTGTTTTCCATCAAAAGATATAAAACCCTTAAAATGCGAAGAAGGGAGTCATGTTCTCAGGTACGTTTTTTCAGATATCATTTTCATTTTATTTCTAATACATGTTAACCACCACTAACAGTAAGTAGTATTTTTCGATTCATTGTCTTATTTAAAATAACATATCAAAGACAACGTTATTTCGCTGTTAATAAACGTTTGGCTACTACAGTACGTTTCATTTTCATTTTTCAAATACAATTGCTCTATATTAAATTTAAATAATTCTATAACGATCATACAGTACTGTTTTATGAAATCGATTCTGCAGTAGAATTTTACGAAATGCCAAAACGAAAAAGGTAACTGTTTTCTAACAAAAGAAATAAAACCCTTACATTGCGAACCCCCTGTTCTAATACTTGGGTTAGTTATATCCCCCTCTTCTAATAAATATCTAATATATAGAGGCCCCTCTTGCTGACCAGGGCAATCAAAGTGTAAACTATCATACAGTACCGTTTTATGAAATCAATTCTGCAGTACCATTTTACGAAATGCCAAACCAAAAACAGTCACTGTTTTCCATCAAAAGAAATAAAACCCTTAAAATGCGAAGAAGGGAGTCATGTTCTCAAGTACGTTTTTTCAGATATCATTTTCATTTTATTTCTAATACATGTTAACCACCACTAACAGTAAGTAGTATTTTTCAATTCATTGTCTTATTTAAAATAACATATCAAAGACAACGTTATTTCGCTGTTAATAAACCTTTGGCTACTACAAACTTCCATGGTTACGGAGAAAATCGATGAAACAGGAATTTCACATTCAAATTGAACTGAGAGTAATCTGTGAACGCAGAAGTAAATATTTTGAGAAACGTTGCAACCGAACGAAAACATGAAGACGATATTTTGGTTCGTGAAGACGTTCCCTGGCAATGAAAGGAAAAAAAGCGAGGATAATACATCGTTATGTGGAGCGTAAAGAACAATTTCATGCAAAGACAAGACCAAGTTTATGATATAAATGGAGTCGTTAGACTAATATTCTATTTAAAATAACAGAATGATTTCCAGCCCCGGAGTTTAAGAATGATGTAAATAAAATTGAAAACGAAAATGACAGAGGTTATTAAAATAGTAAAAGTAAGTAGTGAAAATTTAGGCCAGTGCATACGTATGCCCCGACGGACATACACATACATACACACACACAAATACACACACACACAAACACACACACACAAACACGCGCGCGCGCGTGAACGCACGCGCGTATGTATAAACCTTAAGCATTTCTACAGTATTTTCACCAAACTTAAGACATAGGTTACTTATGTACTCCGGATGGTCATGGGCACTGTCATTTTTCCAGATATTGATTATAGGGCCTCCTGGCAAATAACCCCCTTTAACCACTTCCTTGGAGTCAACTGAAGAACTGCAGTGTAATGCAACAAAACGTCATAACTTCTGGAGTTCGCAACCGATTTTCACAAAACTTGACACATGGTCTACGTTTGTCCTACAGATGAATGTGAACTCTCAGAATTGGCACATATTGGGTAGGGGATCCCTGGGGGCAGGAACCCCCTTTTGGAAAAAGCGGATGATTTTGTAAAAGTATAGTTTTCGAAGCAGCACTGATGTATTGACATAAATGGTATACACAACTGCTATTTAATATCCGAGCAACGCCGGGTACCTCTGCTAGTCTAACATATATTTGTGAAATGGGTGGTGGTTGAAATTCAGTTGTGCACGGTTAAATGGTAGTAGACATGGTCGGACGGACATGAAAATTTACACACCTATATAAAAAGTGGCAAGGAAGCAAATAGATGAGGTTTCAAATCTCTAACTTGAAAAATGTGGTCCCTGGGGCCCCAAAACGGTCTATTTACTGTAGCTTTCGGTGAGTTATTTCCCCCTGTTCTAATACTTGGATGAGTTATTTTCCGTAGTCGCTTTCCATATTCATTGTCTTATTTACAATTTCATACAAATTTTTAAACTCATCAATTTTTTCATAACATATCAAACACAACGTTCTTTCGCTGTTAACTACAGTACCGTTTTATGAAATCGATTCTGCAGTACCATTTTACGAAATGCCAAACCGAAAACGGTCACTGTTTTCCATCAAAAGAAATAAAACCCTTAAATTGCGAAAAAGGGAGGCATGTTCTCAGGTACGTTTTTTCCGATATCATTTTTATTTTAATTCTAATACAAGTTAACCACCACTAACAGTAAGTAGTGTTTTTCAAAGTCAAATGAAAAGTTTGAAGAATACATGCATATAAACTTAATGAATGGGATATATAAGCCTTTGGGTTGCCGAGTTCATTCATTCAGTCTTTTAAAAAATATTCATTGTAAACTTAATGAATGGGATCTATAAGCCGTTTGGTTGCCGAGTTAATTAATTCATTTTTTTAAAAATATTCATTGTAAACTTAATGAATGGGATCTACAAGCCGTTTGGTTGCCGAATTAATTAAGTCAGTTTTTTTTAATATTCATTGTAAACTTAATGAACGGGATCTATAAGCCCTTTGGTTGCCGAGTTAATTAATTCAGTTTTTTTAAATATTCATTGTCTTATTTAAAATAACATATCAAAGATAACGTTATTTCGCTATTAATAAACTGTTGCCTTCTACAGTACGTTTCATTTTCATTTGTTATTACAGTTGCTCTATATTAAATTTAAATACTTCTATAACGATCATACAGTACCGTTTTATGAAATCGATTCTGCAGTAGAATTTTACGAAATGCCTAACCGAAAAAGGTCACTGTTTTCTAACAAAAGAAATAAAACTCTTAAATTGCGAACGCCCTGTTCTAATACTGGGGTTAGTTATTTCCCACTCTTCTAATAAACGTCTAATATATAGAGGCCCCTATTGCTGACCAGGGCAATCAAAGTGTAAACTATGATACAAACCTTCATAATCTGCATTTTTAAACTTGCATATCATCGACATTGCTATTTCGCTGTTAATAAACTATCACCTTCTACATTTACACACGTAATGGGTGGAGCGTCAGTACTGATGGGTGGTGATTTTCGGCAGACTCTTCCTGTAATCACTAGAGTCACTAGAGCTGACGAAGTTAACGCATGCATCATGTCTTCCTACCTATGGCAGTATGTCCAGAAACTAAACCTGACTACTAACATGAGAGTGCATGGAGACGCAGAATCTGAGGATTTCTCAAATCAGCTACTGGAAGTTGGTAATGGAACTACACCTGGAATCGATGAACAGCACATCCGTCTGCCGTTTGGAAACTTTGTATCAAGCATAGAGGAATTAATGTCATCTGTTTTCCCAGACCTCGAAGCACGATTCCTTGATCACAACTGGCTGCAAGGGAGAGCTATTTTAGCACCACATAATGCCACCGTTGACGCAATGAATCAACACCTGCTTGATCAGATTCCAGGAGGTGAAGTCTCCTTCAAGTCAATTGACACCAACAAAAACGCGGACGACGCCGTCAACTATCCGATTGAATTCCTCAACAGTCAACACCCTCCCGGACTTCCACCTTATGACCTTAAACTGAAGGTTAGTGTTCCAGTTATGCTGCTAAGAAACGTGGAACCACCAGAACTATGCAACGGGATGCGTCTGATCATCAAAAAAATTGAGACAAAAATTCTGAGCGGACCGTCTGCTGGCGGGACAAAGTTATTATCCCCCATAAGCCTTAGTCACTCTGACGTCCCATTTGATTTTACGAGACGGCAGTTTCCCGTAAAACTCTGCTTTGCAATGAGTATCAACAAGGCACAGGGACAGTCGCTGCAAGTAATTGGCCTAAATCTGACACAGCAGGTATTTACCTACGGTCAACTATACGTCGGGTGTTTACGCGTCAACAGTCCACAAAATCTCTACATTTGTGGTAATCCGGGTAATACCAGGCACGTTGTTTACAAAGAAGCACTGCAGCAACACCTTTGAAGCTTCCACCATTCCTCAACGTCTCTCAACGCTTTTCACGTCGCTTCACTTCTCATCGTACGCCGTCCATCCCCAAGTGCATATTTCTATTTTTTTCCCTGATACTGCTTCTTTATAATAAACTTTCAATAATATTTTTTCAAATTATTAACTTAATAAAAAGTGGCCCCGGGTACAACCGGGCTCAGCTGCTAGTTTATAATAAATTATAAATTGAAGAGAAAATCAATAGGTGCGAGTATTTTGGCAACATGACTCTCCCAAAGTATATATATATATATATATATATATATATATATATAGAGAGAGAGAGAGAGAGAGAGAGGGAGTGAGAGAGAGAGAGAGAGAGAGAGAGAGAGAGAGAGAGAGAGAGAGAGAGAGAGAGAGAGAGAGAGAGAGAATAGAATTAGAATTTAGCTTCGAGTATAGCTGTATACAAATATGTATTGGAATTTCGTATTTCTAATGAAATACGGTATGTTTATGGATAAACATTTAGAAAGCCGTATCTATGTAAAAACACCGGCAGCTAATATCGTTCGTCTGAAACGTTAAAATAAACTTTCGTTCACTTCTCTGGAGCGGTAACCTCAATTTTTATGATATCCAGTCTTACTAAACAATATATTTGTAAAAGGCATCTTATCCATATAAACAGAATTTATATAGAATATTTAAATTCATTAGAGGGTCGGACACCATGCTTTGACGCATAGAGTTACGGCCCTTGCGATTCTGAGTTCAAATCCCGCCGAGGTTAACTTTGCCTTTCATCCTTACGGGGTCGATAAAATAAAGTACCAGTAATGCGCTGGGATAATTGCTGGCCTTGTGCCAAAAGTAGAAACAAATATATTAAATATAAGTACATTGAATAGGACAGATATACAGGTATTATTTTAACGTTTCAGTTTTAAGGGCAGTGGATTGGCAGTATCAGTAGAGAGTCGGACGCCATGCTTTCCAGCATAGTTACGTCCCTTTACGATCTGAGTTCAAATCCCGCCGAGGTTGACTTTGCCTTTCATCCTTACGGGGTCGATAAAATAAAGTACCAGTAAAGTAAAGTAGAAACAATTATTTTAACGTTTCAGACGAACGATATTAGTTGCCGATGTTTTTGCATAGTTACGGCTTTCTAAATGTTTATTTATAAAATTCCCGAGATCCATGGACGAGTTCTCTCCACGGGCTCTGTCCTTCACCATTGCCACTATCTC
>OZ024744.1:85988753-86001253 GCA_964016885.1 Eledone cirrhosa
GCTCCTGGAGTCATCTTCCACGTCCTCGCGTCCTTCTTTAAACCTCTTGCACCACTCAAAAACACGTGAGCGTGACATCGTCTCATCTCTGACGGAGTTTTCCCCAACCGTACCAGAAACTTCAAGTTTGTTTGTTGCTCTGTGCTCATTGCTTGACGACCTGAAATAGAGGACATGTATATAAAATTATGAAGAAAAAAGTTTGATCGTTGCAGAGAGCTAAGATTACAGTTACATATTCCAGGGGGATTACTTTGAAGGAGAAAACTCTTAGTGTGAAGTTTGGGTTTGAAATAAATCTTTTGTGACATCAGTCCTGGAACTTTTCTGACACACCTCGTAGACCAGTAGCAAATGGTTAGGGCTCAGAGAGGAGAATTTATTTCTCATATGAAGCTTAACGATGAAAGGCCTAGAATCTATCGACACCGATTTTGACGAAAGTCTGTCGTCTGTTACAGCAGCTGAAAATAAGCCATCATATTTTAAAATTCAAATTTACTCAACGATTCCTGAATCGATTTATTATTTATTTATATAGGGCGGTGAATTGGCAGTATCGATAGAGGGTCGGACGCCTTGCTTTGATGCAGAGAGTTACAGCCCTTGCCATTCTGAGTTCAAATCCCGCCGAGGTTAACTTTGCCTTTCATCCTTAAGGGGTCGATAAAATAAAGTACCAGTAATGTACTGGTGTTATTGCTGGCCTTGTGCCAATAGTAGAAACAATTATTTATTTATATAGGGTGATGGATTGACAGTATCGGTAGAGGGTCGGACGCCATGTTTTGCAGCATAGTTACGTCCCTTTACGGTCTGAGTTCAAATCCCACCGAGGTTAACTTTGCTTTTCATCCTTACGGGGTCGATAAAATAAAGTATCAGTAATGCACTGGGGTCGATTTAATCGACTTTCCCCTCCCCACAAAATTGCTGGCCTTGTGCCTATATAAGAATCCATTATTTCTCCCAATATTTATCCCAAATTCCCTTATTGCCATTTGTGATTTAGTTTAAAATTTACTGCGTTGAGATCTATACTCACCACATCTACAAGTCATTTTCTTTAAAAACATTCTTCTTCTTCTTCTTCTTCTTCTTCTTCTTCTTCTTCTTCTTCTTCTTCTCCCCTTCCTCCTCATCCCCACTCCCCACCCCCCGCGAGTTATCGCTGTCGACGCCAGGGTGGACTTGAATCTTGAACGCCGTATGGTGTGTGTGTGTGTGTGTGTGTGTGGATGGTGTGGGAGTGTGTGTTCTGAGCCTCACACGCATAACTACATTCGTTCTTATTTCTCTACTAATTACACATGTTTGTCAACCATGATTAGATAAATAGTGTTTGATTTCTTTACAGCCTCCCAACATAGCCGCACCAACAAAATATAACAACCTGAAGTCCACTCACCCACTGATGTTAAGAAGAAAGTATCAATAAATTCCTATCGCTATAAACAAACATATTTTTAATCATCATCTCTCTATCCCACTATAAGTATGTATGTACATATTTACACACACATTCACACTCATTTATATATATATATGTATATATATATATATATATATATATATATATATATATATATATATATATATATATATATATATATATATATATATATGTATATATATATATATATATATACATATATATGTATATATATATATAGTGGTAAAAAAACGGGAGGTTATGTATCAAAACTTGGTAGAGTACCAAGGACGAATTCAGTATAGAGTCCGGTATATATATATAAATATATACATATATATATATATATATATATATATATATATATATATATATATATATATATATATATATATATATATATATATATATATATATATATGTATATATCAGAATAAATATGGTTTTATAAAGATAGTTTCCATTTATTAATATTAATGATATTATACTCCAGAAGATTGCTGTCGACTGCTTCTAATCTGTTATAAATTAAGTTTGTTGAATAATCAAGAAATTAAATAACTCATTGTTTATATATATATAGTACGGTGAAATAGTCATCTTAGTGCTAAATCAAGTACTCTATGCACAGGCAAAGTGTAAATAATAGAAAAAGCGAGGAAGTTTTGTTTACATATAAACAATATTAAAAAGAAATATTTATTGTGTATCGACCTGTTACGCGCGTTTCGCAGAGTATTAGCTCAACGTGACCCACAGGAGTTATGGACCCGACTCCAGTATCGATCTACTTCGACATCGAAACTGGAGTCAGGTCCATAACTCCCATGGGTCACCCTAGCCAATCCTCTGCGGAACGCACGTAACAGGGCGATACACAATAAATATTTCTTTTTAATATTTTTCATATGTAAACGAAACTTCCTCATTTTTTCTATTATATATATATATATATATATATATATATATATATATATATATATATATATATATATATATATATATATATATATATATGAAAGACGTAAAATAAGAAAATTTTAAAATTTAAAAATCAACTTACTTACTAAAATTTTCACTCCAACTAATTAGTTTCTGTAATGGGATAAATATAGTTACATAATATATATAACTATAGAGAATTCATTACGTCATCAGGGAGTCTATTCTCAGCTAAGTTCCCAGGCAATGCGCGGACACTAGGAACCCATATAAAAATAATAATTCAGGAGATGGAATGAAGCTAGCGAGGACTAAATTCCGGAGCACTGAAAAAATTTCACTGCCTCTGGTCAGTGGCAGATTCTAAAGAATCAATCACGTGACACCGAGGTTAATCAGTTAGGAGCGGGGTGGTATTATGACAAGAGCCTACTACTACCATGAAACAGCAGTAAATTTTGGCAAGTTTTGCTCAACAAATAATTTGGAGTTAAATATAGAGAATTAGTACATCTACCAACATATGTGTACAGATGTACACTCATGCTAGCAAATAAATAAGTTATGTCTTAGTACCTATGTGGTTCTATGCAGGTGAGTGCAGAACAATTATATGAAAAACGTAAAATAAGAAAATTTTAAAAATTAAAAATCAACTTACTTACTAAAATTTTCACTCCAACTAATTAGTTTCTGTAATGGGATAAATATAGTTACATAATATATATAACTATAGAGAATTCATTACGTCATCAGGGAGTCTATTAAGACATAACTTATATATTTGCTAGCATGAGTGTACATCTGTACACATATGTTGGTAGATGTACTAATTCTCTCTCTCTCGCTATATATATATATATATGGCTAATATATATATATATATATATATATATATATATATATATGGCTAAACAAGGCAAAACCAGATGGATAATAACAATGACATTGATATATTTATAATATACATACATATATATACATATTTATATAATATATGTATACATATATATATTTGTTTTACGAGGTATATATATATATGTGTGTGTGTGAGTGTGTGTGTTGGTGTGTATGTAGGTATGTATAGTGTTGTGGGCTTTCATCGGTTCCGACGACGAGTGTTCCATGTGTTTGGTCAAGCGAAAAACCTACTCGTGAAATAAACGCGCAAGCGGCAAAACATTCAACATACATATGTATTTTTATTCTATTCTTACGCTGATTCAGTGTGATACAACGTGTGACAAGGCTGGCCCTCTGAATTGCAGTTACAACTCATTGTTGCCAGAGAGTGGACTGGATCAACGAGAAATAAAATGTCTTGTTCAAGAACACAATGTACCACCATTATTCGAACTCACAATCTCCTGAGTCAAACACCCAACCTTCTAAGCCACTAGCCTTCACAACAACATTTATTTGACAGTGTTGTTATTACACAACTGTAATTTCTTGAGGGTATGTAAAAGAAGACTATCCAGTTAATTCACAAAGATTCACATACACCAGTATCCTTTATTCATAGGGATTAAGGATAACCTGGGATTAAAGAAGATCGATAACAGCAAAATAAATCCAAAGCCAACACCACTACCACCGCCATTATCACCACTACCACCACAATAGTAATAGACGCGATGGTCACAGAGGGTCTGCTATATCATGTTCAGCTTTGCTTAGCGATAACATTTGAAATCATTCTCTAATTACATAAAGTAGCGTTCCTTTTTATATAGATGGTATCTTTACTGATACATTCGTAGATCGAAGACCCCCTTCAGTCACGAATGACCATGGGATTTGCACTTAGAAAGTTTCCTCCGAAGCACAAGACCGGGCAAGGTTTGTTTTATGGAGGACCAGCAGTCACCCATGTATGCCAGTCTCCCCTCTCCACACCATCGATGATGTCCAAGGGAAAGGCAATGGCCGATACAGCTTGGCACCAGTGATGTCATAACTAATATATACATTATATATACATCACATACACACTATGTATAGACTATATATTATATATCCATCATATATGCTGTTGTCCAAGGGAAAGGCAATGGCCGATACAGCTTGGCACCAGTGATGTCATAACTAATATATACATTATATATACATCACATACACACTATGTATAGACTGTATATTATATATATATCCATCATATATGCTGTTGTCCAAGGGAAAGGCAATGGCCGATACAGCTTGGCACCAGTGATGACATAACTAATATATACATTATATACACATCACATACACACTATGTATAGACTGTATATTATATTATATATCCATCATATATGCTGTTGTCCAAGGGAAAGGCAATGGCCGATACAGCTTGGCACCACTGACTTCATAACTCATTTCTACAGCCGTTGCTCAAGAACACAACGCATCACGCGGTCCGAAAATCGAACTCACAACCTTTCGTGAGCTCTAACCACTAAGCCATGCGCCTTCACTCGTAGATACATTGTTGAAATTACATGGAATAGTCACGGCTAGAATGTCCTGGTTATAGCCATGCTGCATCATGGCTGACCAACGAAATGAGCGTACCTCTAGGTTGTTACGTGGTCTGCTGGGAATAGCAACCAAATATATTAAAAACTATAACGTATCTACTAGATAACAAAGGACAAGGCAATCGAGTTATGTCTGAATACAAGACGAAGTTGTCACGGTTGGAACGGCATCGCCCACGGGTTATATTGATCAGGGACACGATGCTGGCAAAGTTAACAGCAGCAGCAGCTGTAATAGTAGTAGTAGTAGTAGTAGTAGTAGTAGTAGTAGTAATAGTAGTAGTAGTAGTAGTAGTAGTTGTAGTAGTAGTAGTAGTAACAGTAGCAGCAGCAATAGTAGTGATAGTGGTGGTAGTAGTAGTAGTAGTAGTAGTAGTAGTAGTAGTAGTAGTAGTAGTAGTAGTAGTAGTAGTAGTAGTAGTAGTAGTGGCTGTTGTTATTGAGCTTGGTTAGACACGACTTGAACGAGGAAGTTTCTACGTGGTCAATTTACTTGCTAGAAATAGCAGCAAAACAATTATCTCTCAAATATCTATTCTAAGTAACATCACTTGTCTTACTCATATTATTTACCAGTGACGGCAGTATCGGTAGAGCGTCAGACACAATCCTTTGGCACATTGCCTAAATCCAAACCATTATAACTCTGCCTTTCATCCTTACGGGGTCGATAATCTATAAATGTACCAGTAATACACTGAGACAATTGCTGGCCTTGTCCCAAAAGTAGAAACAATTATATTAAAAAAGAAACATTTTTGTCTTATGTTTGTCTATGGTTATATTCAAAATATTTCCTCACTATACACACTCTCAGACTAATGTATTTACACATATATGTGTCATACGTCGTACTACACATCTCTAGTTTAAAATTTAACGTTTAATAACCATACTTTCATTACCTTGAATTATAAAATATACACAGTCGTACTAACTATACAGACTATATACAGAGCTAAGTTCAAATCCCGCCGAGGTTAACTTTGTCTTTCATCCTTACGGGGTCCATAAAATAAAGTACCAGTAATGCACTGGGATAATTGCTGGTCTTTTGTCAAAAGTAGAAACAAATATTATGAATCAAGGATTGAAGGGCAGTGGATTGGCAGTATCGGTAGATCGTCAGACACAATCCTTTGCAGCACAGAGCTATGGCCCTTTACGTTATCTGTTCAAATTCCACCGAGGCCGATAAAATAAAGTACCAGTAATGCACTGGCGTAATCGTTGGCCTTGTGCCAAAAGTAGAAACAATTATTATGAATCGAGCATTGAAGGAGAGTGGATTGGCAGTATCGATAGAACAACAGCGAGTCAACGAGAATGGTTTCTATGTGGTAAATCAAACTGCAAGAAATAGCAATGGTGATCCTTCTCATATCACTCTAAGGGAAGAACATATTATCTAGTCATAAGTACAGAATGATAGAAACAAATAGTGGATATTCTTGGCTGGAATAACTATCTATCCGTCCAACCAACCATCCAAACAGCCATCTAATCATCCATCCACCCAACCATCTAACCATCCAACGAACCATCCATCCAACCATCCATTCACCCACACCTCCATCCATCCATCCAACCATCCAACCATCCATCCATATCCAACCATCCATCCTACCATCCACCCACTCAACCATCCAACCATCCAACCATCCATCCATTCAACCATCCAACCATCCATCCATCCAACCATAGAACCATCCAACCATCCAACCATCCAACCATCCAACCAACCATCCATCCATCCATCCATCCAACCATCCAACCATCCAACCATCCAACCATCCAACCAACCATCCATCCATCTATCCAACCATCCACCCACTCAACCATCCATCCATTCAACCATCCAACCATCCATCCATATCCAACCATCCATCCTACCATCCACCCACTCAACCATCCAACCATCCAACCATCCATCCATTCAACCATCCAACCATCCATCCATCCAACCATCCAACCATCCATCCATATCCAACCATCCATCCTACCATCCACCCACTCAACCATCCAACCACCCAACCATCCATCCAACCATCCATCCATCCATCCATCCATCCAACCATAGAACCATCCAACCATCCAACCATCCAACCATCCATCCATCCAACCATCCAACCATCCATCCATATCCAACCATCCATCCTACCATCCACCCACTCAACCATCCAACCACCCAACCATCCATCCAACCATCCATCCATCCATCCATCCATCCAACCATAGAACCATCCAACCATCCAACCATCCAACCATCCATCCATCCATCCATCCAACCATCCAACCATCCAACCATCCAACCAACCATCCAACCATCCAACCAGACATCCAACCATCCATCTATCCAACCATCCACCCACTCAACCATCCAACCATCCAACCATCCAACCAACGATCCAACCATCCACCCACTCAACCATCCAACCATCCAACCATCCAACCAACGATCCAACCATCCAACCATCCAACCATCCATCCATCCAACCAACCAACCATCCAACCATCCAACCATCCACCCAACCATCCAACCAGACATCCAACCATCCATCTATCCAACCATCCACCCACTCAACCATCCAACCATCCAACCATCCAACCAACGATCCAACCATCCACCCACTCAACCATCCAACCATCCAACCATCCAACCAACGATCCAACCATCCAACCATCCAACCATCCATCCATCCAACCAACCAACCATCCAACCATCCAACCATCCATCATGTTCACTTAAAAATAATGTTTAAATAATTAAACTATACACAGACATGTATATAATGTGAAATGAAACTGGAAGGCCCATATATATATATATATACGTGTATGTATATATATAAATGTGTGTGTATGTATACATATATATAGAGATGTATGTGTGTGTGTATATATATAAATATATATATATATGGTTGTCTGCTATATATATATATATATGATGTTGTGTGTATATATATATATATATATATATATATATATATATATATATATATACACACAACATCATCCCTTCTCTCTCTCTCTCCCATACTCCTTCTCTGTCTCCTCTCGCTCTCTCTCTCTCTCTTTCTCTCTCTCTGTCTCTTTGTTTATGAAGGTACCCGGAAAACCCCTATATCTCGGGAACCCGTGGTCCGATTTAAGCGAAGCTTGTTTTATTCCATTTGTATTCCCATTTCAGGGTCAACATCCTTTCAAAGTATTTTCCCATTATGCGCTCTTTTGGCTGTATTACATTACAGACAAGCAAGCAATCAGGCAAGCAAGCAAGCAATCAAGCAAGCAAGAGTATCATAGAGTTATAGTATTATATTGATATACACATAAAAATAAGCATGTTTGTATCATAGAACCAAGGTCGGTTTTAAGCGGTTAATATCAAAAGGGTTAAATAACAACAACAACAACAGCGACGACGACGACAAAAACACCAACAACATAAACAAATCTAAAAACAAAACAAAAGCAACAACAACAAAAAATAAGAAAGATAGAAAGAAAGAAAAATCCCGCTGGAGAAATTCTTTAAGCAGTCTCGTTTTAGAAATCTAATCTTAAAAAGACACATCCCCACCCCAACATAAACTAAAGAAGGTTTAACAATCAACTAAATTTCAAAATCATCGTGGGATTTAAGAAATGAAAGAAAGTTTCTAAAACGTCATAGAATTTATGTAATGTGCGGAATTTTTCTCTGACGGAGATTAAACTTTTCTGTTACGTAAAAGTACATTCATTCATTTGTAAAATATTTCGTTTTAAAACAAGGTTTATGTAAGTATGTATGTATGTATGTATGTATGTATGTATGTATGTATGTATGTATGTATGTATGTATGTATGTATCAGTAGGGGTTCTCCTACATGGATATAAAGTAGTGGCCGTACTCGAAAACGAGTTGGCAGCCACTATGTATGTATATATGTATGTATGTATGTATGTATGTATGTATGTATGTATGTATGTATGTATATATGTATGTATGTACGTATGTACGTATGTAAGTATGTAGGTATGTTGTATGTATGTATATACGCATGTATGTTATCTCTTTCTCTTAATTTCGAGTATATTTTTTTGACCGGCCACCTTCCTGGTGGCAAGGTTGTAAAAGAAAAGAAATTGTCATCACTTCAATCGCAAGAATGTTTTGGAAATTTTGAAAGTGCCAGCTATCGCAGCCATTTGTAGACTATGAATTAGGGAGTTGCGCTTTTTGTCCGCAAATCCAAGTTCAGTCATACTTTGGTCAAAGCAGGTTGGTATATAACCCGTAGCTCCAATAATGATGGGTATGAAGCTAAAGGTGTATCTTGGATACTGGATTTGTAAACTCCTCATCAATGGTCCGTAGATGTCCTCCTTTTCCTGTATTTTTCTGACAACGTTTACATCAAGTGGGCAGCTGATCTCCACAACAGAACACGTTTTCAATGTGTGGTCCCAAACAACAATATCAGGCCAGTTGTGCTTTAAGTTGGTGGCAGTTTTTATTTTCAGGTTCCACCAGTATTCCATAGTGCCATCAGTCTCAATATATTCTTCCTCGTTTGTTGTTAATTTTGTTTTCCGAAGTGCGTTCCAGATGGTTCTAACTATCCCATCGTGTCTCATGGGGAGGTAGTAGCGAGATGTAAGTATGATCTTCTGGTTTTATAATTTCACAAAGTTTTACCAATAGAGAGAGAGAGTCGGTTTCTAACATAGACACAAGACTCTCTCATTGGAATTTACACATCAACTAGGTAGATATGTATGTATGTATGCATGTGTAGATATGGATGTTATTGTATGTGTGGATGTGGTTGTTTTGAGTTGTATGTGTGTATATGGTTTGTATCTGTACATGTGTATATGCAGTTATTAGATACAACATTTTTGGAATGTTTCACATATTTTTACTGTTCCATTAATGGATTGTACTTGTAATTTCCTAACTAGTTGTGTTATTTCTGTTCCTGTGAAGCCTAGCTTCTCAAGATTTGTATTGAGGCAGTTACTAACATACCCCAGTGTCCCAATAATCACAGGCATAAATATGAAGGTGTAATCAGGGTGGAGTATCTGCAGATTTCTCATCAGTTCTGAATAAATATTCTCCTTTTCACTAATCTTTGATATTATATTGGCATCTGCTGGGCAGCTAATTTCCACTACTGTGCATGCTTTCTTCTCCCTGTCCCATATCATAATATCTGGTCTGTTATGCCTGCATTTTATTGGGGTTTTTACTGGAACATTCCACCAGTACTCTTTCATATTATGTACATGGATGTCTTCCACATTGTTGTAGCTTTTAGGAAAATTTGCTTCGTAGAATCGAGACGTATCCGAGGGCTGCGCGATTTCAGAGTCAGGTTTGATCACCACATCGATCGGAGCCTCGAGTTGGTCGCCTGAGAAACAATTGTAATATGTCCAATAAATTCCTTTCGTCGCAACACTAATTCTCTTTTTTCTGTGATATCATACTCTGCTCTATGAGGGCATCGAGTGGTCATACGGACTACCGCTTACGGACGCTTTAAGCATCCAACACCAATTATATATATATATGTGAAGGCGTGTGGCGGAGTGGTTAGAGAATTGGATTCGCAATCGTAAGGTTGTGAGTTCGATTCCTGGACCAGGCGATGCGTTATGTCCTTGAGCAAGACACTTTATTTCACGTTGCTCCTTCTACCTGGAGTTGCGACCGATAGATAGTATTAGCAATTGGAAAAACCAACGGAAACATTGTTCCCTCGGTCCGATTTGACGAAAGTCGATCGTCCTAGAATATATATATATATATATATATATATATATATATATATATATATAAACAAACATCGTGTTTGAAGCTGAAATCTCGAAATTTATAGTAGATATGATGGAAGTTGCTTAAGCACAGAAAATAATTATAAAATAGCAACTGACTGCAATTCATTTTATATTCTGCGCTCGAGCATCCTGAATCTATAAAAGTATTATTCCCTCAGCGCTTCCTAAGTTCTTGAAATTTCAAGCTTCAAATAGTCTTTGTTAACATTTTCTAAAGCTGCTTGATATAGCTCCTTAATAACGACGGTATGATATTGTTAGAGGTCTCTTAATTGAATAATGATAGCACTCAGTTGGTATCTAGCAGATATAACGTTCGATTCCTTGTAGCAGCCGCTGCAAACATTTTTTCTATCTCTAAAAGACTTTATCAGATTTTTATAAGCTATCTGACGGTAATTGCAGTTACACTCTGCTTGAGCGTCATGCATCCTCTTTCTCTCCACTCACTCTATCACATTCAGTCACTTTCTCTTTCTCGTTCTATTCTCTCTCTCATTCTACTCTCTCTCTCTCTCCCTCTCTCACTCTTTCTCTATATATACAATTAATTTTTTATTTATTTTTCTCCAAACTGTAAGGTAATCATTCTGTCATTACCATAACAGAAGTCCAACCAGCGTTTGATTCCAGAATCGGGCCTGATCAATACAGATCGAACCTTCAGCTGATCAATCGCGAAACGCACGTCATAACTCAATAAATGTAATGAAAATTTGACACCTCGTCCTTTTTTATTATTATTAGTATTACACTCTGCTTAGTACAACACCTCTACACCTGCTGGAAACTACACATCGAGTGGTCACTTTGATGAACCTACCGTAGCTTGATGTTATAATCCCTATATATATATATATATATATATATATATATATATATATATATATTGTTATACTTGAGGAGGATCATATTTGTGTAATATTGCCAGAATTAATAACAGAACACACTCACTGTTTGGATGGTTTTCGCTTTTCGCTTCTGTGTCTTTTATATCGGTTAATTTAATTTATTCGGTCCTCAATGTTGCCATTGACTGACCAACGGTCAAAAATACAGATACAATATAGACACAGACACATATATATAGTTTATCAAAGTTCTTTCGTTGCACATCTGCAACATCGTCAGTGGTGTTATTGTTTCCTCCCGTTGCATTGTATTTTCTACGCCATCTTTATTTAATCTGTTTATTTATTAATTTGTTTATTTTATTTTGTCTTCTTTGCGCATGCGTTTGCGTGTGTGTATAGTGTTTTGTTTGATGTGTGTTCGTGATTGGGTGACTGTGTATTAGTTAATGTATTCTATCTTTACTAGTGTGTGTTTATATGTGTTTGCTGTTATTGTGCTTGTGTATGTATTTATTTATTTATTTATCTATCTATTTATTTATTTATACTTCTCTTAGGTCAGTGTTGTTTGTTTGGGTGTTGTTGTTATTTCATTCATTTTTTCTGTTTAGCCTTGGCCTTCTAAGTTCTATTTCACTGGCCTCTATGGGTGATTCATATTTGTGTAATATTGCCAGAATTAATAACAGAACACACTCACTGTTTGGTTGGTTTTCGCTTTTCGTTTCCTCCCCAAGTATAACAATATTTGTTTCGACACACGATTTCATATCAAAAACCTGGCAAAACTAATTCATCGCCGTTATATATATATATATATATATATATATATATATATATATATATATATATATATATATATATATATATATATATATATATATATATATATATATACATACATACATACATACATA
>OZ024744.1:86008753-86033753 GCA_964016885.1 Eledone cirrhosa
AACCATGAAACGACGGCACATCTACAACTGCGCCAAGATTAAAAGGTTCAATAAATGAATGAATCTGACTCGCTAAGAGAAATGGAATGGCAGAACTCTTAAATTTCCTTGCAGTATATTTTATGTGGTTCATGGTATTCAGAGTGCAAGATCAACTTTAGCCTACAAGACACCTAAGAAGGGATAGGAGTCCCATTATGCTCATGCCAGTATTTAACTACAGCAAGCATTTGAATTGACCATGTTTTTCAACCTGTTGAGAGCAGAATATACCAGTCTTAGTCTTAGTCTTAGTTCCTCCAGTCCCTTGTGGAACATTGGGCGACGAGCTTCCTCCACTTGATCCTGTCACTGGCGGCCCTTCCAGCACCTCTCCAGGTAATTCCCATCTCTCGCAGTTACTCCCTGTATGTGCTCCGCCATGTTTTTCGTGGTCTTCACCGTTCAATGCTGTCACCTTTTGGTACCCAATCCATGGCAATATGATAAGGTCGATCTGCCGGCAAACGAAGGATGTGGCCCGCGAACCGCCGTCTCCTTTTCCGGACAATGTCCCTTAACTTCTTCAATCCTGACCTCCTCATCACTTCCTCGTTGCTAACTTGGTCTCTCCATGAAATTTTCAATATGGTCCGAATGCAACGATGGTGTAATACATCAAGCTTGTTACACACACTTTCTGTACTCTTCCATGTCTCACAGGCATATATCGCTGTTGGTACTACAATGGACATGTAAACACGGAATTTGACGCCGTTGCTGATGGAACAGCTGGACCATACCGGACGGAGTCGCTGGAAGGCCGCCGCTGCTTATCCCAGCCTTGTGCGCACATCCACCTCAGCATCCCATTATCAGAGATGTTGCTGCCAAGGTATTGGAAGTGGTTTACACATTCAATGTTACGCTGACCAACCATGATGGGAGGATTTGGAGGGTCACCTGTCGACATGGTCTTGGTTTTTTCAAAAACTGATGCGCAGGCCAACTTTCTCTGCATTGTCATTTAGAACGTTTGTCATCTCTTGCAGGTCTTCTCGGGAATGGCCTATCACTGCGATGTCATCGGCAAAGTCCAGGTCGCTTAATCTCCTTCCATCACAACTGATGCCAAAACGAGGGTCACTCATTGTCTTCTTCATGATGAAATCGATGACAATGAGGAAAAGGAAATGCGAAAGGATGCAGCCTTGTCGAACACCCGTCAAGATGTCAAACATTTCCGTGTTTCCGTCCTTTGTCCTAACGCAGCACCTGGAATGTCGGTACAGCGACCTGGAGATGTTAATATGATTCTCTGGGACACCGTAGAGTCTTACAATCTTCCACAATGACTCCCGATGAACACTGTCAAAAGCTTTCCTGAAGTCAATGTAGTTGACAACAAGGGACGTGTGGAACTCCCGACATTGTTCAATGATATTTCGGAGAGTGAAGATACCAGATGATGATGCAAATCATTCAAATATTTTAATTTTCGTTACTTTAAGAGTTATGTAAGTTACAGATTTGGGAGTTTTGTCTTTTCGTCGTGGCATAAGTAAGTAAAGACAAATATATTAAACGCAGAATCAAACGGGAGCTGCAAGCAGTTAATGGAGCGTTTAGATACTCGGCTGTAGAAGTCGGTTGTCCACTTAACATAAATGCAGAAAGAAAAAATACAGAAGAATATGAAACAATGATTTAGGTCCTACAAAACCAGTATCATGAAAGCGACATGGATGATATATACCAAAATGCCTGAACTTGAATGCAATGCTACAGATAAACAACCTATCTGCAAAAACATTTCAAAGCTTAGAGTGAATTTTTCTGCTACAGGAAAGGTGGACGCGCCAAATAATCCTCAAAAATCCATCCAGGAACAGAAATTCATAGGTACGTGGATAAGAAGATACCACTGCAAGTACATAATTCCAGGTTTGATCTTATTGTAAAATAATTTGGCTAAGTAATGTATGGCTGTTCATTCTCCTACGTTCATTCCCTTTTTCAATGGATTCATTTTAATCTCACAAGGTATTCAATGTAAGCGCGTTGAGTTGGGCGGTTCAGACACTGACAGTATGACCTTGCATATGATTTACATGGTTAAATAGTATCAATAGAATCCACAAGCCACCTGACGCATGAATGCCTACATACATACATACATACATACATACATACATACATACATACATACATACATACATACATACATACATACATACATACATACATACATGATGGCGGCAAACTCTGCTAAGAGTATTGCAATGGCATGTCAGATTACAGAAAACGGTGCAGGCTACGGCCAGCCAAACGAACCTGTAACATATCCTGAACAAGCAATGCCTGTGCTTTAAAGGATTTTTTAAGTGGGAAAAGACCACTCTCTGAGCATCGAAAACACTACCCTAAAAGGAGTACTGGTTAACATCATCAGATGCTTCCGAAGCCACAGGTTATTTTCCAGAGTTTACCGTCTCTTTGAAAGGTGTTGTGACAATAACAGGGGACCTTTCACTCCCAGGTGAAAAAAAAAGTACTATTTGGATGGCGGTTGTCTCTGCCGAGTTCCTCCGCCTTTTGCCGAGTCTGGTATTACATCCAGCAGGGTGTCCAAATATCACCCTCCTCACCAACAACGAAGCTTGGTGAGGTTGTCGGTTTAGTCACCGACGAACCGACCATGATACAGATTGTACTGGGTTACATGTTTCCAGTAGCACTCCAGTAGCGATCTGATATACATACGGACATACATACATGCATACATATTATACATACATACATACATACATACATACATACATACATACATACATACATACATACATACATACATATACAGTCAACGCGATTAATCTTAAATTTAAGATGAATACTATCTCCAACAGTAATGCCACAACTACAGTGATGTTGAATACCTGGTTATTCTTCTAACTATATCTTCTGAAGACACATTTTATTCGAATTCGTAGAGATATCCGACTAAATACGTAATTCATTTTACAAAGATTTGCTACAAACAGCATGGCTGAATACAACATCAACAACAAAATTAAGGGAGTATCAAAGACAAACAACAAGAAAGGTAAACAAACTTTATTCAGTTGTCGCTACAGAAGAAACCGAAATTATAAATCGCATTTCTCTTGGAGTTGCGAACTTAATAATGATTTATTTAATTGTTATAAAATGGCAAAAAAAAAACAATTCCTTCATTGGCTATATGAACAGAACAGAATGAAGCTACACTGGGACGAAATACACCCACAGCTAAATTATTTCACAGCGAAACAATTACGTCAAAAAGCGACGTTTGTTGAACGTAAAAATAAGATAAATATTATTAATTGTAAGTCCCCCACAACAAACATGGGATCAACAACATGTGATACAGGGGGCCATGCTACTAGACTTCTTAGCAGCCAGGTCGAACAGCGCCTTGAAACAACAATGCCTGTAAGAAACTTCACACAACGTGTACCATCTAAGTCTACCTCGAATGCTGGGGAAAACACTATCGATAATAATAATAATCGAAGAAATAATAATAATCGAAGAAATTTGACACAACGTGTACCATACGAGTCTACCTCGACTGTTGTGGAAAATACTATCGATAATGATAATAATCAAAAGTATAAACAACTAAAAATTTCCCTCAACTAAATCTTCCAGAGAGAAATTAATTCATTATAAATAACTCTCTTGCTGAATGTATTAAAACGACAATGTTTAATAAAAAAAAATCAAATAATGAAATATTACATGTTATTGACGAAATAGGGAATTAATATTTACGATGGATAAAAACCCCAACATTTTGGCAAATCAACGCTTGTTTATATGCCTTAGCAACGACAGTGAAGCATTATCTTGGTGATAGCAGTGATATAAACAAGAACAAAACACCACCAAAAATACCATCATATATAACTAAAATAGAAAAAAAGATTGTTGACCTACGAAAAACCATAGGATATGTGACAATGCTCCTTACATGCAAACAAACATAAAAAAAACCTCACTCCTCACCAACAAAGAGTGAAAAATAAAATAGAGACGATGTTTGGTAACAGTAGAACCAGCACTCTTCAATATAAGCTGATCACCCTGAAACAAGAATTGAGAGCTGTTAGCGAAAAACGCCGATACCTGAAGAAGATAGATGAGAGCAAAGTGCTTAATAAAAGATTTAGACGAAACCAAACATCAGTCTATAGAGATATGAAGAAGAAAATAATAAGTATCACTGAGGCCCCATCCCAGAAAGACATAGATTCCTTTTGGAGCAAAATATGGGGTGAAAAGAAGAATTTCAACCAAGATGCAGTGTGGCTAAGAGAAATCCGAAAGAGCTATTGCTCCTACACTACAACAAAAACATACGAAACAAGTGAGGGTACCCTTGAGACTGTGATAGGAAAACTCCAAGATAAGAAAACTCCAAGATAAGAAAACACCAGGAAGAGACATGATTGTCGGCTACTGGTACAAAAAAAAACTGATATTCTATGGGAGGTATCTTTCTGACCTCTACCAACAAGTTCTTAAGGGAGATACACTTATACCAGAATGGTTGACATTAGCACAAACATTACTGGTCCCCAAGAACAAAGACACCTACTTGGCAAAAAACTACCGACCCATTGCATGCCAGAACCTGATGCATAAGATGTATACAGCCTGCCTGAACCTATTCCTCCCAAATCACTGTGAAAATAATAACATCATCACAGATGAACAAGCAGCTGGAAAGAATGTGGTTGGGGATGTGCTGAACAACTCCTAATCAACAAAACTGCGATGTCGGAGGTGCGACAACTTAGGAGGAATATGACTACAGTCTGGCTGGACTACAGGAAAGCTTTCGATTCTGTTCCCCACTCTTGGATGATAGAGACCCTCCAACTTGCTAAAGTCCCAGACATTATTGTCAGAGCCATAGAGAGGCTGTCTTCTTCTTGGGCTACCATCCTAAGGTTAAAGACAGAGAGGGAGGACTCTATTCACTGATAAAATAAATTATTGCAAGGGTATATTTCAGGGGGACAGTCTCTCTGTGATATTATTCATCTTGTCATTAAACCCCTTGTCCTTTCTGCTCAAGAAATGTGAGGGATACATCATTGGCTCACAGGAGGACAGAAATACGAACCTAACCCATAATTTCTTTGCCAAACTTTATGCCAAGAACATGGATGGGATGAAGAAAAATCTTGACCTGGTTACAACGTTCTGAAAGGATATAGGAATGGAGTTTGGCCAAGATAAATGCTCATACATGACTGTAAAGCGGGGAAAAACAACAACCCAATCTAGCAACATTGTCATCAATGGTCTAACTGTTTCACCGATATCTGATGAGGACTGCTACAGATACCTGGGGATAGATAAGAACATATCCTCTAATGGTATCTGCAATAAAAAACGCGTAACCAGGTAACACTACACCCGATTAAGAAAGATTTGGTCCTCGGAACTCTCTGCGCAAGACAAAACAGTGGATGACAATGTTTGCTGTGCCTGTCCTAACACCAACGTTTGGAATACTCAGTTGGACGATAGACGAAATCCGAGCAGTTGATGTTGGAACTCGAAAAATACTAAACAACACCGGAAACTTCCACATCAACAGTGACATAGACCGCCTTTACTTGAAACGTAAGCAGGGAGGCAGATGCCTAATCAGTCCAGACAACATTTGAATTATATCTCTCCGACAACATCTACGAACCTCGAAGCTCAGGAGCCCGTCTCTCGAGCAAGTCTATCAGCATGAAACAGATAAGATCATGAGAGTTGGGGAGGAACTCCTCGAGAGATATTCCCTGTGTGATAATCAAAAACTCTCCCAGGGAAGTTACTCAGCAGTATCGCAGTGAATCCATGGATGAAAAACTGCATGCTTATCAGCAAAAAATCATGCATGGACATGTTGCCAGGAAGCTCCATAGTGAGAGTAATATAAATAAGGAAAGTAGTCTATCTTGGACAAACAACCGCTATATTGGCTCCAAGACCAGGAGGTTAGCACGAAATACCTGATTCACAAAAGAGATAGGCATGCAGGCAAAACACCTAGATGTGATAACAAGTGCAGACTCTGCAGAACTAAGATCGAGGATATCACCCATGTCATCAGCAGCTGTCCAAAGATGTCATCGAGGTACTATCTACCTATGAGGCATGATGTAGTGGCCAAAACACTGTACGATGCAGTTCGTAAAAAAGATAGCGCCGATATTAAACACATTAAAAGCTACATCAATGTGGAAGACATCTACATACATAATATGAAAGAGTACTGGTGGAATGTTCCAGTAAAAACCCCGATATAATGCAGGCATAACAGACCAGATATTATGATATGGGACAGGGAGAAGAAACCATGCACAGTAGTGGAAATTAGCTGCCCAGCAGATGCCAATATAATATCAAAGATTAGCGAAAAGGAGAATATTTATGCAGAACTGATGAGAAATCTGCAGATACTCCACCCTGATTACACCTTCAGATTTATGCCTGTGATTATTGGGGCACTGGGGTATGTTAGTAACTGACTCAATACAAATCTTGAGAAGCTAGGCTTCACAGGAACAGAAAGAATACAAGTACAATCCATTAATGGAACAGTAAAAATATGTAAAACATTCCAAATATTTTGCATCTAATAACTGCATATACACATGTACAGATACAAAGCATATACACATGCACATATACAACTCAAAACATACACATCCACACATACAATAGCATCCATATCTACACATGCATGCATACATAATCTACGTAGTTGATGTTGTGTAAATTCCAATGAGAGTCTTGTAGAAACCGACTATCTCACTATTGGGAAAAAATTTGTGAAATTATAAAACTAGAAGACCATACATACATATGAGACATGGAAAAGAAGGCATGCACAGTAGTGGAAGTTAGCTTCCCAGCAGATGCCAATATAATATCAAAGATTAGCGAAAAGGAGAATATCTATGCAGAACTAATGAGAAATCTGCAGATACTCCACCCTGACTATACCTACAGATTTATATCTGTGATTATTGGGGCACTGGGATATGTTAGTAACTGCCTTAATACAAATCTTGAGAAACTGGGCTTTACGGGAACAGAAAGGACAAGACTAGTTAATGGAACAGTAAAAATATGTAAAACATTCCAAAAATTCAGCATCTAATAACTGCATATACTCATGTACAGATACAAAGCATACATACAACTCAAAACATACGCCTCCACACATACAATAACACCCATACCTGCACACACGTGCATACATGCAGGCAAGCAAACATATCTACCTAGTTGATGTGTAAATTCCAATGAGAGAGTCTTGTATCTATGTTAGAAACCGACTCTCTCTCTACTGGCAAAAATTGAAAAACCAGAAATTACAAAACCAGAACATACATGCATACATACATACATACATACATACATACATACATACATACATACATACATACATACATACATACATACATACATACATCATGGCTTCCCCCTCGTTATCGAGTATGGTCATTGCACGAGCAAAAAACAACATAATAATAACAATGATAATAATAATTGTTTCTACTTTAGGCACAAGGCCAGCAATTAACCAGTGCATTACTGGTACTTTATTTTATCGACCTCGTAAGGATGAAAGGCAAAGTAAACCTCGGCGGGATTTGAACTCAGACCGTAAAGGGACATAACTATGCTGCAAAGCATGGCGTCCGCTCTCTACCGATACTGCCAATCCACCGCCCTTGACAATTAATAATAACGACAACAACAGCAATAATAATATACACACATATATATATACTTACACACGCACACACACGATAGCAACTAACAGCGCTGCGATCGAATGTGGCTTTTTAGCCCAGCCAATGATCTAAAATGTCTTGCACAGAATCGGCAACAAAACATTCACTGGGCATAGTCGGCTGTGGTTGGAGTTCATGTAATGTTGCATGTCGCTTGAGCCCTCCTGCTGATTTACATTCTCTACCACATGTTTGGCAAGCATGATGAGTAGCATCTCCAACAGCAGCCTGGTAGTCAACCACTGGTCTTACTTTATGACTCCGAAGACGACTTTCGAGTCCAGCTTTGCTTAGGCAGTGTCTCGCACAGACGCTGCATGTCAGCACCATAGGAGGACCCTCGCCGTCTGGAAGTGCAACAGCAATGCCCTTCCTCACATCCCGCTTTACTTTCTCGTATGCGATTCGAAATGCCTCAAAGGCAACTTTTCCCTCATATACAGTCTTTCTCCATTTATTACGATCCGCAGCAACATTTTCCCATGTATCAGCAGAGATGTTAGCGTCTTTCAGAGAGGCTTTCAAGGAATCCTTATACCTCTTTTTTGGTTTATGTGGCGGTCGTTTTCCTTTAACTAACTCTCCATAAAAGAGTTGTTTTGGTATTCTAGAATCCTTCATCCTGGCAAGGTGACCACTCCAACGGAGTCGTTGCTTAAGCACAAGAGCTTCTATACTGTCACACATAGAGCTTTCCCAAATCTTGACATCACTGATGTGGTCCCTCCAGTGAACGCCATGGATCCGTCTGAGACACATCTGATGGAAACGCTCCAACTGTTTAAGGTGTCGCAGGTCTCGCAGGCATAAAGAAGAGAAGAGAGCACACATGCCTTGTACACCTTTACCTTTATCTTCTTGCATGTCTCGCCGACCCCAGAGTCGCCTTTCTAGCTTTCCGAAAGCATCACTTGCTTTCCTAATCCTGAGTGGGATTTCATTATCAAGGTTGCTGTATCGATTGACAATTCTTCCCAGGTAGACAAACTGATCAACCACACCAAGTCGTTTACCATACACATAGATATTTGGTTCACTGTACTGCTTACCAGGGGCAGGTTGGTACATGACGACGGTTTTCTTGAGACTGACAGTCAATCCTAGGGCAGTGTAAGCATCAGTAAATGCATTCAAAATATGCTGAATATCTGTCTATGTGCGCTACAATATCGCAATCATCTGCATAGAAAAGGTCCCTTATGATTGATGTAAATACTTTTGTTTTTTGCAGCAAAGCGCCTGATGTTAAATATGCTGTATGAGGTTCGATATCGGATGTAAACACCATGCTCGCAATTCCTGAATGCAATACAGACAACCATTGCAAAGTATATGGCAAACAGGGTCGGTGCTGGAATATCACCCTGTTTCACTCCATTTTTTACTGAGATAGGCTCCGACATGTTACCTCCGACATTAACCCAAGCCTTCATTTCGTCATGGAAAGACCTAACTAAAGCAAGGAACTTATCAGGGCAACCAAGTTTCTGGAGAACCTTCCATAATGCATTTCTGTTAACAGTATCGAAAGCTTTTGTCAGATCGACAAAAACCTGATACAGATCCAAACCTTGTTCCATGCACTTCTGGAGCTGTCTAGCTGAGAAGATCATATCAGTAGTGCCACGTCCAGCACGAAAACCAGATTGACTTTCAGGAAGAACACAATCTGCTATGTGTGTCAGCAGACGGTCCAGAAGCACCCTACATAAAACTTTCCCTACGACAGAAATCAATGATATACCTCTGTAGTTCCCACAATCATTCCTGTTACCCTTTCCCTTGAACAAGACCACGATTACTGCATCTCTCCAGTCCTCAGGTACGAATTCATTGGCCCATATCCTGCCAAACAAAGAATGAAGATGTTGTAAGAGTCTCTCACCACCATATTGTAGGAGCTCTCCATGTATGCCATCCATACCTGGAGACCTTCCACTGTTCATCTTCGAGATAGTCACTGCAACCTCCACAAGCGTCGGAGGTTCTGCGAGAGATACTTTCACAGGACTTTCTGGAATGAGATTGAGGAAATCTTCACTGGCGACAGACGGCTGATTCAAAAGCTCATGAAAGTGCTCTTTCCACCTTCGTAGAATTCCTTGTGAGTCACGAAGAAGTTCTTTATCATCCTTGCTGCGAAGCGTTGTCACCAGAGAAGAAGACGGTCCACTTCACGCAAGAGACTGTACAACAGCTTTGTGTTATTGGAATCTGACGCAGTTTGTACCTCATCAGCCTTCTCACTCCACCACTGATCCTTCATCTGAGAAAGACTCCGCCTAACACGTGATTTCACATCCTTGAGTTGCTTATGCAATATATTCTTCTCCTGTGGTTTTGCCGTCAAGTAGCGTGACAGAGCACGCCTCTTATAAGCCAACAAGTCTTCATTCTCATTAAACCAGTCTTGATGTTTTCTCTGCACCAATCCCAGAACACGACTGCCTACATCATAAACCGACTTGTTAAGGGTCGGCCAATCCTCACCAAGATCTGCAACCCGCATCTCTTCTTGCAATGTCCTCTTCACATTTTTATCCCTAAGACGAGCAGCATTCAATCTTCTGGAGCCCGGATTTTACGTTTAGTGATTAGTTTCACTTTTGCGCGTACCAGGCGGTGGTCCATCCAGCATTCAGCTCCACGAAGAGCACCAACACACTGCACATCCTGTCTGTTACGCATCCTGACTAGGACGTAGTCCAAAAGATGCCATTCCTTAAATGCAGGATGCATCCATGTGGTCTTAAATTTGTTCTTTTGTTGGAACATGGAGTTGATAACACACAGATCCAGCTCCTCATACAGCTGTGATAACCTGGGGCCCCTGCCCTTATTGCCAATTATCTCTTTTGTTCCAGAACCTTTATTGCCAATTATCTCTTTTATATTGTTTTGGAACATCATTGAATTGGGGGGAAAAAAAAGTAATAATAATAGTAACAATAATAATAATAATAATAATACACTATTAATAATTATTAATTAATGCAATCGTGCAATGCCTGTGCGTGAAAAATATTTTTAAAGTGAGGAAAGACTGTACACTGAGCCAATCCCACTCTCTGAGCGACAGTAGCTATAACCCGAAAAGAAGAAAAGATCAACATCATCTGTAACTACTGAGCCGCAGGTTTTATGTCGGAATTAACCCAGTTTCCTGAGATGCGTTCTCCTAGAAGAATGCCCTGACAAGGGCTAGGGGTTCTTCACTCCCAGTGGTTTAACTGCGCGATCGAGTATCCAGCGCGATTATTTCTATGTCCCTGAGCATAAAAAAAACAACACACTTATTGACACTTTTACGTACGACATACACACACGCGCACACACCACATACATACGCGCGCACACACCAACTCTCATACATACAAACAAACACACACACACACACACACACACACACACACACACATATATATATATATATATATATATATATATATATATATATATATATATATATATATATATATTATCGTCATTACTGATACAAGATTACAAGATTATGTCAACTGTTGACTTTCAAGAGTTCGTATAGTTGAAGCCATTCGTGTTACCGTTCAGTATTATTATAATTGCTTTACAGCATAGAGCTATGGCCCTCCACGCTCCGAGCTCAAATCCCGCCAAGGTCAACCTTGCCGTTCATGCCCACGCAGTCAACAAAAGAGAGTACCAGTAATGCGCTGGAACAATCGCTGACTCCGTGCCAAAAGCAGAAACATTATTATTATTAAATTACCCAGTACATTACTGGTACTTTATTTTATCGACCCCCGTAAGGATGAAAGGCGAGGTCAACTTTGCCTTACGGGGGTCAATAAAATAAAGTACCAGTAATGTACTGGGTAATTTGCTGGCCTTGTGCCAAAAGTAGAAACAATTATTATTATTAAAGGTCTGAGTTCAAATCCCGCCGAGGTTAACTTTGCCTTTCATCCTTACGGGGTCGATAAAATAAAGTACCAGTAATGTACTGGTTAATTGCTAGCCTTGTGCCAAAAGTAGAAACAATTATTATTATTAAAGTTGTTGTTTTCTTAAGGCCCGGTCGCTGGTGATGGTGATGGCGGTGGTGTTGTTGGTGTTGGTGGTGGTGGTGGTGGATGTTGGTGGTGGCAGCTGATGTTGTTTTGTTGTGTGTGAGTGTGTTTTGTTATTTTGTGTTTTTTTTTATCGTTTGATGCCGCTGTTGTTGTAAATGTTGTTGTAAATGTATATATGTGTGTATATACATCACTCAGTCAAACGACCAGATTTCAACCCCAACATCTACAACAACAACAACACCGGCACTAATGTATACAGCAACAACAGCTTCAGAATGAAATGAAACATACATACATAGTGGCTGCCAACTCGTTTTCGAGTACGGCCACTACTTTATATCCATGTAGGAGAACCCCTACCGATTCGCTGAACGAGTGTGGCTTTTTAGTCCAGCCAGCGACTTGAAAACTCTGGTACAAACACTACACTTGTGACAATTATTGACACATAGTGCTGGGCCCATGGTACCATGTGACGACAAGTGCAGAGAGATCTCCAGATATAAAGCAATGCCTGTGCCGTGAAGCTTTTATAGTGAGCAAAGGCACTGCACAAAGCCAGTCCCACTCTCTTAACCAAGATGATATTTACCAAATAAGAGAACAAGTCAACACCATTGGATACCATCAGGGTTGCAGGTGTTATATCAGAGTTTTCCTTCTCCTAGAATTCTGCTTTGACAAAGGCTAAGGGGTCATCTCTCCCGGTGATTTTGGATAGCCATTGACACTTAAGATCTCCTTTGCCCTTTGACAGGTTTTGTTTTTAGTCCTGCAGGATGTCCAAAGTCACCCTCCTCACCAAGAAACCTTGGTGGGGTTGCCAGTTTAGTCGTCAACGACCCGACCATGGGATAGGTTGTACTGGAATACATGTTACAAGTAGCACCAACTGGTGACCTGACATAATACATACATACATACATACATACATACATACATACATACATACATACATACATACATACATGGTGGCTGCCAACTCGTTTTCGAATACGGCCACTACTTTATATCCATGTAGGAGAACCCCTACCGATGCGTTGAACAAGTGTGACTTTTTAGTCCAGCCAGCGACTTGAAAACTCTGGTACAAACACTACACTTGTGACAATTATTGACACATAGTGCTGGGCCCATGCTACCATGTGACGACAAGTGCAGAGAGATCTCCAGATATAAAGCAATGCCTGTGCCGTGAAGCTTTTATAGTGAGCAAAGGCACTGCACAAAGCCAGTCCCACTCTCTTAACCAAGATGATATTTACCAAATAAGAGAACAAGTCAACACCATTGGATACCATCAGGGTTGCAGGTGTTATATCAGAGTTTTCCTTCTCCTAGAATTCTGCTTTGACAAAGGCTAAGGGGTCATCTCTCCCGGTGATTTTGGATGGCCATTGACACTTAAGATCTCCTTTGCCCTTTGACAGGTTTTGTTTTTAGTCCTGCAGGATGTCCAAAGTCACCCTCCTCACCAAGAAACCTTGGTGGGGTTGCCAGTTTAGTCGTCAACGACCCGACCATGGGATAGGTTGTACTGGAATACATGTTACAAGTAGCACCAACTGGTGACCTGACATAATACATACATACATACATACATACATACATACATACATACATACATACATACATACATACATACATACATGGTGGCTGCCAACTCGTTTTCGAATACGGCCACTACTTTATATCCATGTAGGAGAACCCCTACCGATGCGCTGAACAAGTGTGACTTTTTAGTCCAGCCAGCGACTTGAAAACTCTGGTACAAACACTACACTTGTGACAATTATTGACACATAGTGCTGGGCCCATGGTACCATGTGACGACAAGTGCAGAGAGATCTCCAGATATAAAGCAATGCCTGTGCCGCGAAGCTTTTATAGTGAGTAAAGGCACTGCACAAAGCCAGTCCCACTCTCTTAACCAAGATGATATTTACCAAAAAGAAGAACAAGTCAACATCATTGGATACCATCAGGGTTGCAGGTGTTATATCAGAGTTTTCTTTCTCCTAGAATTCTGCCTTGACAAAGGCTAAGGGGTCATCTCTCCCGGTGATTCTGGATGACCATTGACTCTTAAGAGCTTCTTTGCCCTTTGATATATATACATACATATAATATATATTCATGGTGGCTGCCAACTCGTTTTCGAGTACGGCCACTACTTTATATCCATACATACATACATACATACATTCATACTGGTGACCATACATACATACATACATGCATACTCATTTGCACAGATAGGTATATAAATATATATATATGTTGTGTGTATGTCTGTGTGTGTATGTGTGTGTCTGTGTGTGTCTGTGTGTGTACGTATGGATAAGATGCAGATGTGAAAACAGTCATGGATTGCTTAACTATGGGAATAGGTGCTATATGGATACGAAGCGGTTTAAGGGATCGGGCATGTTTCATGAAATAATAATTGTTTCGACTTTTGGCACAAGGCCAACAATTAACCAGTACATTACTGGTACTTTATTCTATCGACCCCGGAAGGATGAAATGCAAAGTTAACCACATGAAATAATAATGCTAATGGTTTCTTATATAAGCACAATGCCAACAATTTTTGTGGAGGGGAAAGTCGATAAAATTGACCCCATTGCGTGACTAGTACTTTATTTTATAGACCCCGTAAGGATGAAAGGCAGAGCGAACTTCGGCGGGATTTGAACTCAGAATGTAAAGGGCCGTAACTCTATTCTGTAAAGCATGGTGCTCGTCGCTCTAACACACATACACATATAAACGCACATATACATAACGAGGTATCGTTTCAGATAATCCAAGTATTATTATTATTATTATTATGTAAGGGGGTGGATTGGCAGTATCGGTAGAAGGTCGGACGCCATGCTTTGACGCATAGAGTTACGGCCGTTGCCATTCTGTGTTCAAATCCCGCCGTGGTTGACTTTGCCTTTCATCCTTACGGGGTCGATAAAATAAAGCACCAGTAATGCACTGGAGTAATTGCTGGCCTTGTGCCAAAAGTAGAAACAATTATTATTGTATATATATATATATATATATAGTAATAATAATAAATTTGAAGACTAAAATCCAAAGAGGGCTCGATAAAGATAAATATATATATCAAATATATAAGAACCATAGAGAAAGGCAAACCGATGAAAGGCATAGTTAATCTCGGCGGGATTTGAAAACAGAATGGCAAAGGCCGTAACTCTATGCGTCAAAGCGTGGAGTCCGACCTTCTACCGATACTGACAATCCACCGCCTTACGTAATAATAATAATAATAATAATAATAATGATTTCTTTATTAACCACAAGGGTTTACATAAAGTAGACATTAAGGACAGTACAGGACAATGCAGGACGGTACAAATGGGCCTTTCTGCGTGTAAAAAACAAAAACAGAGGATGTAACAAAAAATAACAATGAAAAATTCCCCAATAGGGGCGAGACTTCGGAGGGACATTTGTGGAGAAAGCCCAGTAAAAGGCCACAGTGACCCTGACCACCAAGGCAATTGCCCTCTCCCAGTTTTCCACCTTTAATTTACAGATATATACTCAGAGTAGGCCCATTCACTCGGGCCATTCTTGCTTCACTCACCCATCTTTCAACAAAATGCTGGGAAGAGAGCACTTCCCTCTCTACTCTGATTTTCCTTTTCAAATGAAATTTGAAAAAGTCAATCAGGGCATCACGGAAGAGGTAAGTGCTCGTCTTCAGCCCTTTCAAACGTGTCCACCATACTATCTCTTTCGCCATGGCCACCAGACAGATAAAAACTGCCTGCCCTTCCCGGCTAAAGGAGGAGGGCGGGGCAATCCTCACGATGGACTCACATGATAGCCGGATCCGTCCTACACGCGACAGCAGGTGTTCGACATAAACCCACAAGTCAGCAATTTTCGGACACTGGACGAGTACGTGCTGGACAGTTTCGTCGCCCTGCGCGCATCTCGGACATGTCCGGCTGACGGCACCTCCATGCCTGTAGAGTTTATCCCGAACTGGCAAGGCTCCTCGGTAGCACTGCCAGGCCAGAGATTTCTGGAAGTTGTCCATAGGCCCTGGCCTGAAAGTTCTTCCGAAGAGATTGGCTAGTTGATTTTCGTCGACGCCTAGAGTTTCCCCAAGTACGTCGTCGCTCTTCCCCTCCACTAATCCTCTATAGAACGCCGAGGTGGAGTTTCCACCGATCACATTGCCCAATTGGTCGAGGGCTGTGAGCGCCTGAAGACATTCCAGTCTCCAGGCGCTCCCTCTCGGTCTTCGCTTGACCCAGGACTGCAGCTCCGTCAAGGAAACGAGCTTGGGAAATACGTGTCTAGCAAACGGCGACCACACCTGATCACCGTCGAGGAAGAGGTGGAGATGTCGTAGCCTGAGGCGCATGCCTGCGCATCATCAGCCACGGCATGCCCAGCCCTCCACGTAGCGGGTGTTGACAACAGATGGACCGCCTGACCATCGGAGCGCGTCCCTTCCACAAAAAGCGAAAGAGCAAATGCTCCAGCGCAGTCAGGCGAGGCTTAGGACAGGGTACGACGGTCAGGCTGTAGCAGATGACAGACGCGATGTACGCGTTAGCCACCTCCGCTCGACCTTTCAGGGATAGCTTCCTCTCCGCTCATTTTTGGGTGAGAGAAGCCACACTGCTCGTCACCTCGTCCCAGTTTTTGTCCGTCTGGAGGTCCGGACCGAACCAGACCCCTAGCAATTTAACCGCTCCTTCCGTCCAGCGTCCGACGACGCTGTTGGACGGCATGGACCTGCCTCTCCAGGTGCCGAGCTGCAGGCCCACTGACTTTTCCTGGTTGATCATTGCTCCTGTCACCGCTTCGTATTCTCTTAGTGTAGTGCCGATCGCCTCGATGTGTTTGGCGTTTGACACCACTATGGTGACATCGTCCCCATATGCTGACACGGATCTTCCTTCTGCATCCTAGTTCGCGCGGGACGCCCCTCAACGTCTCCAGTTTGTGCAGTAATGGCTCGAGAGTCAATACGTATAAGAGGGACAAGAGGGGACATCCGTGGCGGACCGAGCGCATGATGCTGAACGGTTCCGAAAGGTGACCGTTCACTCTCACCACAGAGCAGATGTCGCTGTGCATGGCAGCGATCCAGCCTCTGAAGACAGTCCCAAAGCCAGCCGCCCTCAGGACTGCCGCCCTCAGGACTGCCGCTAGGTAACGATGGTCGACCCTATCGAAAGCTTTCGACCGATCTAAATTGATCAAGGACCCACCCGTGCCAGGTTCCCTAGCTACCCTCTCTACGATGTATCGCATGAGGTGGAGGTTGTCGGGGATGGAGCTGTCGGGAATGGCGCATGTCTGCACCTCTCCCACCAGACCACCAACGACAAGCGCCAACCTCTTTGCTAGCACCTTGGCCAAAATCTTGAACTCTGTGTTTAGCAGAGTTATGGGCCTGAAATTATCTATGTTATCCCCCTTGTTCGGATCCTTTCTCAGCAGTGCCACCGCTCCTCGGTTCACAGAACTGGGAATTCTCCCGTTCTGTTGCCTGTTGCAGTAGACGTCCGCCAAGAGGCCTCCGAACAAGTCTGGCATCTGTACGTAAAGTTCATAGGGCAGACCATCCAAACCAGGCGATTTACCCCTTGTGCAGCCAGCCATTGCCTCCCTTACTTCAGCGGCTGTTATCGGCTTTTCGCAACACTCCGCCTCAGTGGCCGAGAGCCGCGGCAGTCCGTCGAGGTAGACACTAAAGTCCATCCCTCGACCCGGCCCACCGCTTCCCCCGAACAGCTGAGTGAAGTGTCGCTGAAAAACTTCACACATTTGCCCGGAATCGAGTAGCATGCGCCCGTCATGGTCCACCAAAGACCGGATCGTGGCTTTGTTGCCACGACGCGCCTCCGTCACTCGGGCCCATTGAACGGCTTTCATCCCCTTGTGTCTGAGAGCACGCACCCTAGCTCTGACAACGCAGCCTTCGTGCTTTGCATTGAAGAATTGGTCAAGGGCCAATTTCGCCGCAAGCACGTCGGTCGCAATGCCTTTGCTAAGCGCCTCGTCTAATTTTCTAACTAGTTCTCCCTCTGCTCTATTTTTCTCTATTGCTAAAGCCTTACTAAACCTAATGGATTCTATTCTAATCGCTCTTTTCAGAGCAAACTACCACTTGTTGTTGACGATGGCCCCCATCAACGCCCGCTTAACTAGTTCGCTAATCCGATCTCTGTAGGCCTTGCGCGCCGGTAAGGACGCATTTAGCTTCCAGTAGCCGGGTCCTCGTCTATGAAGCCTAACCAAGTCAAGCACACAGATCACGAATTTGTGGTCCGTGTAGCTGACTATCTTGAATTGTGGACAGCCTATGCTAGACCTATCTATTTCCCTACAAAATACTCTATCTAGATATGATCTGGATGACCCTATGCGATTTGTCCAAGTCCACATTGGCACATTCGGGAAATCCAATCGGTACCTGTCAGACAGTTCAAAACGCCTGAGCAGGTTGGTGAGGCTCTTGCATCCTCCACCCCTATCCGCTAATCCCACACACTCCCAGCGTGCATCTAAGATCCCGTTCCAGTCGCCCACTAACACTAAAGAGCGGGCGTTCCAAGAAAGTCCTCCAGACGCCGGAAGAAATCAGGCCGCCCTGCTCCTGTCGGGGCATAGACGGCCACTAGCCTGAAAGCTTGCCCGTCTCCGCTGGTCACGTCCAGCACCACCAACTTACCCTCTGGGTCCAGGAAGATGGCCCGTATGGCGAGATCCAAACCTCTCCGAAAAAGCACAGCAACTCCTCCCCCCGATCCAGGACGGCTGGGAGATGCGTACACATCGTAGCCGCCGAAGATCGGTGCGAAGGCCCGTGCTTCGGAGATTCTGGTCTCGCTGATGGCCACTACATCTATGGTTAGTGACCTGAGGTCATTGAGCAGGTGACCCTGCTTCCATGACGACCCCAAGCCACGCGCATTTATACTGCCTATTCTGAGTGAGGTCATGTTTAAAATAGAGTGGAAAAGATGGGAAAGACCACTTACCGTACTTTTCGTAGAGGAGGGATGGTATTTACATCCCTTTTCACTTCATCGTCTGGTGAAGGGACCGTTGAATCGTCCCTTCGGCTGGTCGTCGGCTCTTCTATGAGAATGTCTGAATATACTCTTCGATTGATAGTTCCTCCTAGGTCCCTGAAATCACCAACTGCGTTGGGGAATTTCGTTTTAATGTTCGTGTATTGTTTCTGTGCTATTTTTAGCAGTCTTATGTTAGTTGGCGTTTTGATTGGTGCTGGTATTATGTAGTCGTGTTGTGAAATGCCTGTGTGTTCAATTATGTAAGTCATTAGTTTCTTGTTGTGTGTATTTATTGCCGTGCATTTGTTTTTCTGGGGGTAGGGTGTGGTTCTGCTATTTTCTTGTCGTGTTTGCTGGGTGTGTGTGTTTTGTTGTTGGGTTTGCGATGTTGGTACTTGTGGTGGTGGTGTTGAAGGTGTTGTTGGCGGTGGGGTTGTCGCCGGTGGTGATGGTGGTGCTAGTGTAGGTGGTGATGGTGTTGGTGGTGTTGCTGCTGTGAGTCTCTTTGCAGTAGCGTTTACCCTTTTTTCATTTCTTTCCTCCCTTTTCAAAGGCGACGATGCGCTGCTTCTGCGTTTGTGCCTTCTTACGACCTTTTGCCATCCCTCTCCCACCTCACACTCCATGTCTGATTCTGTGAAGTCGGGGAGGGGTACCAGCTCCACTCTTTCACTTGTTGTTGTTGGTGATGTTTGCACTGGAGTCTCTGTTGCAGCTGCATTTGGTATTGCTGTTGTTGTTGTTAATATTTCCACTGCTGCTGCTGTTTTTGATTTCCGTGGCGTGGGTATGGGTGCCACGGACCTATCGTTCCTGGTTGCCGCTTGTCCTGTTGCTGGTAGCCGTGGAGCCGGTTTCGGAAGGAGGGGGGTGTCTCCTTTCTCAGGGTCTTCTCGTTGCAGAAGGCCCTGAGGTGAGTCTTTGCTCCACAGCGAAAGCATTTCGGGCATTTGCCCACAACACTTATGGGAAGTTGAGTGCCGTTATCGAAGTCTATCACGTCCGGGATAGCTTCGATGCACTCCTGGTTGGTTTGCATTAACATCTCAATGGAGGTGCCGACCCAATCTTCTCTTACTTTTTTCTGTACTTGCAGTACAGTTGTTTTGTCCTCGATTCCGACGAGGACAGACGCGGCCAGCCAAGAAGGGGTCATCCCGGGGGTGGGGGTGGGTGGACGTGGGTCAGTTTGACCCTCACAATTTTTTGCCCGCAGTAGAAGGGCACCAACACCATTTCCTCGCTCCTTAGGGTCACTAAGGATTGAGCCTTTGCCTCACAGACCCCAAGGCTTTTTGTATTTGAGCCTCTGCGGCTCTTTCAACCCTACGGGATTTTGTACTTACTGTACGGTACGTGACCGTACAGTGCTGTTGGGTTTCGAAAAATTTTTCCGCTGCCTTGCAGATTGCTCAGTGTCCAGTTTTTGTCACCATCTTCTTCGCTTCCTCTAATTCCTCATTTGTTATGAGGATGGTTTCCAGGTTCTTTGCGATACCTGCAAAGAGATTGGTTTTTCTTTGCTGCTGTTGTTGTTGTTGTTGTTGTCGTCAGAGCTGCTGTTACTTTTGTTGTTGCTGCAGGTACTACGACTACTGCCGCCGCCGCTGTTGCTGTGGTTGTTGTTGTTGTTGCTGCTGCTGCTGCTGTTGTTGTTGCTGCTAATGCTGTTGTTGTTTATGCTGCTGCTGATGCTGTTGCGGCCGCTACTGTTGTTTTCCTTGTCACTGTTGCTGCTGCTGCTGTTATTACGGCTGCTACTGCTATTATTCATGACGCCAGACGAATGAGATGGGTTTTCGTATTTCCCGCACTCCTTTTTCGTCGTTGTCGCCGTCGTCGTGGAGAAATCTTGCTCGCTTTGCACGTGATTTTTCTTTTCTGTCGTCACTTGCGAAAGAGAAGGGAGGGAGAGAGACACATTTATAGAAGGGAGGGAGAGAGACAATCTTCTCTCTGCTATAGTGACGATTGAGGAAGAAGATGACGGAATGAGTGGGAGTGACCTATGAAAATTCTTTTTCGTAGCCATGTTGTTTTTTTGTTTAAAATAAATATTGGGCACAAAACCCCAATAGTCGGTTATTCAACCCCGAAGGGCCAAATAACGGGCAGGAAGACCCCTCTCACGAGGAGGAGGGTGTCTTTGTCTACAAGTTGGTTAAAGTTTTAAACAATTTACAATTGTTATAGCGGTCAAAATTTACAATACCTTACAGAGCCGAGCCTCCTTCAACCATAGCATTCAATAATAATAATAATAATAATAATATTAATAATACTTGGATTAACTGAATATCAGAACCGTAGAGCAAATATTTATGCCAGGGAACGTTTCCACGAACCAAAGTATCATCTTCCTGTCTTCCTCCGGTTGCAACGTTTTTTGAAATATAATAGTCGCCAACGACCCGACCATGGGATATATACATACATAGATATACATACATACATAGATACATACATACATAGATATACATACATACATAGATAAATACATACATAGATATACATACATACATAGATACGGTGGCTGCCAACTCTTTTTCGAGTACGGCCACTACTTTATATCCATGTAGGAGAACCCCCTACCGATGCGCTGAACGAGTGTGACTTTTTAGTCCAGCCAGCGACCCGAAAACTCTGGTACAAACACTACACTTGTGACAATTATTGACACAGTGCAGGGCCCATGGTACCATGTGACGACAAGTGCAGAGAGATCTCCAGATATAAAGCAATGCCTGTGCCGTAAAGTTTTTATAGTGAGCAAAGGCACTGCACAAAGCCAGTCCCACTCTCTTAACCAAGATGATATTTACCAAAAAGAAGAACAAGTCAACATCATTGGATACCATCAGGGTTGCAGGTGTTATATCAGAGTTTTCCTTCATAAATACATACACACATACTTATATGCTGTAGACTTGTTCTATATAGAGAGTAAACTGTATTAATTGAAACGTTGTAGTTTCTATATCCTGAAATTTAACGTGGATCGCTTTTTAACTTTTGGGGTCACCCCCCACCCTCCCCCATTCATGGCCACATAATACTCTCAACGTCCTCAGACCCCAGATACACAAAATAAATAAATCTAGTCACTGAAGAGTTCACAGAATATGTGACGAAATACCTTCGATAATATATAAACAACCACCCGGTTATCGAACCAACAAACCAACGAACCGGAAATGTATAATAGATTGAAGTGAATACCCGGAGATGCGTGGGTTTTTATTGGCAGCATGACTCTTCCAAAGTATAACAATATCTGTCTCAACACACGTTTTCAGATAAGAAATCTTACAAAATAAATTAAAAAGCGATGTGTTTGCGTATATATATGTATATATATATATATATATATATATATATATATATATATATATATATATATATATATATATATATATATATATATATATGTACGTATGTATGCATATATATATATATATATATATATATATATATATATTAAAATAAGAGATTAAAGTTTAAGCAAAGAATATTTGCTTTAGGGTTCCTATATATATGATATATATTTATCCTTATCGAGCCCTCTTTGGAATTTAGTCTTTACATTTATTATTATTATTACATATTACATAAAGGGCGGTGGATTGGCAGTATCGGTAGAGGGTCGGACGCCATGCTTTCCAACATAGTTACGTCCCTTTACGATCTGAGTTCAAATCCCGCCGAGGTTGACTTTGCCTTTCATCCTTACGGGGTCGATAAAATAAAGTACCAGTAATGTACTGAGATAATTGCTGGCCTTGTGCCAAAAAGTAGAAACAATTATTATTATTACATATACACACACACACACACACATATATATATATATATATATATATATATATATGTACGTATGTATGTATATATATATTGTAAGAGACTATTTTGAATTTCTAACTCAATATATACCTCTGATATTGTCGGCTTCTTCTTGTCGAGCTAATTTAAATGCAGCATATGTTTATGAGACACGCTAGGTTCTGATGCGATGTGCGTTATTTTATATTCGCATATAATTCAGTCTTCTGATATACTTACAAGTGGAGGGATTACTAATTTTTACACCCACTGAAGAGCAATGAATTGGTAATTTCCTTCGCTAAATAATTGCGAAACAGCCAACCAAAGCTGTCATGGCGTTCCGGCAGTTGGCTAATATAGGGTTGTTTTTCTTTTTCTTGATTTATTACTTTACAAAAAAAACAAAAAACCTAGATGGCCTACACTTTCTAATATATATATATATATATACAGAGAAAGAGAGAGAGAGAGAGAGAGAGAGAGAGAGAGAGAGAGAGAGAGAGAGACAGAGATGTGTGTGGTTAAGAATTTTATATTATAATACAGACTATGTATAAATAAATATTATATATTTTTTACTTTACTATATCTATATATAATTGTTTCTACTTTAGGCACAAGGCCAGCAATTACTCAGTGCATTACTGGTACTTTATTTTATCGACCCCGTAAGGATGAAAGGCAAAGTCAACCTCGGCGGGATTTGAACTCAGAGCGTAAAATATGTATCATTTGATATTTAATATAGTCATATCATCTCTACCACCCCACCACCCCCTTAGGCCCCGGCGCTCCCAGGACCCTCCCAATGCCGCCCCGAGAGGGGCAGGAGGAATCGCCTACTTTGAGAACCCCTGGCTTAGAATATGAATACACAACGAGTCAAATCATGCATCGGGGGAGCAGTATTTTTTTTTTATTATTTTCATTACTGTGTTAATAAAAATATTAAAAATCTCTGTCGTTCTGACATTGGGCGGTAGGTTGGCAGTATCAGTAGAGGGTCGGACGCCATGCTTTGACGTATAGAGTTACGGTCCTTGCCATTCTGAGTTCAAATCCCGCCGAGGTTAACTTTGTCTTTCATCCTTACGGGGTCGATAAAATAAAGTACCAGTAATGCACTAGGTTAATTGCTGGCCTTGTGCCAAAAGTAGAAACAATTATCTGTATTATCTGTCTGTCGTTCTGACAGTTCTGCCTGTATTATCGCTACTTGCATGTGCTATAAAATCATGACCGGAACGAAATATGCAACATCCCACCCAGAAAATTAAATGTATCTTAATAGTGATATTGTCAAAGTTATATATTTGTTCACATTTACATTTCTATTCATATTTTGTTACAACTTTTTATTTTATTTATTTATTTATTTATTTATTTATTTATTTATTTATTTATTTATTTTTTACATTTTATTGCCACCCACATCATTTTACTATTTCATTTCTTTACGTTTTATTTCTTTATTTCTTTTATTTTCTTTTATGTTTTTTTATTATTTTTTATATATATATATATATAATTTTTTTGTATTTCTATCAAAAGAGTTTTTCCGCTCAATTGGTTTTAATTAGCGTATAATACAAGGAAATTCAACGCAACCGCCACGACATTCACCATATCCACCCACCGGAACTGAATTAATTATTCCACTAAACAAATCAGAGTGTCTCTATATGGTTGTTCGGTCGGCTTGAAATAGAAGACAAATCTTTCTATACATCACACATAAAAAGAAAACAAGTGTTAAAACCCGAGAAAGATGTACAGATATAACTGTTTCTACTTTTAGCACAAGGCCAGCAATTACCCCCAGTGCTTTACTGGTACTTTATTTTATCGACCCCGTAAGGAAGAAAGGTAAAGTTAACCTCGGAGGCATTTGAACTCAGAACGTAAAGTGATGTAACTCTATGCGTCAAAGCATGGCGTCCAACCCTCTACCGATACTGCCAAGTACATATATAATTGTTTCTACTTTAGGCACAAGGCCAACAATCATCCAGTGCATTACTGGTACTTTATTTTATCGACCCCTCGGCGGGATTTGAACTCAGATCGTAAAGGGACGTAACTATGCTGGAAAGCATGGTGTCCAACCCTCTACCGATACTGCCAAGTACATATATAATGTCGGAATGTAAAGATAAATGAAACGAAATCCTCGTTTTTGGAATACCTTTGATCATTGGTCTCGTATGTCTGAATTGCTCCATCAAAG
>OZ024744.1:86051253-86066253 GCA_964016885.1 Eledone cirrhosa
GCCGTGTGTGTATATTTATGTAAATTTTTTATGTACATGTGTACATATGTCTGCTGGGTAAGTATATTTGTGTATGTGTGTGTGTACGTGTGTACTTGTGTACTTGTCCACCGGGGATGTATATTTGTGTGTCATTGAGTTTTTGTGTCCGTTTGATTTACATGCATCTATATTTGTATTACGAGTGTAATATATGATGGACGTAGTCAACATCATCATCATCTCCATTATCTTCTTCTTCTTCTTCTTCTTCTTCTTCTTCTTCTTCTTCTTCTTCTTCTTCTTCTTCTTCTTCTTCTTCTTCTTCTTCTGCTTCGTCTTTTTCTTCTTTTCTGAGAGGGTCGAGGGGGCAGAGTCCTCAAACACTATTCGGAGAAATAGTGGCTCTAACTGTAGTGACTCTCTCATCTCCGAGTTACGCACTCTATCCTACCAAATTGGGCTAGAAGCTCACCTCTCGAGTTAAATGTATCTGTCGTATATTTCCCAATACTCAGAAAGAGGTGATCTCTCTTTGGTATGTCATCTATAATGGCCTGTATATTGTCATATAATTCATTGATTTCTTCTTCTGGATGTGTAGAAGCGGGAAAATAACACTGGATAAGTACAAATTTACAGAACTCACTCTTCAAGCTCAGAACGGCTAGTCTGTCCAATATAGGTTGATCGACGTATACTAGTGATACGTACTTTTTGTTAACCAAGAAACCCACTCTATTTATGCAACGAGTCTCATTGCTTGACAGATAAAGATAGTGTTCGGTATCTTGATGTATCTTGATTTTCTTTTCCTTTGATTTAATCTGTGATAGTCCGATAATATCCCAATATACTTTCTCAAGAACAAGCTGCAGATCACCAACAAAATATTTCAAAAGAAAAACCTGTTCACTTGGATATGGCCAGACAGTATAATTACGAATCAAATCGAGCTTATCATAGCAAGAACATTTTCCGCAAGACTCAGCATATTAGACAGCACTGCTCTTAACACTCCTGATATATCTGATCTTCGTACGGCACGCAGAAGATTCCGTTCCAAATTTGTTTGGCCACAAAAAACTAAAATACCATCGAAATTTGATTTAGTCAAACTCTCATGTAACGAAACAGCAAGTCGATTCAAACTTGAGTTGCAAAACCGCTTTTCAGTTTATCAATTTGATGAAAACCCCGACAACATTTACGTTATATGCAGAGGCATAAAAGTTGTATCTGAAGAGATTTTTCTTAAAGAAAAGACTTTCCATTCCACAATGGATGTCACAACAAAGAAAGAAATCAGTATCTGAAAAACATAGAATAAGAAGAGAATGTGGCCACACATCAGCCCAATATAGAATAGCAAAGGCTGAATCCCCCAAAAACTCGTTAAATCAGATAAACTTAAGCAAATGTACAACATTATGGAGTCGAATAGCCTGCTACCCAACAGGCTATATTATATCATGCTTTTGTGAAGAAACTAAAGACTAAATCAAGAAATTTTAGCTGGGGCATCAAAGATTCAAACGGTACCATCCTTACTTCCAAAGATGATATCCTTGAAAGCTGGGCTAAATTCTATGAAGAATTGTACTTCAGCAACTTCACGATTCGACATCAGATGCCACCTATCTTAACTAGCGAGATATCTCACGCCATCAACAATTTGAAGCGAAGAAAGAGCCCTTGACTAGACAACATATACTCAGAATTCATCAAAGCTGGAAGTGAGCCACTTATCAAAACACTTAATATTTTTAACTATAATATATCTACAGGAAAGAGAGAAAAAAATAAATAAAATCAGACACGTTCAAGAAAGCATTGATAGTTGTACTCTACAAAAAAGATAGCAGACTTTATTGTGGGTGTATAGACAAAGCAGGGAAATGTATTATCAGCACTTCTTTTCTGTATTGTTATAGCTGCACTTATCTACCAAATTGAAGAAGAATCCTTCGGCTATGAAATAGGAGGTAAAATCCTAACAGACATTAGCTATGCAGACGATCTGGCTATCATTAGGAACTATAGAACTGATCTGCAAAACCTTCTGAATGTACTGGCCAAACATTCGCTGGAGGCTGGCTTACACATCAACATCTCCAAAACGAAGTGTATGACAACTGACAAAAACAATGCTAACCTCCAAATCGCAATTTACAACCAGCAATTTACTCAAGTTACGGAGTTTGCATATCTCAGTCACAAACTATCATCAAACAACAATGGAATGGTCACTGTATCGCATCGCTCTGAGTTGGGCAGCTTTCAACAGGAACAACGAAGTACTAACACCAAAACGAGTTTCTTATCATTTGAAGGCTAAGATCTTTAACAGTTACATCCTACCAGTTGTGTTATATTATCTTGACTGTGTTCAGTGGACGACAAGGTAACTTCAGAACCTCTATACATTCCAGAGCCACATTATGAGACTTTTGACTAACAAATGACTCAGCGACCAGATCTCTATCAATGAGCTACTCAACATTACCGAGCTTAAACCGATCACATCGGTTACCAAGTCAAGTGTACTTAAACTGTATGGTCATATCAAAATATCAACTTATGTGTGAGTAAGTTATGCCTTGAAGAAAGTTAGCCAGTAAGAGAAGAAGGTGTCAGCCAAAAACGTTGGCTTGATAATGTCAACTTGTGGACTGGACTTGATCTTTGCTCTTTAAACCCTGCTGTTAGTGATCGACCTTTGTGGAGAAGAATATCTCATGTTGATGCGCAGTTTGCAACTGGCGGATTGAGCGGCTAGAATATATATAGCCGTCGAAACGGTTTGAGCTCTGCCGTCGGGGTTAAACATTTTCCTATATATATATATATATATATATATATATATATATATATATATATAGCACAGACATAACTCTGTAGTGTGTATATGTTAATTTTGTGTAAAAATAATTGTTATTGGTGTTTTGAAACTTTATGATATTTTGTATAAACTTTTATTTCTTTTCTTTCAGGTAATATACTTGTCACAGACGAAAATAAACTGCTGACTGGTGTCGAATAAATCCGTTAAATTTGAAGTTTCAGTGGTAATGTCTATATTAAATGACATTGACTTTGTCTCTTATAAAATGGCAGAAACATACGCAAAAACCACGTCACTTCCGATTATCAAACTATAAGTCCTGCTTTACGTGTTTATTGGCGCTTTCATCCTTTCAGGGTCAATAAAATAAAGTACCAGTCATATACTGGGATAATTGTTGGCCTTTTGCCAAAGGTAGAAACAATTATTGAAGAAAAACGACTATTTTGTTTCACCCGTGTTCACTCTTCGCACAACCTTACATATTACATATTTCACATTGCAATTGTTAAAGAGACATCATGAAATTTTAAAAAAAGCAATCCTGTTGTTCGTCCCTAGAGATTAAATGTCTGTTGTTATGCAACAAAAATGGTGGAAACAGTTCATCTTGAACGGGATGTAGTGGGTTGTCGCTTCGGCCACAAACCCGAGCTCTGCTGCCCGCAATGCCTGACCGACCACTTCTTCGTTGAACTGCTCGCCGTCAAAACCTCTGGTGTCCTTGGTCTCCACACTGCTGATTTACACCGTCAAGTTAGGAAGACGGTGGGCCGCTTGGGGAGGGATTGCCTTTCCGTGGTCACACTTTTGTATTTTGTTCAAGGCGCGTGGTCGAGGAACCACTCAGATTAGGGTATAGTAAATGTCTCACCAGTATCCCTTTCTTTTACCACTTGATCCTACTTTATTTTTCTCCTTTTCATTTTCTTTTCCCTTCTTTTTCTGTTCCCTTTAAATGAAGGCGCGTGGCTGAGTGGTAAAAGAATTTGATTCACAATCGTATGGTTGGAAGTTCGATTCTTGGACTGGGTGTGTCCTTGAGCAAGACAGTTTATTTCACGTTGCTCTTTTTATCTGAAGTTGCGACCGATAGAAAGTACTAGCAACTGGAAAGACTAACGGAAACATTGTTTCCTCGGTCCGATTTGACAAAAACCGATCGACTGTCTATTAGTAGTGTTTTGTTTTTATTATATACTGGTGAATTTATTATATAGTGAAGGGCGGGGGATTGGCAGTATCGGTTGAGGGTCGGACGCCATGCTTTGCACCAAAGAGTTACGACCCTTAATGTTCTGAGTTCAAATTCCGCCGAGGTTAACTTTGCGTTTCATCCTTACGGGGTCGATAAAATAAAGTACCAGTAATACACTGGGGTGATTGCTGGCCTTGGGCCAAAAGAAGAAACAATTATATATTGCTAAATGATATTTAGATAAGGTCAATGGCCTTTCATGTTATTCTGAATTTTTTATATTGAATAAATTGCGTTTCATATGTTTCATTGTTTGAACAGAGTTTAGGTAGATGCAAAGCAAACAGAATAAATTAATTTTGATATTTGTGAAAAATAGCAAAAATATTACTTTGTATATATATATGAAGATAGGTGTAACAAGTCAACGAACCGCCTTTTCTGTTAATATTTTTCCATACGTTTATCAACAGTCGGGGATGGTCACCCCCACCACACGCATGCACACACACACACACATATACGCACATATACACTCACAGATACATACGTATACATACACACACACACACACACACACACACACATACTGCACACCTACCAAATTTCCCTCACAAGATCAAACTGAGACCATAGAAGAAGACACATGCTGAGACACCACGTGGTAAGACTGAACTCGAAACAACGTGGTGGTGACACACACACACACACACACACACACATATATATATATAAGGAGCGAAAGGTCCGTGCATGTAACGCATGCAGTGCATGCGTTATAGAATCTTGAGTTGATCAATTGCGTGGATTGAAGCAAGCAGAATTTGGGCTGCTTACTAAATCATATAGACACAAAAAAACACACACACATACACACAAACACACGACAGCTTTGGGGCAATCAGAATGTTGACTGCTTACTAAATCGTATACACATAAAAAGATAACACACACACACACACACACACTAGATAACACTACATGCGGCTTTGACGGGGGAGGGTCATTTAGAGGTATTTTTTCTTGGGGGGGGGGGTATGGCTGCACAGCCCCACTTTTCGCCATGGCGATTGGACTGCATGCTCTCTTCCCAGGTTACACTTCGCCACTGATATATACATATATATATATATATATATATATATATATATTGTTTTTAGAGATTTATTGAGGAGGGTATAGGATGTGTGACGAAAACAATTTGAAGAATACATTAATAACTAATAATAAAACTGAAGGGAAAATCAATGAGTGTGTGTTTTTATTGGCAAAATTGGCATCATGACTATCCCCAAACAGTATATATATATAGTAATAATAATAAATGTGAAGACTAAAATCGAAAGAGGGCTCGATAAGGATAAATATACATCAAATATATATATATATATATATATATATATATATATATAACGGAAGAAATGTGGTAAGGAACCAGGTGGACCATAACGCACCAAAGTACTCAATACTTAGGGTAGTAGAGTGGGTAATAGGAACGAGTAGGACCCCGACGGCTGAGCTCAAGCCGTTTCGACGGCTAATTCCGGACTCATATATATATATATATATATATATATATATAATGTATATGTATATATATATATATATATATATATATATATATATAAGGGTTAAAATACTGGAGCGTGTTGGAGTTAAACACCCTCTTCGTATTATAGAAATGACAGTAAAAGGTATAGCTCAATGCAGTTAAACAGAGCCGAAAAATTATATATATATATATATATAAAACGAAGCAAGTGTGGGTAAGGAACCAGGTGGACCACAACGCACCAGAGTACTCGATACTTTGGGTAGTAGAGTGGGTAGTAGGAAAAGAGTCAGGACCCCGACGATCTCTGCCGTCGGGGTCCTGACTCTTTTCATATATATATATATATTTCCGCCTGGATTTTCTTAACAGTTTTGCTTTCTCGTTATAAACTTGATTATTTTACGCCGCCAAATTGAAGAGGAAGAAAACAATTGGAGCGATATCATTTGTTGAGATAAAAAAATGCAAAGCACCGGAAACTTTTTGCAATACAAACCGAGCATTTGGCCAATAGGTAAGAAAGAGCACCCTGCTCCCATAAAATGTCTCGTTGAAGATGAGTGATCAGTATTTTGAAGTGGAGGAACATTGCAGGAACATTGCAGATTAACTAATGTGATTAGCAACAAGCTTGTTGGGACCATTATTGACGAGAACCCTTGCAGAACAGCTCAGACGTTTGCAGAACAAAACTGACTATTCTGTTGTTGTTCGACATTTCTACTATATTGGTAAACTAAAGATTTCGACATACCACGATCACGCAAAAAAAAAAAAAAAAGAAAAAAAAAATCACTCCCAAAATTACTGTTTCGATGGTTCATTTTGATAACACAACATCCCGCATCTTATGGTGTGTGAGAGACCATTGTGTGATGTGATAAAAACCTGATTCTATAAAGTAACCGACGACATTCTTTACTGTGACTGAATTTCGATGATTCACTAAAACACCGCAGAAATGTCATTAAAAGAAGATTATGAGCATTATGTAGGGCGGTGGATTGGCAGTATCGGTAGAGGGACGAACGCCATGCTTTGTAGCATAGAGTTACGGCCCTTGCCATTCTGAGTTCAAATCCCGCCGAGGTTAGCTTTGCTCTTCATCCATATGGAGTCGATAAAATAAAGTACCAGTAATGCACTAGGTAATTGATGGCCATGTGCCAACAGTAGAAACAATTGTGTAGTGTTAAACAAGAGGGCACCACCATAATTTCTTGAAATATGGCGAACCTATCTTAGAATATAAAGAAAATACAACAATAACTTCTAAATTTACGCCCAACATCGATCTATTCTTCTCCATGGTGACACCCAAACACATCGAACACATCAAAACATCTATGGTGTCGTCGATATACGAGACATTTAAAGCATTATGGTACGAAACACTTCATCTCCAGAATTCACTCTGACTGAGTGCTACCATTTCAATCATATTGCTAACCTAATGCGAATGACGTTCTTTAATAACAAGGTAGCAGCTTAAATCGACTTCGAAGAATCCGTCGACTCTAGGAGTTGAGAATGCTCAGCTAATATAGTTGTTTCCTGTTGGCAAAAACGTGTAGTTTCTAATGGTTATTACATCAGTGAATAAAGGGCAGTTGATTGGCAGTATCGGTAGAGAGTCGGACGCCATGCTTTGCAACATAGTGTTACGTCCCATTGCGGTCTGAGTTCAAATCCCGCCGAGGTTAACTTTGCCTTTCATCCTTACGGGGTCGATAAAATAAAGTACCAGTAATACACTGAGGTAATTGCTAGCTTTGTGCCAAAGTAGAAAAAATTATTTCAGTGAATGTAATTTGTTCTAAGATGAGATACATTGGTTTACATTTGGTGGTTAACATTGCAATTGATTTTGTACTAACCTGATATATATATATATATATATATATATATATATATATATATATATATATATATATATATATATATATATATATATATATATATAATTATTAATTCAAAATATTAACAAAATAGATATTCTTGTGATCAAGTATATTTTATTATACATATTTCAGAGGTACTGTGTTAACTTCAACAATACGTCCTCATCAGATAAAATAAGATTATGCATGACATACCCTGACATAGTAGATGGTTAAGATTCACTCATGGTACTGAGTAATATATGACAAAATTCAATATTTATATACCTTAATATTGAAAACATTAGAAAAACATATAATACATACAATAGAGAGGGTGCGTGTGAGAAAGCTTAAAAAATACTTGGCACCAATATAACTGTTAAATAATTTAAATTACTGAAGAAAGAGGAAAGAAAAGAAAAGCATAGAGGAAGAAACAGATGAGGGGATACTATAGTTAGTAAGAGCCTAGAAATCAAATGAGAGTTGATTACAGAGAGAGAGAGAGATAAAGAGGAATAACTTATGTTCAAGTCTTTAGACAATTATCCATATATACAATATATATCTAAACATATCTGGTTGACCGTTAACGTTCAAAACATTTAATTTAAGTTAGTTCAGAGTAATGAATAATATTTTAGGTTATAAAAGTTAATAAATATCTGTATTAATATTAAAGTATACTATCTTATTTACTTTCTAAAATCAAATTTTATGAAATCAAATTTAAAGGATTTACAAACACGAGAAAGAAAACAATGTTTTTACAACCTCACGAAGGTAAACCTTACTAAATTTATTATATAATATTGAAAACAGTTTATATTATATAATTTAGAAAATAATTACCGTTATAATTTTTAAAGAATTTATGATTTACAATTTGAGTGCCTAAAGTATCAACAGGCCTTATAATTAAACTTTAAAAGTCTGCATTTTAAATTACATATATGCGTTTATCAAAAAAATACAGAAACATTATATTGTCTAAAGACTTAAGATGATACCTCTCAAATAGACATAACATAATACAATATAATAAATAAGTTACTGAGAATATTGTTAAAATTAATGTTTTAGATCAATTATTGTAAAGGGATCATTTAATAGATATATACTATAAATATATAAGTCAAAACTTCATGAGTCCTAAGGATAAGGACTAGATACAAAATAACAAGTGAAAAAATAATGAATTGTTTGCGAACATAAAAGTGCCCAATATAAAAAAATAGAGTTTAAAATGCAAGAGGGTTTTTTTTTTAAATTTTATACAGTAGACAAACGACACTTCTAAAATGCCCACGAAGATGATAGAAAGAGGAGCTAAGGATTTGAATGACCCGAAGGTAACCTAAATTTAATTAAAATAAATTAAATTAACTTAAGTAATAATCGTTATATAATTTAGAACATTAAGGAAATATCTAACAATTATAACAATAGGGAGTCATTTGAGTATCTAAATTACTTATAAATGTAACTACGAGCATGTTATTATACTAGATAAACAAATTTGTTCAAATATATAGAGAGAGTATTATAGGTATTAGTGAAACGATATACATATAATAAATAAATAATTACAATCATTATTAGTAATATTATAATTGTAGTTTTACCTCCAGTTCAGTGGAAAGAGAGACCAATATTTGTCGACTAGTATGATTTGTGATATTTATACCTAAATATATATATAAAAATTATATATGTACAAATCTAACTTTCTGAGTCCCAAAACATACCCAAAATGAGTAAAATATATAAATGTATGAATGATTTACGGTTCAATTATAACCGGTAATCTTACAAGTTATATATCCAAATTATATATTTAAAACAAACACAAATATATAAGGATCCGAATCTAAATTATATATATCTAAAATAATCGAAAGGTGTGCATATTCATCAAGAGAACAAGTTAACAAATAATATGTTTATATAGCTAAACAGGACCCTTCATTCTAACATTAATTCTATCATAAATGACTAGAAAATAAAGCATTATTAAAGTTTTATAAACTGTTATAACGTTTTAGGTACAACAGTTGATAATAGACGTCAAAAATTAAAACCTGTTTATTTAGTGTTTTTTTCTGACTTCTTGCGAGGCTTGGAATGTAGACAAAGCTTTATGAAGGCAGTTTGAGAATAATTCACTTTTTTTGTTAATTAAGTTTTCATAATTAGTAATTATTAATAGGGTCTCCTTAGTACAGAGGTTGCAGTTAGTTGATATAGACGAATTCGAGTAGATTCTACTATTACACAGCTTCGTCCAAAAAATCGAGTATTTTAAATTTTTGTCTTTTAATGACCATATAAGTTGTGATAAAGAAGTCGAAGACTTCCTATTTGGATTCGAAAAAGAGCATTTGTGATTCGCAAATATCGATTTAAATGTCGAAGAAGTTGCCCCTATGTAGTTGTTATGATGTTATTTGCTTTTACGGTGCATTTATACACCAAATTTCTATCCAGACAATTATTTTGCAGAGGGCAATCTGGTTTATTTCTACAATTACATTTCGATTTATTATTATTATAATTTATATTAACACTATTATTAACAATATTATGCTGATTCTGGTTTAGAATTCTACTATTTAGTTTAGCGATGTTTTTGGCCATATTCATAGTTGTAGAATAAGAAAGCTTAATTGTGTGTCTATTAAATATGGAACGGTATTTATGTTGACTAGGGAAGGAATTATCTAAAGCCTTAAAGAATAGATTAGCTAGTGGTGTTTTTATTGCTACAGAAGCAGGGGCGGGGGGCATATAACTGATTTAGTTCTGTTTTTTTCCAAGATTTATTCACAGTACAGGTGTTTGAATTATAATTTTTAGAATTTCGTTTATACATGTCAGTCATATTATTTTTATCAGGATTAAGATTCGAATTATTATTGTCTATATATTCTATATTATTTTTATAACCTGCCTTTCTTGTAATATCCTGCTTTTTTATCAAACATGGATTGATTAGCAGATATTCTAGTTGTGCGTTTCTGTACACTATTGACAATTGCATTTTTCACTGATTTAGGGTGATTAGAGTAATAACTAACGTAATTTAAGTTTTCATTGGGCTTATGGAAAGGGTAATAAAAACCAGAGTTTAAGTTAAGGGTAACATCAAGGAAATTAACTATTTTGGTACCACTTTCAACCTCTAATTTAAGGTCGTAATTTTTAAAGAATTCAATAATATTTTTCTTTACCCTATTTAGTTCTGTATTGTTGTGTTTAACAACGGTAAATAAAATATCATCCCTATATAAACCACCGGTAATCTCCGGCAGTTTTCTATTTACCATATTTAATATAAAAATCCCCAGAAGATCCGAGACTTGCGCTGAGTCCGATGATCCCATGGTAATGTCGAAGTTTCTATTTCTATCCGAGCGGGTCCAATACTCATTGTTGAAATTAATTAGAGTTCTTCTAGCATGATATCGATTTCATCCGTAGTTAGATCTGTGTGTTTGTAAGCGTGTTATTTAGTTGGTTAGGCGTAATGGAAGAGTAATAGCTTGTTATGTCCATTTGGATGAATTTATGGTTTTTCTTATCATCTATAGTTTTATACCAGTCAATCACTTCATTAGCTCAATTTAGATCTCAATTTCAGAATAGGTAGAATTCTATCAATAATATTTTTACTGATTACTCCAATATCCGATTTAGATGGAGCAATCAGTCTAACTGGCAGGTCTTCCTCAAAGTTTCTTTTGTGATCCTTAAAATTTATCCTCGGCTGTCGAGGTATAAAAGGCTCGGTTCTTCCTTCAATTCCTAAATTTGCAATTAATTTATATGCATCATTATTGATGTCTGTAAGATCTTCGGCGAGGGCTTTTCTATAATTTTTCCTTAGTTCTTTTAAAATCAAATCATTATATTCATCTTTATTTATCCCATATAAATTATTTGTTTTGTCAGAGTTCACCAATATTTTATTAACTTTTTTTATATCCGAGATTTTTTCTTTTAAAGTTCTAAGGTATTGGTGACCTATATATGGGTTTTTCCTGAATTTAATTTTCTTAAGTATATTGAGCATTTCAGTTTCAAAATCCTCCAGGAGTTTGTTGTATGGAGGATTCTTTCTGGATTTAAAGATAGTTTCGAAATAATTGCTGTTGGTTTTTCTTTTAGCTTCTTTATTATCGAAATGAAATGCGCGCCATCTCACTCTTCTTATAAAAGAGTTTGTTTGTTCAATAAGTTTCCCCATATATTCTTCATTAGATGGTATATCCTTGAGAGATGTCGGGAAGGTGAAGAATTCCATTATTTATTAAATATGCAATCTATTGTAGAGAAAAGCGCTCAACCTGCTGGGAGCTAGATATATTTAAAGGTTAAACAAGGTTCAATGAATAATTCAAAGAATGAGTTATACAATAGATTGGAAGCACTCAACAGCTATGGTTTTCCAGAGTTATTAATATTAATTCAAAATATTAACAAATTGTGATCAAGTATATTTTATTATGCATATTCAGAGGTACCAAAAGGAATCTATGTCTTTCTGTGATGGGACCTCAGTGACACTTATTATTTTGCCTTTCATATCTCTATAGACTGATGTTTGGTTTCGTCTGAATCTTTTATTAAGCACTTTTCTTCGATCTACCTTCTTCTGGTATCAACGTTTCTCCCTGACAGCTCTCAATTCTTGTTTGAGGGTGATCAGCTTATATTGAAGCGTTCTGGTTCTACTGTTACCAAACATCGTTTCCATTTTATTTTTCACACTTTGTTGGTGAGGAGTGAATTTTATTTGTTTTTCTTTGCATGTAAGGGGCATTGTCACATATCCTATGTTTTTTCGTAAGTCAGCACTCTTTTTTTCAGTTTTAATTATACATGATGGTATATTTGGTGGTATTTTGTTCTTGTTAATATCTCTGCTATCACCAAGATAATGCTTCCCTGTCGTTGCTAGGGCATATAAACAAACGTTGATTTGCCAAAATGTTGGGGTTTTAATCCGTTGTAAATATGCATCCCCTATTTCGTCAAAAACACGTGAGATTTTATTATTTTGTTTTATTTTATTAGCATTGTTATTTTATTACGTTCAGCAAGAGAAATGTTTATACATGAATTAATTTCTCTCTGGAAGATTACGTTTAGGGAAATTTTCAATTGTTTATACTTTTGGTTATTATTATTATAGATAGTGTTTTGAGGTAGACTCAGATGGTTCATGTGGTGTCAAATTTCTTCTATTATTATTATTATTATTATTATTATTATTATTATTATTATTATTATCGATAGTCGACACTTGTGGCCAATACATGAAATCATTATTATCGATAGTGTTTTCCACAACAGTTGAGGTCGATGTTACACGTGGTGTCAAATTCCTTACAGGCATAGTTGTGTTAGAGCACTGTTCGATCTGGCTCCTCGGAAGTCTAGTAGCATGGCGACCTGTAGCACGTGTTGTTGATCCCATGTTTGTTGTGACTTACAATTAATAATATTTATGTTATTTTTACGTTCAACAAATGTCGCTTGTTGTCGTAATTGTTTCGCTGTGAAATAATTTAGCTGTGGGTGTATTTCGTCTCAGTGTAGCTTCATTCTGTTCTGTTCATATAGCCAATGGAGGAATTGTTTTTTTGCCATTTTATGACAATTAAATAAATCATTATTAAGTTCGCAACTCCAAGAGAAATGCGATTCATAATTTCGGTTTCTTCTGTAGCTACAACTGAATAAATATTGTTTACCTTTCTCATTGATTTTTCTCACTGGTTTTCTCGGATAAATTCTTTACGCTCCTTGTGTTGGATAAATTGTTTTTGTTAATATTGTGTTCGGCCATATTGTGTTTGTAAAATTGTGTTTGTAAAATGAATTATGTATTTAGTCGGGTATCTCTACGAATTCGAATAAAAGGTGTCTTCAGTGGATATAGTTAGAAGAATATCCAGTTATTCAACATGATTGGTAGTTGTGGCATTATTGTCGGAGATAGTATTCATCTTAAATTTAATGATTATTCCCCCACACCAAAATGTGCGACCGATCGCATTGACTGACTGATTGACTAACTATGTATGTATGTATGTATGTATGTATGTATGTATGTATGTCAGGTCACTCTCGAGTGCTACTAGTATCGTGTAACCCAGTACAACCTGTCTCATGGTTGGGACGTCGGTGACTAAACCGGCAACCCCACCAAGCTTACTTGGTCAGGAGGGTGGTATTTGGACACCTTGCGGGATGAAATGCAAGATCCTGCAAAGGGCGGAGGAACACAACAAATTCAACGCCCATCCAAATAGTATATTTTTTTCTTTTTCTTTTCCTTTTTCATCTAGGATAGGGAAACTCTGAAAAAAAAATCCTGCGGCTTCCGAAGCATCCGATGATGTTGACAGGTTCACCTTTTCGGGTAATGTTTTCGATGCTCAGAGAGTAGGATTGGTCATATGCAAGGCCTTTCCCCACTTAAAAAAACCTTCAAAGCACAGGCATTACTTGTTTAGGATATGTTACAGGTTTGTGTGGCTGGCCGTAGCCTAAAAGTGCACAATTTTCTGTAATCTGACAAGCGATTGCAATACACTTAGCAGAGTTTGCAACCATCATGTATGTATCTATATATGTATGCATGTACGTATGTACGTATGTACGTATGTACGTATGTAGGTATGCATGTGTTTATGTATGCATGCACGTATGTGAGTAAGTGTACGTGTGTATTTGTATGCATACGTGTGTGTATATATATATATATATATATATATATATATAAGTAGAAGTGATATTTAATTTGTTGGAAATACAACAATTATAAATGTTTATAACTGATTCAGAGCACTCGACAAGTTTTCTGGAGTAAATATTCAATGATATTAAATAAATGGAAACTATATTTATAAAACCATATGTATTCTATTATATATATCCCTGGAAAGGATAACTTGAACCGTTAAGGTATACTATCCTTGGTTATGTCAAATATTTATAAAACATTTTGCATTGAAATATATATAATAGTAGAAATATGCTTTTATAAATATAGTTTCCATTTATTTAAAATCATTATATATATATAGCGCCATTTATAGTAGACGCAGTTAAACTTATTCTGGAAAACAACACTTTCTTCTTCAATGGAAAGAATTACATCCAAATTAGAGGCACAGCGATGGGAACGAAGTTTGCTCCCGTTTACGCGAACTCTGTAATGGGATACTTAGAACAACAACTCTACCAAGAAATAGAGGAAAAATATAGTACTGCCTTTAGAAAGTACATTGGAAAATCTTGGAAGAGATACCTTGACGACTGTTTCATCATCTGGACAGAATCTCTAGATACTCTGGATGAGTTCAATATCCTCCTGAATAACCTACACCCATCTCTCCAATTCACAAAAGAGATGAGTAGGACCAAATTACCATTCCTAGATATAATGATAATCAAAAACGACACCACCATTACCACGGATATATATTATAATCACACAGACACCCATCAATATCTGAATTTTAAGTCGTGC
>OZ024744.1:86071253-86073753 GCA_964016885.1 Eledone cirrhosa
GGTCGGGCGCCATGCTTTGCAGCATAGCGTTACGGCTTTTTTTTTTATCTGAGTTCAAATCCCGTCGAAGTCAACTTTGCCTTTCATCCTTACGGAGTGAATAAAGTAAAGTACCAGTAATACACTGGGATAATTGCTGGCCTTGTGCCAAAAGTAGAAACAATTATTCTATGTACAACACATGCACCTTCGATGCGTTGTAGTGCACCTGAGCACTGTACACAATAATTTTCATTATTTGGTGGAATGGCAGTATCGTTAGAGGCTCGGATGTCATGCCATTCTCAGTTCAAATCCTGCCGCGGTTAACTTTGCCTTTCATCCTTACGGGGTCGATAAAATAAAATACCAGTAATTTACTGGGTAATTTGCTAGCCTTGTGCCAAAAGTAGAAATAATTATTTTATTATCATTATGCACATCATTGTCCATGGCTTCACAATTTAGCGTAGAATGGTAGAAGACCAGCTGTATTTGTTTCATTAGATGTTTCATGGAACAAGCAACGGCTGTGTAGCTGTAGTGCATACCAATTGCTTCGATGGTAAGTTACATAAAGCATAAAAACTTTCGCTGAATGGTCGGGAGAGATTGATTAACGCCTGCGTTCTTTCGATGTAGAGAACTAGATAAAAGCATGAGAATCAGATCAGATAGTAATATATATAAGAGAAGCCAGGGCCGTGGATTGGCAGTATTGGTAGAGCGTCCGACAAAATGCTTTATAGCATAGGGCTACGTCCCTTTACGATCTGTGTCCAAATCCTTCCGAGGTTAGCTTTTATTTTCATCCTTACGGAGTCGATAAAATAAAGTACCAGTAATGCACTGGCATCGATTTAATCGACTTTCCCCTCCCACTAAATTGTTAGCCGTCAGCCTAAATTAGGAACCAATATATTAGAGAAGCTAAGTACTTGTGCATCGCCGCTGTCCGGCTTTTTTTGGGGGAGGGGGATAGCTATGCTACTCCTTCTTTTCACGTGACAAAATGTACTGAACCATAACTCAAATAATTTAACCGTTCCAACGATCCAGTGTCACACAATTCTTGACAATTACCATGGATATGCTTTTTTAACCATCGAGCTGCGATTCCACTGACTAGTTTGGGTTAATATGTGCACTTATCATCAGCGTATATTCCCTTATTGTAGTGCTTATAATTACAACGTTCATGGTGTCATCGTCCAAGATAACATCAACCCGTTCAGTTTACGCAGTATTGCCTCGAGACTTAGCAAACACAGAAGGAATGAGAAATGAAACACTTGACTGACAGAGTGATTAACTCGACATGTTTCTTTCGTGTGGTTATCTAATCTGACCTCCTAGCAGATGAACTAATACACCAAAGTCAGTGATCCGGTGTCAGCATATAGGACTGAAATAGGGTGTTTTGATGTTTTAATGACAGCAGACAAGTAACGATGGTTGAACCAATGAACAATTTTGCTTTGATTAAAATTGACCAGAGCCTTACCGAAACCAGGCTTGTTACTCACCCTGTCTTCTATGTATTGCATGAGGTGGTTATTTCCGTGGATAGATTTGCTTGGGATTGCACAAATCTTTGCATCCACAACCTCTTGTCTGACTCCTTAGTCAAATTATTAAACTCTTCATTCAAATGAGTTATGGTCTGGAAATTATCAATAGCGCCCCACTCCTCTGTTTAACTCATTCTCGCTTCGTCTCGGTCTGAGACAAAATTGTTTTCATTGTTTTTTTTTCATTTGACATTATCATAGCTATGATTAGCTTTCGATTTAGGACAGACACCATAGCTTGAGATATACTATCCCATTATTTTCATTTTCTTTGTTTACTGAAGGCGTGTGGATGAGTGGTTAGAGAATTGGATTCACAATCTTGAGGTTGTGAGTTCGATTCCGGGACCGGGCGATGCGTTATGTCCTTGAGCAAGACACTTTATTTCACGTTGCTCCTTTTACCTGGAGTTGCGACCGATAGATAGTACTAGTAACTAGAAAGACCAACGGAAACATTGTTTCCATCGGTCCGATTTGACGAAAGTCGATCGACCGGTCCTTCTATCTGTGGTGTTTGTTTTATCCCACACACATCATAGGAAACATTTTAAAATTGTACTCTTAATTAAATCGTGCGAAACCATTTTGTTGGTTTGAGAGCTGATAAGAGTGAAGATGTGTGTGTGTAAACTTGTCTTGTACATCGCCTTTCTTTATTTTCCCCATCCGGTTACTTCAACGCGCCAACACAGACTCCTAGTCCTCCCCCCTCTTTCAATCTCTTCTATATTCCATCTGCCTGTTACCCACCTTATGTATTGTCTCTGTTGACCACTGATCACTAGTTTCTGTCCCCTGAAGCATGTTTCATGTTTGCTCATCTTTGACAACATTCAGCTGTTTTAACGGCTATTCTAGTGATGGGTTTTCTCATTTGTATATGTATATATATATGTGTGTGTATATAGGGTGGGGGTGGGGGTGTATTACAATGTATATTTTTTTCA
>OZ024744.1:86086253-86091253 GCA_964016885.1 Eledone cirrhosa
ATTAATGAACTAATTAACTACCTATATATGACTTTTTTATCATATGTGTGTGTGTGTGTGTGTTCGTGTGTGTGTGTGTGTGTGTGTGTGTGTGTACGTGCTTGAGTGTGCGTAAACTGAAAAAGAAAAAATATAATGTTCCATCTCTGAGGATCCATTGGTGCCAACTTGTCCCATATTACCTCATACTAAATCTCCATGAAGAAGAATTACGTTATGATATTTTTTTGCACTTATCTTATTTACAATAGTTTACAACTTTGCCTATTAATCCGTATGGTGAGCAAATGGGGTCCCACGTGCTGGCCTCCCCACAGCTCCGGTGGACAGGATGGAGAAGGCGTTTCCCCGGAGGACGTTAAGAGATATGTGCTGGAAGAGCCATTCCAACTGGTGAGGCTCACACATGCGGCTGGCCAGCTCAGTGCCTATGGTGGTGAATAGGGAGGTAGCCCTAGGGCCAAGGACACCAAGGGCCAAGGGCACGACCACGAACCTGTCGGAGAGTGACCGGTACTTGGAGAGTTTGGCCTCCTCTGCCCGAAGAGTCGGTGGAATATCCAGTCACTTACACATGTATTTTACGAGTTGACTATTTTATTGATCAAACAACTGGTACACTTATCTTCGGAAACGACGGTGGGTCAATAAGCGTTCTTTTAAAACTTATAATTCGTTTCTTATTGTTCGTATTCTTTAAGTGCTTGTGTGTTATTTGACAGTATCGTTAGAGCGTCAGACACCATGCTATGCAGTGTAGAGTTATGGTCCTTTTATAGTCTGAGTTCAAATCCCCCCGATGTTAACTTTGCTTTTCATCCTTACGAGGTCGATAAAATAAAGTACCAGTAATGCACTGGGATAATTGCTGGCTTTGTTCCAAACGTAGAAACAATTATGGTATTGATGTAGGACGGTGGATTTGCAGTATCGGTAGAGAGTCGGACACCATGATTCGCAGTGTAGAGTTACGTCCCTTTACAGTCTGAGTTCAAATTCTGCCGAGGTTAACTTCGCCTTTTATCCTTACGGGGTCGATAAAATAAAGTACCAGTAATGCACTGGGGTAATTGCTGGCCTTGTGCCAAAAGTAGAAACAATTATTTTAAAAAAGAAACAGGTATATACTCAGAGAAGGCACATTGACTCGGACCATGCTTATGTCTTATATGTTTAGGTGTGGATACATTCAAAATATTTCGTCCCTATACACACTCTCTGGCTAAATATGAAACTAGAATGTGTTTTAAGTGCACACAGCCCTCTACCAACTGGACATAACGAGAGATGGAGACTCCACATTGGTGTTCTATAGAGAGTTAGTGGCGAGTAAAAGTGACGATGTTCTTGAGGAGAATCTTGTTGTCTAGCCACTCTTTTTGGGAGAACATCCAGTCCGGGGCCCATGAAAACTTCCAATAATTCCTAGCCTGGAATTCTAGGCATGGAAGTCCCTCAGCCGGGCCTGTCCGAGATAAGTGCAGGAAAATGAAATCGTCCTGCACGCACTCGTCGAGTATCTGAACATTGCTTATTTATGGGTTTATGTCGAAAACCTGCTGACACCTGTCGGATAAATTCAGCTAACAGCTGAGTCCATCTTGAATATTTTCACAGTTCCATTAAGTCTATACTTGCAACTTCCTAACTAGTCGTGCGCTTTCTGGTTCTGTGAAGCCTTGCCTCTCAAGATTTGTATTGAGGTCGTTAGTAACATATCCTAGAGCCCCAATAATCACAGGTAAATATGTAAAGGTATAGTCAAGGTGGAGTATCTGAAGATTCCTCATTAGTTCAGCCTAAATGTTCTCCTTTTCGTTAATCTTTAAAATTATATCGAGATCTGCTGGGCAGCTGATTTCTAATACTGGGTATACTTTCCTTTTCCAGTCCACAACATCATGTATTGTTAGTTATAGGGCTTTGACTGTTGCATCAGGACTTTGACTATTGCATTCCCACAGTTTTCTTTCATATTATGTATGTGTATGTCCTTCACATCACTGTAACATCATAATTGTTTATTCTCGTGGCTATCATTTCTACAGATTGTATTGTATACGGTTTTGGGCACTACATCATACCTCATAGGTAGATAGTACCGTGATGACATCTTTGGACAGCTGCTTATGACATGGGGGACATCTTCCATGTTTATTCCACAGATTCTGCCTATGTTGTAACATCTAGGTACTTGCATCTCTATCTCTTTTATGCATTAGCTATTTTGTGGTTATTTCCTGTTCTTGGTTAGCAAAAGCACTTCCTGCAAAGTAACAGCTAATATCCCGGTTGCTTTTCCAAGATAGGCTACTTTGCTTATCTACATTACTTTCTGGTAGCTGAGCCATGCATTATTTTATTTTTATGATTGATAAACAGGCAGAAATGGCCTTAAAGCATTTATTATTTCTTAGCCGTTCAGTGACCAGAAGGTGTAGGACATTATGAATTAATTAAATCAAGCATGTCAAACTGAGGGTCCCCCCGAGAGCCACGTGGATCACATATATGTTGTCTGAAGGCCACACACACAACTAATTGCGCACATTACAACCCAATATTTCTTATTTTATATTACAAAGATAAAACATGCCCACGCTGTAAAAACTTTTGCGCGGGCCATAGGTGTGTTTGTAAAGGACTGCATGGGGCCTGCGGCACGCATGTTTGACATGCCTGAATTAAATGATGCTCTCAGTACCTCACATGTTAGGAAAATTGTATTAACGTGTTTAGCGGAGTACTGATTTGTATATATTAGACATAGCTTCTCTTTCCCCGAAAACAAGTCGATGTTCTTCCTCTGATGAATACATAAGATGGCTATAGTTTACTCAGATGAATCTTACATTTTATGCTCTTGTAGGTTTGCGTTAACCTATGATGAAACTGCTTTGTATTTTATATATTATATGTTTATTATCATGAAACGTGATTATCATTACCAACCCAATAATCAAGATAATCACGATTAGGAGGACATTTATTCTACACTTGGCACTGAGGGTGACGGTGGTGCTGAAGTTGCTAGGAGTTTAGACTCCTATGTAAGTGTGTCCATTGTATTCTCTAATATGAGTAAATTATATTAAATGCGATCTGAGTTCAACTTCTGTCAAGATCAAATTAATCTGGCGGCGTGGTAGTTAAAATAACTACACTTGAACACTGAAATCAATGGCTTCAACTATATACACTCCACAAAATTCGGAGTCTTTTGCCAATTTCAGAAATAAATATTATTGAAAGCGATACTGGTGGTGACAAAGGAGAGAGTTAGTGTATGTGTAGTGGTTTACTGACATTATAGTAGTGATGTAGGGCGGTAGATTGGCAGTGTCGGTAGAGGGTCGGACGCCATGCTATGCAGTGTAGAGTTACGGCTCTTTACGGTCTAAGTTCAAATCCCGCCGAGGTTAACTTTGCCGTTCATCCTTACGTGGTCGATAAAATAAAGTACCAGTAATACACTGAGGTAATTGCTGGCCTTGTACCAAAACTAGAAACAATTATGGTAGTGATGTAGGACGGTGGATTGGCAGTATCGGTAGAGAGTCGGACGCCATGCTATGCAGTGTAGAGTGACGGCCCTTTACGGTCTGAGTTCAAATTCCGCCGAGGTTAACTTTGCCTTACATCCTTACGGGGTCGATAAAATAAAGTACCAGTAATGCACTGGAGTAATTGCTGGCGTTGTGCCTAAACTAGAAACAATTATTATAGTGATGTATTTCGCATGTTGGCTTTTGATATGCATACGGTGGAAAACTTTTAGAAAAATACTGGTTATATTGATATTGCTGGGTGATCCTGGTGATGTTTTCTTCAGATGGACTTCCTTGATCACGTGTTTTTAATGGTTGAGGTAATTGTTATATATTATTGTCATTGCTTTCATTGTTGTTGTTGTTGTTGGTGGTGGTGATGTTGTTGTTGTTGTTGTTGTTGTTGTTGTTGTTGATGTTGCTGTCGTTGTTGTATATATGCCTTTTTTAGACACACTCATGCGAATTTATTATTATTGTTGATATTTTTCTTGTTGCTATTGTTGTTGTTGTTGTTCTTATTATTGTTATTGTTTTATTATAGCTGCTGGTGGTGCTGTTAGGAGGGGAGAGATGGGGTGGGGGCAGAGGGGGGTGGGGTGTTGGTAGTGTTGTTTTTGTTGTTGTTGGTGGTGGTGGTGGTGGTGGAAGTGGTGGTTGTGATGTTCGTGGTGATGGTGGTGTTGGTGGTGGTGGTGGTGGTGGTGCTGTTGGTGGTGATAGTGGTGTTGGTGGTGGTGGTGGTGGTGGTGCTGTTGGTGGTGATAGTGGTGTTGGTGTTGGTGCTGGTGCTGCTGGTTGGTGGTGATAGTGGTGTTGGTGGTGGTGGTGGTGGTGGTGGAAGTGGTGGTTGTGATGTTCGTGGTGATAGTGGTGTTGGTGGTGGTGTTGGTGGTGGTGCTGTTGGTGGTGGTGGTGCTGATGGTGTTGGTGATGTTGGGGCTGTTGGTTGTGGTGGTGTTGGTGGTGGTGGTGGTTGCTGTTGGAGTTGGTAGTGGTGGTGGTGGTAGTGTTGTTGGTGGTTTTGGTGTTGGTGGTGCTGGTGGTGTTGGTGGTGGTGGTGGTGGTGGTGGAAGTGGTAGTGGTGGGGTAGGGGAAGTGGTTACCCTTTTGGTCGGTAATGGTGGTTCTCATGATGGGGATTTATAGTAGTGGTAGTGAAGGTGAAACTAGTTTGCTTTGTTGTGTTTCAATGAGATAATGCACTATAGTGTGTGTGTGTGTGCGTGTATGTGTGTGTGTGTGTGTGTGTGTGTGTATGTGTGTGTGTGTGTGTGTGTGTGTGTGTGTGTGTGTGTGTGTGTGTGTGTGTGTGTATGAGAGAGATAATGCACTACAATGTGTGCGCCGAGTAGTATCTGTATGTATATGTGTATGTGTATGTGTATGCATCTGTGTGTGTACGCGTGTATGCGCCAGTGTGTGTGTGTGTGCGTGTATGTGATTGTATGT
>OZ024744.1:86096253-86108753 GCA_964016885.1 Eledone cirrhosa
ATAAATAACGCAACAATGGGCTACACTAAAGAGTAAATGTTTCAAATGTCAAAACATAAATCGTGACTCATGGCTTCTCGGACGCGTTATATTTATTTTCTTATGCGAATACTTTTTATTTCACTTTTTTTTCTTGAAGGACTGACCCAGTCAAAATAAATATAAGAATTCTTTCAATTTAGATCTGGATGTAGTAAATGAAATTACAGGAGGCTACCAAAAATCTATCCTGGCGAGAAGTGCAGAAGCCACATATAAGGCTTTAAGTCTATTGGTGTATGTGCCAACAACCACATTGTTAACTTATTGTAAGGTGCTGAAACTGCAAAATAAAGATAGTAGTTTATATCTTGAGTCAGAGTTAGTATTTAACTTGAAAAATACAATTATATTCCGTTGATGAAACAAATACTCGTAGTTATAAAATATAACTCAAACAATACACTCGTGAAACATCACAAACGTATAGAAAGGATATTAAAAAATCAGTCTAGAAGCATACACTTTAAAACCTTAAATTATAAAGTAAGTATGTTTTGAAACAGTGAGCAGGTTTGAAATTAGAAAATAGAATAGCTTTCACCGTATTTTTGACTAAAGAAATTTTAGCCTGATAATGGGGTTTAGAACCCTCAGATAAATGGAAAAAGATGAGTATTGATGTACGTCAATACTCATCTTTTTCCATTTATCTGAGGGTTCTAAACCCCATTATCAGACTAAAATTCCTTAAATTATAAATTACAAGGGCCCCTTATTATATTCAGGGTAAGAAATGAGTTCCTCAAATAAGTTTTAAAAAAATAACAAAAAAACAAAACAAAAACATTTGACCATCAAAACTTTCAGCATACAACAAGCATCTCATTGGAGAGCCTCTCCTGGTGTGTCCATTTAACCTTCTGAAATGGTGACTACGATAACTAAACGAGTTGGATATACGAACACATATTAATAAGGATATACACAGACTATATTTTCTACTTAAGGTGAGCGATCTATATAGATGTGTTAGGATAGCTAATGAACTCGAGGAAACATATGGAATAAAAGCTGACGCAGAACTCCATCGATTACAGATTGGATCATTTCATTTAACACTGCAGCCAATAACAATTATAATATGTCAATTTACCAAGAAGCTTGTACATTAGTACTTGAAATCAAAAAAGCAAGGGAATAAACCTGACCTAAATTGTGGCATGGACTATTAAGAAGTTTATATCTCACCTCGAGGTATACTTCGATGCTATCCGGGAGCAAAATTCCCCACTAAGTACTTGCTGCCCACAACGTAGAAATCATCGGTTGACAAAAAATGTAAGCTATGCAAAATTAAAATGGAATAAGAGGAACACATTGTGAACTGAGAGAAAATGTTCTCTAGATATTATTTTTATATGGCACAAGATGAGGAACCCAGAACAATATAGAATACATCGAGAAAGACAAAAACAACAACTAACAGAGATGAGTATGTCAAGAGCGATGGCTAAAAATGTTATTTGAAGAATCTGAACATTAAAATAACCAACAATTTAAAACACAAGTGGCCTGGTAGTCTTGTTTGGGACCATAAAGTAAAGGTATAAATGTAAGGAACGAGATTTTAGAGAAGGAGAATGTCTATGAACCAATGATTAATAGTTTTCAATCCAGTGCTCAAAAACGAGCTTTTAATTTCATGTAAATTATTATTGGAACTACAAGCTATATAATAACAAAACTAGGCCAAAGTATGACTAAAAATGTTGATTCTTGGAGAAAGATCACAGTTACTTAACACATAAGCAACAGATGGTCATTGTAACGGAGACGATTTAAATCAATGTAAGTTGTGCAAATCCGAAGATATTAGTCACATTGTTGCCAACTGCAAAAGAATGTCTTCTCCTTATTACCTTCCCATGAGATATGATGTGGTAGTTATAACACTCTGGAATGCACAAGAGAAGATGAAAATAAGAACAAATATGGCTGAATATAATGAAAGTAATGACTCAAAATAATATTGGTGAAACCTAAAAATAAAAGCTACTACTGGCTTGATATTCTTGTTTGGAAACAGAAATTGAAAATTGAAAACATGCTCTGTTGTAGACGTCAACTGCCCACCCCAGAGTTAATGTTGTAAGGAACCTGCAAGAGAAGGACTATATATATATATATATATATATTTTGTTTGTTCACCCTAACGTTCTCTTTATTTACGTGTCCCAACGACTTTTTTTAGCCGTTGTTCGCACCAACCTGAGGTATATGGCCCTTAAAGCGATGAAATGCCTGGGACGGTTGGAGGGTCACTGATGAAGGACTCACTTTTTCATATATATATATATATATATATATATATATAAATATATATATATATATATATATATATATATATATATATATATATATGTAAAAGGTAAACAGAAATAACAACACAATCGGTACAGTATATGGAAGGTATATATTAGGTTAACGCTTGATATAGCAGGAAGAAAGTCTTAACGTTTCGGACGCTAGTCTTTCATCAGAAGAAAGAATGAGAAATAAAATAGATTAAGAGGACGGGCGGGATAGAATTGGAAAAAATGTATTTAGATAAAAATTATAGGTCTAAACAAAAGGCTGTGTGGTTAGTTGATAAAGTGTATTTAGAAATAAAGGGAAGCACAAACGGGGGTGACAATCCTTTGTTCAGTTATCTGCTGGAAATCACGGATATTTCAATGCATTAAAGACAATATGTCTAACTCCAGTGCGTCAATAACTTGGGAAAGTTATTTGGGGAGAAGAAAGGAAAGAGAAAATAAAAATTAAACAGAAGGGAAAAAAAGAAAAATACACAGGGAACATACAGAAAAAAGTGGGGAACACGAGGTGAAGCACATGTATGTAAGTAACCGAGAGAGAGAGAGAAAGAGAGAGAGAGAAAGTGAGGGAAAAAGAGAGAGAGAGGGAGAGAGAGGGAGAGAGAGAGGGGAAGAGAGAAGTCAAACTACCTACTGAACATAAGACCGAGGCCTTCTTGACAACGAGATAGGGAGAGCGAAGAAAAACAAGTCTAACCTCGGCGGGATTAAGCGAAAAGAGGTAGAGACGAGAGAAAACGGAAGTAGTAGGGGAGCAGAGAAAAAGGGAGTATAAGTGAGAAGGAGAGACCGAGAGAGAGGGAGAGATAGAGAGAGAAAGGGAGAAAAAGAAAGAAAGTAAATGGAGAGAAAGAAAGAACAGGTCACAGCAAAAAATTAATAAACATTTAGAAGAAACAAATTAATGGTTAGCAGTTTATTCATATTAGTAATGATGCAGATACATTATTTCTCTCTAATGGCGGTGGATTGGCAGATACATTATTTCCCCTATGGCGGTGGATTGGCAGTATCGGTAGAGGGTCGGACGCCATGCTTTCCAGCATAGTTACGTCCCTTTACGATCTGAGTTCAAATCCCGCCGAGGTTGACTTTGCCTTTCATCCTTACGGGGTCGATAAAATAAAGTACCAGTAATGCACTAGGTAATTGCTGGCCTTGTGCCTAAAGTAGAAACAATTATTTCTCTCTAAAATTAACCTCGACGGGATTTGAATTCAGACCGTAAAGGGACGTAACTATGCTGGAAAGCATGGTGTCCGAGTGTCGGTAGAGAGTCGGACACCATGCTTTCCAGCATAGTTACGTCCCTTTATGGTCTGAGTTCAAATCCCGTCGAGGTTAACTTTGCCTTCCTTCCTTACAGGGTCGATAAAATAAAGTACCAGTAATGTACTGGGTAATTTCTGGCCTTGTGCCAAAAGTAGAAACAATTATTCCTATCTAAAGTTTGCGATATATGCCCTCGTTTCTTATGAAAATGTAATGTATTTTATGACAAGTCTTTTTCCTGGTATTTTCAATAGACAGTTTATGTTCAATATTTAATCTGATCCATATTTCTACCGACGAAGTAGTTTTCAAAAGAAATACCGCCGTGACCCCAAAACAGAAACCTTGGTATTCATATAAAGAAGAAATCGAATCACAACTGTGTTCTTTATGCTGGCTTATTAAAATAAAACTATTAGGATATAAATTAAGAAATTATCTTGAATTAGCAGTCATAAAAAGCAAACAAGCAAGCAAATAAAAAAAAATATTATTTCCGGTACATGCTTTAAACGAAAATTCGGACTAAGTCCGAGCATTGATCAATGTCTTTTCGAACTGTTTATTAAGGTCATCAGACGGTTACATTAAAAGGAAATTAGAAATCTTAGTCATTTCTAAAGAGAGGTACATAGATTAGGAGATCTTGATTAAAATACAAGGATTCCTCGTTGTAAAATGAAAACGAGAGCAAATGGCAAACACAGCAATCATGCTGAGGAATTCATATATAACAGAATGCCTTCTAATGCATCATCCATTTCCTTATTAATATTATCATTATTATTATTTCCAACAGAAGAAACGGCAGTGCGTCAGTCTAATGGATTTATTTATTACTTTCATTTTACGCTTACTACTTTCTAAGTTCTAATTCCTACGGGATAAATATTTTCTCTGTTCAACGGGGTGTATGAATGAAAGGAGCCTCAGTCAGTTTCTACAATGAGTGTTTAAGTTGTTTTATTAACGGAAAAACCTGCTCGTGAAGTAGCGGACATGCAGTTTAATATTCAATATATACATGTATTCTTAAGGTAATTTTCATTGTAATTCAGCGTGGCACAGTGTGGGACAGAACTGGCCTTTTAATTTATAGGGGCAGCTCTAATAGATGAGCTTCTAAAGTTTCCGTCTTCCAAACTTCAATTACAATGCTTGGACCGCTTGAAGCTATGGTAAATCAAACTTAGGCAAGGTGTCACACAGTAGGATCGAACTAAGAACCTAATGATTTCAAAACACGTTTCTTAAATATTGTTTCTACTTTAGACACAAGGCCAGCAATTTTAAGGGGAGGAGTAATCGATTAAATCGACCCCAGTACGTTTCTGGTGCCTTATTTTATTGATCCAGTAAGGATGAAAGGCAAAGTTAACCTCGGCGGTATTTGAACTGAGAACGAAAAGGGCCGTAACTCTATGCCGCAAAGCAGGGTGTCCGACGCATTACCGATACTGCCAATCCACCGTCCTATACACTACTTAAAGATTGGCTCTTGATATGTCGATATTTACTGGGATGTATAAAACAAAAAACGGTGATATATTAGGTTCGATTTTCTTAGCTCTAGCTCTATGCTTGTGATAATGTAAGAAAGCCTCGTACGTAATCATTATTATTGTTTTCCTGGGCGGTGAATTGGCAGTATCGGTAGAGGGTCGGACGCCATGCTTTAACGCATAGAGTTACGGCCCTTGCCATTCTGAGTTCAAATCCCGCCGAGGTTAACTTTGCCTTTCATCCTAACGGGGGTCGATAAAATAAAGTACCAGTAATACACTGGGATAATTGCTGGCCTTGTGGCTATTGTAGAAACAATTATTATTGTTTCCCTGGGCGGTAGATTGGCAGTATTGGTAGAGGGTCGGACGCCATGTTTTGACGCATAGAGTTACGGCCCTTGCCATTCTGAATTCGAATCCCGCCGAGGTTAACGTTGCCTTTCATCCTTACGGGGTCGAATAAATAAAGTACCAGTAATGCACTGGGGGTAATTGCTGGCCTTGTGCCAAAAGTAGAAACAATTATTATTGTTTCCCTGCCATATTTTTATTTGCGTGTTTCCTCTGCATTGCTGATAACTGCCCCTTTATTTGGGTATTGCCTTAGTTTTGTATTTCCTCTTATATTAAAAAAACATTGTGTAATATATGTACGTTAACTATCTGCATCATTTTCAGCGTGTTATATATATTTGACTATCCAAAGGACGTTGTTTTTGATTTATCCAACTGTTCCCTACAATTCCTATTATAATATATATAACAATTCTATAATAATTATTATATATTGCTTCTATTTTATAACAATTCTATAATAATTCTAATATATATTGCTTCTATTTTATAACAATTCTATAATAATTCTAATATATATTGCTTCTATTTTATAATAATTCTATAATAATTATTATATATTGCTTCTATTTTATAATAATTCTATAATACTTATTATATATTGCTTCTTTTTTATCATAATTCTGTAATAATTGTAATATATATTGCTTCTATTTTATAATAACTCTATAATAATTCTAATATATATTGCTTCTATTTTATAATAATTCTATAATAATTATTATATATTGCTTCTATTTTATAATAATTCTATAATAATTATTATATATTGCTTCTTTTTTATCATAATTCTGTAATAATTCTAATATATATTGCTTCTATTTTATAACAATTCTATAATAATTCTAATATATATTGCTTCTATTTTACAACAATTCTATAATAATTCTAATATATATTGCTTCTATTTTATAACAATTCTATAATAATTCTAATATATATTGCTTCTATTTTACAACAATTCTATAATAATTCTAATATATATTGCTTCTATTTTATAACAATTCTATAATAATTCTAATATATATTGCTTCTATTTTACAACAATTCTATAATAATTCTAATATATATTGCTTCTATTTTATAACAATTCTATAATAATTCTAATATATATTGCTTCTATTTTATAACAATTCTATAATAATTCTAATATATATTGCTTCTATTTTATAACAATTCTATAATAATTCTAATATATATTGCTTCTATTTTATAACAATTCTATAATAATTCTAATATATATTGCTTCTATTTTATAATTGTTTCTACTTTTGGCACAAGGCCAGCAATTAACCAGTACATTACTGGTACTTTATTTTATCGACCCCGGAAGGATGAAAGGCAAAGTTAACCTCGGCGGGATTTGAATTCAGAATGGCAAGAGCCGTAACTCTATGCATCAAAGCATGGCGTCCGACCCTCTACAGATACTGCCAATCCACCGCTTCTATTTTATAATAATTCTATAATAATTCTAATATATATTGCTTCTATTTTATAATAATTCTGTAATAATTCTAATATATATTGCTTCTATTTTATAGTAATTCTATAATAATTATTATATATTGCTTCTATTTTATAATAATTCTATAATAATTCTAATATATATTGCTTCTATTTTATAATAACTCTATAATAATTCTAATATATATTGCTTCTATTTTATAATAATTCTATAATAATTCTAATATATATTGCTTCTATTTTATAATAACTCTATAATAATTCCAATATATATTGCTTCTATTTTATAATAATTCTATAATAATTATTATATATTGCTTCTATTTTATAATAATTCTATAATAATTATTATATATTGCTTCTTTTTTATCATAATTCTGTAATAATTCTAATATATATTGCTTCTATTTTATAATAATTCTATAATAATTCTAATATATATTGCTTCTATTTTATAGTAATTCTATAATAATTCTAATATATATTGCATCTATTTTGAGACCCCCCCCCCTCCCACACACACACATACATTCTGGTTATCTCGAGTTCCAGATTTTTATATTTGAAAGATACCTCTCAGTTTGTTTCTGAGATACAACATAACCACATGTTGACCCCGAAACTTCAATTAGGGCTCTAATCAATTTACATCAATAGAAAGCTTAGATAGAATCGGCCATCGATTCTATCTATCTATCATCGGAGTAATTGGCAACTTAATGCAGGAATACGAAACGTTGACAGTAGCAAAAGTAAACCTGAAGAAGTCTGTCGGTTTGTAACTCGGCACAAGGAGAGGCAAACCCATACTGTCCAACAGCGTTGTTAGGCGCTGGACGGAAGGAAGGGGAAATTGCTCGGTGTCTGGTTTGGTCTAGACCTCCAGTTGGACAAAAACTGGAACGAGGTCACGGCGAAGGTATTTCCACTCACCCAGAGGTGGGCTGAGTGCAAACTCGTCTTAAAAGGTCAAGCAGGGGTGGCGAACTCTTATATAGCGTCCGCCATCTACTACCGCTTGACAGTAGTGCCTTGTCTACCAAGTTTGGGTAAATAGTACCAAATTTTGTTAGTATTTACGGCTCCTAAGTGTGTTAGTAGAGCTTTTTATGTTGAAAGAACACGGCTGTTATTTCTAGCTGTCGATAACCCTATTCACGCCACTGGGGGAGGGGGGGGGGGGGGTTAAATCACATGTGCTTTTTCACCGTTTTCCCCTCATTTGCTTTGAGTGTGTAATCATAGATAGTTAAATCTTCTCCTTTGCTGATGATCCCAGATTTAACACCTATGATCTACCGATTAATGGTGAAATATATTTCTTTAATGAAATATATACAAAGGAGATTAATCATTATTGCAAGGTATCTATATCTATATTCAAGATTCTTGTTTAATTTTTTAATATGTTACCTCCGTAACAATGTGTGTTTACACTCTTTACAAATTATCCCCAGATGGACAAGAACTGAAACGAGATCACGGCGAAGGTGTTTGCACTCACCCAGAAGTGGGCCGAGTGCAAACTCTCCTTGAAAGATCGAGCGGAGGTGGTGAACACCTACATAGCGTCCGTCATCTACTACCGCTTGACAGTCGTGCCTTGTCCCCTGCGAACAGCTCACCAAAATAGAACGCCTACACTTCAAGTTCCTCTGGCAGAAACAGGCTCCATTTGTGAGGAGATCCATCTGCTGCCAATACCCTTCTAACGGAGGGCTGGGCATGCCGTGGCTGATGATGCGCAAACACGCGCTGAGGCTACGCCATTTCCAGGTATTCCTGACCGGCGAACCGGTATGGCCGTCATTTCTGAGATGAGCTCCTCCACAACTCGTCTTGCTAAAAGAGCTGCAGTCCTGGGTCTAGCGAAGACGGAAAATGTGCGCTTGGCACCTCGAGTGCCTTCAGGCGCTCACAGTCCCCTACCAAGCGGAAGCGGCAATTAGCGGAGACTCCACTTCGATATTCTATAGGGGATTATGGAGGATAAGTGCGACGACGTTCTCAGGGAAACTCTAGGCATAGAGGAGGATGAACTGACCAGTCTGTTCGGGAGGACTTTCCGTCTAGGGCCTATGGATAACTTCCAAAGGTCTGGTAGTTCTACCGAGGAGCTCTAGCAGTTCCAGACAAAATCTATAGGCACGGACGCCCTGGCAGAGATCCTGCCAAAAAAACCTATCCAAGATGCAAGCAGGACATCGAAACAGTTCTGCATGCAATTCAGTATCCTGAGGGGACCGACCTGAGGAATTATGTCGAACAACTACTGTCACGTGTAGGACGCATCCAGTTGTCAGATGAGTCCATCGTGAGGATCACCCCGCCGCCTTCATTTAATAATGAAGGAGAGGCGGTTTTCCTCTCTCTGGTGGCTATGGCGAAAGAGGTAATATGGTGGACGAGGTTAAAAGGACTGAGGGCAAACACCTTTGTCTTCGGACAACAACTCATCCCCTTCTTTAAGTACCAAATCGGAAGGAAGGTGAGAGTTGAGAGAGAGGTACTACACCCCAGTAAATTTGCTGAAAGGTGGGTGAATGTGGCGAAAATGGCCCGAGTGAATGGGCCTTCTCTGTATATAAACCTGTAGGTTGAGGAAGACAAAAGAGAGAAGATGAGAACACCTACAAAACGTGTTCCTGGTGTTGAGGGTTGTTCTATCCACGGGGTGTAAAACAACCCCGCAGTAAGGTTCCCCCCTATTGGGGATATCGATTGTTTTATTTTATATATATTATATTGTTTTCCATTATTATTCTTAACTATTTTATGCAAAAACCCCGCCGTAACGTCTTGTAATCTGCCATGTTTGTACGCCTCTGTGGTAAATAAAGAAATATATCTATTCATCTCCCTCGCTCTTTCTTCCCCCCCCTCTCTCTCTCTCTCTCTCTATATATATATATATATAGAGAGAGAGAGAGAGAGAGAAATGGAGAGAGAAAGAGTGGTTTATAAGACTATAGTAGATAGATAGTTAGATAGATAGATACACTATAGAATGACTGATCGTTTCTGTACAAAAGAAAGAAAAAGGGAAAATGAAGAACGAAAGAACGATCGAAAGTAAAATAAAGAAAAAAATAAAGAAAGAACCAATGAACGAATGAATGAATGAATGAATGAATGAATGAAAAAGGGGCAGAAAGAAATGAAAAAGAGGATGAAGGAAACGTAATAGAGAAATGCTTTCGAAAAAGGCGGACAATAATATAGGAACTGTTAGGTCGTGTTAATGCCAAACTCTCTAAGAATGTTATCCGAAACACCCCCCATCCCTGCTCCACAGTAGACGAAGAATTTTGAGTGATCTAAAGAAAAGAAAAGAAAAGCAAATAATAAAGCAGTCGGGCTTCAATATTGAAGCAATGCAAGACTGTATTAGTTGTAAATTGAAAGCTGAAAGTGTTGGCTTAGAAATTCGAGGAGCCGCTGACAATTGAGCAATCAGTGAGTGAAACGAATTTGAGAAGATGGCGCATTCTATGTTAGCGGGAGATAAAAATTCACAAGACTAAAAATTTATTTGTATGGAGAGGTTTATTAAGAGGAGTGCGATTGTTGTGTGTTTGTTGTTATTCCAAGCTTTCAACATTAACTTGGCACTTTAAATACTGGTTTGGGTTTTTAGTTTTGACGAATGTACAAGAAGCAACTAAATTACTTGTTTGTTGCTAAATATCATGTTATTTTATTTTATTTTATTTTATTTTATTTTATTTTATTTTATTTAACGCAGTGTTATTTTTCGTTTAATTCATTTATTTATTTATTTATTTGTTTATCTATTTATCTATTTATCTATTTATATTCATTCAATATACAAACATTTTCTGTCTTTGTATGCATTTATATACACAAACAGGTATATATATATATGTATGTATATTATAAACACACACACACACACATATATATATAATATACAATAATAGCTCCGCGGGTTTATATATATATATATATATATATATATATGTGTGTGTGCGTGCGTGTGCGTGTGTTTCTTTATGTATTTATATGTGTATCTATGTTTGTATACATGTAGTTATGTATGTGTGTGTATGTATGTATGGATCCATATATGTATGTTTGTATGTATGTATGCATGCATGTATGTATATATATTAAAACCATGTTTCTTTAGAAATACGAAATTTCTACACACACACACGCACACACACACACACACACACACACACACACACACACACATACACACACACACACACACACACACACACACACACACACATACACACACACACACACACACACACACACACACACACACACACACACACATGTATATGTATATATATATATATATATATATATATATATATATATATATATTTATCAGGTTGTTCAAAGAGTAATGCAGGTATTTAAACATTAACTTAAAAATTAAAAATCACATATCACAGACTAGAATAAACTTTATTGGTCGAAATAGTACCCATTCATATCTACACATTGAATATATATCTATTTATTGTATAATATACAACTGGATATAATAGTTTATTTGTTCCAGTACCATAATCTTCTGAAATTCTGGAGGCGATAAATTCATCGATGGAATTATCTATTTATCTATCTAGGGGCGGTTGTAGTGGTAGTGATGGTAGTGGTGGTTGACGTGATGGTGGAGGGTGGGTTTCGTGCTAGTGGTAGGGATGGCGGTGGCGGTGGTAGTGCTTCAGTTTAGTTCTTTAAGAGTTTTCTTTGCAAGACCTTCTTGGAGTGCTTGAAAATGTAGCAATAGTGTTGTAAATGCTCCTGTGATTTTATTGGATGAGGCAGTTTTGTAGATTTATCCATTCAACATCTCGTTGTGAAATATGTGATGGGGCGTTGTCGTGAAAGATGACTGGATCTTTTCTATTGACCAATGCTTGACAGATCGTTTGTAATTTTTTAATATATATTTCATCGATTTCCTGACAATACTGTGTGATTTTTTTTATTGCTAGAATTCAGAAAGCTGTGGTTCACAAAACAATCACTAAACGTTCACTTTGTGTAACATCGGAGTTTTTAAGTGTGCAGGTAGTTGTATGTGATAAACCTTTTATCACATGTCAAAATTCCTCCAAGCAATTGATCGTTTTTATTGTGCAAACGAAGCAAAGAAGAGCAGATTTCATGAAGGCAATTTTTCAGCTTTTCGTTCCATTCGTGTTGCACCAATCTTTAAAGCTTATTAGACTTTCCAATTCGGTTTAAATGTTCAGAAATTGTTCAATGCTTACATCTAGTTATCCTGCAACCCCTAGAAGAGATGCACGAGGATTTACTCCAATTAAAGCTTTCAATGACAGAAGGGCGTCCACAAGTTTCTTTGCTTAAGGGTGGAAAATACATACATACAAACATACATATATGGATCAATACCACGAAATCCTTGAAACAATGGTTGCATTGTGTAATCATTAACATTTATTTCCTTCCAAACTGCATTCATATTTCTAGCTGTTTGTCATGCAATGCGGTTGAGTATAAATTGATAGAAATAAATTTGCTGAAAACCTTGTTT
>OZ024744.1:86113753-86116253 GCA_964016885.1 Eledone cirrhosa
GAAGTTTTTCAAAGTATTTTGTCTGACACTCTAACGCTTCTGCCAATCTATAATAAATATTGTTTTCACACATAGGTTTAAAGTCATGTGCGGGTACAAAAGAAAAGAAAGGAATCCCCCCCCCCACAAAAAAAAGGAAATATCAACGAGGGATCATGATTTGGTAGAAATGTATTGTTAGCAATAGCAAGTAGAACGTGTTGACAACATTTTCTGTGTCAAGCGCATCACATCTTGCCTTAACATGATTAGAAAACATTAACCTTATATACAACAGTATTTATAATAAACAACTATATATTAGTTTAACATTAGCATCCTTTGCTGTGTGGCAAATTGAGCCGTCTTGAAAATGTCCCGAAGCATATCCACGAAAAAGAACGCTAGACGCAAGGTCAACGTCTCAGCATTTCTAATGAAAAGGACTGTTTTAAAAATCTGACTTTTTTTAATGTAGTGAAACTCGTCTTCAACAGTACCTTACTAAAATCTGTCAACTATTATTTGTAGCTCTTGACCGACTATTTATTAGAATTACATGTGTTATAAGATGTTAACTAACCAGGGTTGCGAATTTAACACTCCAATCAGTAAACGATAATTGTTTCTACGTTAGGCACAAGGCCAGCAATTACTCAGTGCATTACTGGTACTTTATTTTATCGACCCCGTAAGGATGAAAGGCAAAGTTAACCTTGGCGGGATTTGAACTCAGAAAGGCAAGGGCCGTAACTCTATACGTCAAAGCATGGCGTCCAACCCTCTACCGATACTGCCAATCCACCGATCAGTAAACGATAATGCAATTAGATTTAAGCGATAGACGTCAGCTGTATTATTTCGAATGCAATTTGGTAGTCCATGACGTAGTATAAGGGTACGGACTTTCATAGTATCAACATCGAATTCGATCAGTCCGTTATCGATAGCCTGTATTACATTAGAAATATATTGCCTTAGAATTATTACATAACAACCGTCTGACTTAGGCTGTCTGATAAAACCATGTTGGTGGTTGCGCGCTGAAAACATTACGAAATTATCAACGTCACAGGAATATGTATTACAGTTGGTTATGTAAAAGACGAATTATGAAGATCTACACAGGGCTTTCGCTGGATTGGCAGTATCGGTAGAGGGTCGGACGCCATGCTTTGCAGCAAAGAGTTACGGCCCTTTATGGTCTAAGTAAATCCCGCCGAGGTTAACTTTGCCTTGCATCCTTACGGAGTCGATAAAATAAAGTACCAGTAATACACTGGGATAATTGATGGCTTTGTGCCAAAAGTAGAAACAATTATTATATAAATATATATAAGGGCGGTAGATTGACAGTATCGGTAGAGGGTGACCGCTATGCTTTGCAGCACAGAGTTACAGCCCTTTACATTCTGAGTTCAAATTCCGCCGAGGTTAACTTTGCCTTTCATCCTTACGGGTTACGGGGTCAATAAAATAAAGTATCAGTAATACACTGGGATGATTGCTGGCCTTGTGCCAAAAGTATAAACAATTATTATATAAATGTATGTAGAATAACGAAAGATTATATATATATATACGTATATTGGTTGCTTTTCCTTGTGTTCGCCGTCCGTCATTGCCAACAATGACCCTCTCATCTTTGTTCGGGAGTGAGCCCACATATGCCAGTACAGAACAATGTGCAAGCCACGGCTCCTAGGAGCATGTACGTCACAAATGTACAGAAGTTGCGACCTGTTGTTGTGTAACATTTATCATTCTGTTTTCGGTGCGGACCCTCTCGGAATGTAAGCAGATCATCAGGAGAGTCTCTATATAATTGAACAGTCACGAGCCATCATTTTCCCATTGGGTTTGAGGAAGTTGTCATAGTTTGAGAAAGATTGTTTCAGTTGATAGTAATCACATTTCATTTGACCGCCCTGTTGTTCAGTTCTCGACTCCATGTTAGAGTGAGAATACTACTTTGGAGAGGTAAGTATGTCATGCGTATTAATTGAACAACACATTGTAGCTGAGCTTTATGTTTGCTGTTTCTATGATGGAGTAATTCACTCGCCGGAGAACATTTAATTTTGAGCCTCTGCTATAGTTTACACTGGTGGAAATTTTCGAGCTTCATTTTATGCTTTTGGTACGTGCTTAACGTTTCGCAGCTATGAGTGTGCTCTGGTAACACCATTTCTTTGTATCCAGTTATTCTATCGCTGACAGGATGTGAATGAGTGTGACCGCGAATGTGTGTGTCTTTGTGTGTGTGTGTGTTTACTCGTGCCTTTGTGCGTATATGAATGTGCATGTATGTGTGCGCGTGTGTGTACGTGTATGTGTGTGTGTGTGTGTGTACGTGTATGTGCATCGGTAAGCATATGTGTGCATGTGTGTATGTGTGTGTGTGCATGTGTATGTATGTGTCTGAAAAAGATTTAAAAAAAAAACATTTAAAGAACTTAATTTCTTCTAAAATGTTTGTATATTTATGTTTTTCCCTTTTCTAATTTTCTTATTTGATTGT
>OZ024744.1:86121253-86153753 GCA_964016885.1 Eledone cirrhosa
AGACACACAGACAGAGAGACAGAGACAGACACAGAGATAGCGACACAGAGACAGGCACAGACAAACAGACACACATACACATATTATATATATAAATATATATACATAATTGTCTGTGTGTGTGTGTGAGAGAGAGAGGGAGAGAGAGAGAGAGAGAGAGAGAGAGAGAGAGAGAGAGAGAGAGAGAGAGAGAGAGAGAGAGAGAGAGAGAGAGGGATATATATATATATATATATATATAGAGAGAGAGAGAGAGAGAGAGAGAGTCTGTGTATGTGTGTGTGTTTACAAGGATCGGCTGAAAAGTACATAGGCTGGCCGAGATACTGTCATGTAATGACCAATGCAGATATCAAGAAGAGTTGAAATTAATGCATGCAAAATTTCATAGTCAGTCTACGAACTTTTCAGCCAACCCTGCTATATATATATATATATACGCACACACACAACCATAAATGCACACACACACACAAACAAATATATATGTGTGTGTGTGTGTGTGTGTGTGTGTGTACATAACCCGCACATACAGATAAATATATATGTATACATGCTTGTATTTACAGACAAACTTGTATATCTTCTTTATATCTATCGAACTAGCTATCTATCTACCTCTTCTCGCTATATCTCTATATTTTTGTTCTATCTGTCTCTCTCTCCCTCTTCACACACACACACACACATACACACACACATATACACACACACACACATATATATATATATATATTTATATATATATATATATATATATATTTATTTATAAATATAGTTTCCATTTATTTAATATCATTGTATATATATATATATATATATATATATATATATATATATAGAGAGAGAGAGAGAGAGAGAGAGAAAGAGAGAGAGAGAGAGAGGGATGTATTTACATACATCCACACATATGTACATATGTACATCTCCACCCACATGTGGACGCACACACACACTCTCTCTCACACATATACACACACACACACGCACACACACACACACACGCACACACACACACACACACACACACACACACACACACACACACACACACTCACACACACACACTCACACACACACACACACATATATATATATGTATATGATATGTATGGATGCACACAAAGCAAATATGGACGCGAGCATCGTGTCACGACTTACGTAGACCTTTTCTTGTGCACGTGTCGCAGTGTGTACTCTCCAACAAATATGCTATTTTATATTTATACATATGTACATTCGTTGCAATATCTGCCAGACATCGGTTCGAATATGTACACGCATGCATATACTGATTTTGAAAAATTTACGAGAAAATTGATTGGCAGTTTGGGTAAGTGATGGCTGCACGAATGATAGTGGAGTGGCGTGGCGGTGGCGGTGTTGGTTGATCTTGTATTACTTTATATGTGGGTGAACACGGGAGCGTATGTTACATGTAGGGAAATGGGAAAGGGAGATAAATGATGGAGGATGTGCATGACGTGTATGATGTGTATGCAAGGAGTGACCAAGTTTGAGGTCGAAGACTTTACTGTTGTTTACATTTGAACGAGACAGGTAGTAGCGTTTCCTATTTAAGAAAAGATCAATGGATTCGTTTTGTTAGAGTCGGTCCCAGATTTAGTTATATTTGACATTGATGATGTGCAAGGCAGGTCGATGAAAACCCTAATCATTGGTATGCATAAATACCAGGTGATACCAGTATGAATTTAACCTATCCGTTCTATGTCATCCCACCCTTTGATCCGCTGTTCATATTTTATCTTCCAGATCAAATCTACAGGAAATTCTTGCGATCAATTATATTTTAGGGCCAAGGGTTTTATTATATATATTGCCTCTTCTCTTCCACGTTGTTTTTTTTGTTTACTGTTTCAACTATTATATATATATATATATATATATATATATATATATATATATATATATATATATATATATATATATATATATATATATATATATATATATATAAATTTTAGTACAGCATAGACGAAGCTCTAGTATACGGCCAAGCTAGGGTGTATGCTTATTCGGTTTGTAGCTTTAGCACTCAGATGAGGTAAGACCCCAGAGTATAACATTATGTTCAGACAGCTTAGCAAATTAGATATAGCAGTCGGCAGTCCGATCGCATCACTAGAGCAACGAAAATACAGGACACAGGTAAAGATTTATATATATATATATATATATATGTAGAAGTTATATTCTTCGACATATATATATATATATGTAGAAGTTATATATATATATATATATACGTTATGAAGAGAGAAGAAACATTTAGATATAATTAGTAATAAAATGTATCATACCTAAACTGCTCCTAAATTCCTCGACTACGTAGTTTCGTGGCATAAACAAAAACAATATATCATAAAGACATAGAGTCCCTGCGAGGTCTGCCGACTTATCAAGAGGATACCTCATTTTACTAGTCTCAAGAACGCGTCTACACGACGTGAGAAAGAATCCCAAAAGGCGGAGGGGGAGATAGTCACGCGATATAACGGTCGAGAAACAGAGCTAAGCCTCTTATAACCACGAAGAAAATACCACGGAGGCGGAGGGGGTATTCATATCGAGGCCGCAGAAGAGGTGGTGAAGAAGACTAGAAGTATGAGTAATGGAAGCTTTCCAGTTGTCCCCACACTTCAAAGATTGCTCGACCAGAGGGAGTTATTAACAATATATTTAGAAACACACAGATATATGCGGACACACACATATATACATGAATGCATCCGCACCCAACTGTGAGTTAAGGGTGCCAACTTCACCGATGTTGCTCAATGAATGACCGGGACAGACCAATTCAGTTGAACCAGACTGAACCAGTATCAGAGTTAAAAATACATTATGAAGAGAGAAGAAACATTTAGATATAATTAGTAATAAAATGTATCATACCTAAACTGCTCCTAAATTCCTCGACTACGTAGTTTCGTGGCATAAACAAAAACAATATATCATAAAGACATAGAGTCCCTGCGAGGTCTGCCGACTTATCAAGAGGATACCTCATTTTACTAGTCTCAAGAACGCGTCTACACGACGTGAGAAAGAATCCCAAAAGGCGGAGGGGGAGATAGTCACGCGATATAACGGTCGAGAAACAGAGCTAAGCCTCTTATAACCACGAAGAAAATACCACGGAGGCGGAGGGGGTATTCATATCGAGGCCGCAGAAGAGGTGGTGAAGAAGACTAGAAGTATGAGTAATGGAAGCTTTCCAGTTGTCCCCACACTTCAAAGATTGCTCGACCAGAGGGAGTTATTAACAATATATTTAGAAACACACAGATATATGCGGACACACATATATACATGAATGCATCCGCACCCAACTGTGAGTTAAGGGTGCCAACTTCACCGATGTTGCTCAATGAATGACCGGGACAGACCAATTCAGTTGAACCAGACTGAACCAGTATCAGAGTTAAAAATACATTATGAAGAGAGAAGAAACATTTAGATATAATTAGTAATAAAATGTATCATACCTAAACTGCTCCTAAATTCCTCGACTACGTAGTTTCGTGGCATAAACAAAAACAATATATCATAAAGACATAGAGTCCCTGCGAGGTCTGCCGACTTATCAAGAGGATACCTCATTTTACTAGTCTCAAGAACGCGTCTACACGACGTGAGAAAGAATCCCAAAAGGCGGAGGGGGAGATAGTCACGCGATATAACGGTCGAGAAACAGAGCTAAGCCTCTTATAACCACGAAGAAAATACCACGGAGGCGGATATATATATAACGAAGGAAATGTGGTAAGGAACCAGGTGGACCATAACGTCCAGAATTAGCCGTCGAAACGGCTTGAGCTCAGCCGTCGGGGTCTTACTTGTTCCTATATATATATATATATATATATATATATATCTAGAAGTTCTATTTAAATTGTTGGGATACAACAAGCAAATATTTTTATAACTGATATAAAGCACTCAACAAATTATTGGAGTAAAAATACGATATATTAACAAATGGAAACTATATTTATAAAACCATATTATTTCATTATACATATTTCAAGGACACCCAGTCAAATTATGGTGTCCTTGAAATATGATTAATGAAATAAATATTGTTTTATAAATATTTCATCAGACAAAATATAATATAGATCAGTTTTATATCTACTGTGATTTAAACATATCCGACACTAATTTGCATAATAGACTAAATAAATTTAATAACCCCACTATCCGGGAGCTTCCAACAGAAATGGTCGCATTCTTTAAGGGTATGTCAATATTTATTTATAAAACTGATCTATATTATATTTTGTCTGATGAAAGCGCACCATAATTTGACTTGGTGTCCTTGAAATATGTATACTGAAATAAATATGGTTTTATAAATATAGTTTCCATTTGTTAATATATCGTATATATATATATATATGTGTGTGTATGTATATATATACATATATATACATATATATACATATATATATATATATATATATATATACATATTTATGCATATATATATATATCTTTATACACACACACACAGATATATACACATATATATATAATTTATTTATTTTTTATGCATATATATATATATCTTTATACACACACACACATATATATACACATATATATATAATTTATTTATTTATTTATTATCTTTTGGTTTATTTTCTGTTAGTCTGTTTGCATCTTTCTCTGGTGATCTTATGAAAATACGTTTATGGATTATCGCGATGTTGTTTAAATATATGTAAATCTCTGTTGGAGAGTTTTCGGAGTATCTGTCTTTTGAATATTTCTTTCCAAGTCACACAAACATTTTTTTTTATTTTATTTATTTATTTTTTTATTTAGACACTATTCCTGAGTTTCCCATCTGTAATGATACTACCATTTATTTAGGCTCACTTGAATCCTTTACACTACTCTTCGATATTTTTGGAAATGATATCTATACTTCCGATAGATCTCATACCCGTTTTTAAATACACAGATATAACATCTATGTTTACGTTTGATAATTTAATATTATATACATGATACCTGAATGAAGGACATGTTGGTCAGAGCGACCTCGAGAAAAGAAACATCTACTAATCTAAGCTATAATGGTTTCTTATATAGGAACAAGGCCAGCAATTTGAAGGGAAGGGGAAGATCGATTATATCAACACCAGTATATTACTGGTGCTTTATTTTATCGACCCCGTAAGTATGAAAGGTAAAGTTAACCTGGGCGGGATTTGAACTCAGATCATAAAGGGCCGTAACTCTATGCTGCAAAGAATGGCATCCGACCCTCTACCGATACTGCCAATTCACCGCCGTCACTAATCTATGCTATAATAAGAACATTGTCTGTCCGTCCGTCCGTCAGTCTGTCACGCTCACTTTATATAGAGAGGGTGGGTGGGTGGAGTGCCAAGCTAGCGATATGTACATAGATAGAGACAAATAGTAAAGAGAACGTCGTGTGTTTTCAAGGTTACAAAAAGTAGTAGATAGACAGAAAGTTACGATGTCGCCCTCATCTCTATATAGAGCAAGAGGAGGAGCGCCAAGCGGTTGATATGTACATAGACAGAGAGAGAAAAGAGAACGCCGTGTGTTTCCGAGGTGACAAAAAGAGGTAGATAGACAGAATTTTTTTTATCGCATCACCAGTCTGATCCATAAATTCTAAGGGTAACCCTGAGCCAATCTGATGCGAAACACGCGTAACACAATGAAAATTTAAATGCATGAAAACGAAACTGCATCGTTTTTTTAAAAATATATACACTCTGCCTGTGCATAGAGTGCTTGTTATGGTACTACTACCAGTAATTCACTGAATCACCTACACTACCTATATATATGTGTATGTGTTTGTGTGTGTGTGGCTGGGGTGGGGGGTGGGGGCAGAGAGTCCCGGGTTCAATCGGGGGGTAATGACAGTAAATAAGGTTCTCAATAAAATAGAGTTTAAACAACAAATTTAATATAGATGTGGCTTCTACAGGATGAGAAACAGTTCCAGTCCTGTAGACGCCATTTCTATATTAAATTTGTTATATATAAAGATAGATAGATAGATAGATAGATAGATAGATAGATAGATAGATAGATAGATAGATAGATAGATATGTTTCTTTTATTTGCCACCAGGGCATCAAAAGTGGGACAAGTACAATGGGGGGAGTTTACAAAACAAGGCGTCCTCAATAGGGAGGAGGCAATAACAATATATAAAAATAAAATAAAATATAACAAAAAATAGAATTATAACAAAATCCTCAATAGAGGATTCTGTTATAAAATATAACAAAAAATAAAATTCATAACAAAATCCTCAATAGAGAGGAGGCGCCTTGGGGGGTCGCACACACCCCCGAAAAAAGTGTGCAACCCTTTTCCTCAGGAGCACATAGAGAGGGTGCTCCCTCGTTCCTTCCTCTTTTCCACCTACAGGTTTATGTAAAGAGAAGGCCCATTCACACGGGCCATTCTCGCCACTTTCACCCACCTTTCATAAAAACGACTGGGGTGGAGCACCTCTCTCTCCATCCTGATCCTTCTTCCGAAATGATATCGGAAGAAACGGACCAGTTGTTGGCCAGAGAGAAAGGTGCCTGACCTCAGTCCTTTCAGACGCGTCCACCATACAACTTCTTTCACCATGGCTATTACGCACAGAAACACCGCCTCTCCTTCATCTTTGAAGGGGGGAGGCGGCTTGATTATTACAATAGACTCGGTGGTCAACCGGATCGGTCCCACCCTTGACAGCAGTTGTTCGACATAGCCCCACAGATCGGCTACGCCCGAGCAGTGTACCAATGCGTGTGCAACGGTTTCCTCGTCGCACACGCATCTGGGACAGATCTTCTTGGCGGGGTCCCTACCCGGGCGCCCGTGTCTGTAGAGCTTTTCTTGAACGGGTAGCGCCCCTCGGTAGCACTGCCAGGCCAGGGACCTCTGGAAGTTGTCCATAGGTCCTGGGCTGAATGTCCTACCGAACAGGCTGGCCAGTTCGTCCTCCTCCATGTCTAGGGCTTCTCCGAGAGCGTCGTCGCACCTGCTGCGTACCAGCCCTCTATAGAATGTTGCGGTGGAGTCTCCACTGATAACCGGATCCGCCTGCCAGAGGGCGGTGAGCGCCTGGGCACACTCAGTGTGCCAGGCGCCCAGTTTTCTCGGTCTTTGCTTGACCCAGGATTGCAGCTCGGTGAGTGAGACGAGTCTGGGAAAGGTTCGTCTCACAAACGAGGCCCACACCGGTTGACCGGTGAGGAATACGTAGAGGTGCCGTAGCCTTAATGCGTGTTTACGCATCATTAGCCACGGCATCCCCAGCCCTCCTTTCGAAGGGTGTTGACAGCAGATGGATCTCCTCACCATAGGAGCCCGCCTCTTCCAAAGGAATTGGAAGAGCGCGCGCTCCATCTTGGTGAGGGTTTCCCTTGGGCAGGGCACTACGGTCAGGCGGTAGTAGATGACGGACGCTATATAGGTGTTCGCCACCTCCGCCCGACCTTTCAGGGATAGTTTGCAACTGGCCCACTTCTGGGTCAGTGCAAACACCCTGTTCGTAACCTCCGCCCAGTTTTTCTCCACCTGGAGGTCCGGTCCGAACCAGACCCGAGCAACTTCACCGGGCCCTCCGTCCAGCGTCCGACGACGCCATCGGAGGGCATCGGTCTGCCCCTCCACGTGCCGAGTTGCAAACCGATCGACTTGTCCCGGTTCAGCTTAGCCCCTGTGAACCTTTCGTACTCCTCCAGTAAGGTGCCGAGCGCCTCGATTTCGGAGGCCGTCGACACCATTACTGTCACGTCATCGGCGTAGGCCGACACCGCTTTCCGCAATCCCGGTTCCAAAGGGATGCCCTGCAACAACTCCAACTTCCGCAGTAGTGGCTCGAGAGTCAACACATACAGAAGGGAGGAGAGAGGGCACCCTTGTCGGATGGACCGCGCGATTTTGAACGGCTCCGAGAGGTAGCCGTTCACCTTGACCCTAGAGCAGATGCGGCTGCTGTGCATAGCAGTGATCCAGCCCCTGAAAACGGGTCCGAAGCCTGCCGCCGCTAGCACCGCATCCAGGTAACCATGGTCGACCCTATCGAACGCCTTAGATTGATCCAAGTTGATCAGAGCCCCACCAAAGCCGGGTTCGTTCCCAACCCTCTCTATGATGTATCGCATGAGGTGGAGGTTGTCATGGATGGACCTGGACGGGATAGCGCATGTCTGCGCATCTCCCACCAGGTTGCCCACGACAAGCGCCAACCTCTTTGCTAGCACCTTGGCCAAAATCTGTAACTCTGTATTTAGCAGAGTTATGGGCCTGAAGTTACTTATTTCGTCCCCCTTGTTCTCGTCCTTCCTCACTAGCGTGACTACGCCCTTGGTCATAGTACAGGGAATTCTCCCGTTCTGTCGCCAGTTGCAGTAGACCGCCTCGAGGAGATCGGGGAACAAGTCCGGCATAGCTAGATATAATTCGTAAGGAAGACCATCGAGACCCGGGGATTTGCGTTTGCCGCATTGGCCCAGCACTTCCTCTATCTCAGCGGCCGAAATCGGCTCCTCGCAGGACTTCGCCTCCCTGTCCGAGAGACGCGGCAGGCCGTCGAGGTATGGACCGAAGTTCACATTCCCAACCGGCTCCCCGCCCCTCCCGAACAGTCGGGCAAAGTGCCTTTGAAAGGCCTCACACATCTGCTTAGGCTCAAGAATCGCCCGTCCATCCAGGTCTCGCAAAGACCGGATAGTGGATTTAGTTCCACTGTTGGCCTCTGTCACGCGGGCCCAGCTAACAGCTTTGGTCCCCTCGTTCCCTAGAGCACGTATTTTACTTCGGACAACGCAGCCTTCGTGCTTCGCGTCGAAAAACTGGCTCAAAGCCGTTCTCGACGCTAGCACTCTGGCCACGTCGCCGCTTCTAATTGCCTCTTCTACTCTATCTATTAGCTCCCTTTCCTTCCTATTCCTATCCGCAGCTAGAACCTTACTAAATTCTATCGAGACTACTCTAATCTCTCTCTTTAGAGATACCCACCACCTGCTGTTGACGATCGCTCCAGTCAATCGTTCCTTAACTAACGTACTAATCCGATACCTGTAGGCTCTACTTGCCGGCAAGGACAAGTTGAGATTCCAGTAACCGGGGCCCTGTCTATGCGTTCTATCAAGGTTGACCATGCAGGTCACCAACTTGTGGTCTGAATAGCCAACCATGAGCATTTCTGGACAACTTAAAAAGTCCCTGTCCTTATTTCTAACTAAAAATCTATCTAGGTACGACCTAGATGATCCGCTGCGGTTTGACCAAGACCAGGTTGGCACCGTCGGAAAATCTAGTCGAAATCTATCGGCCAGGTCAAATCGGCCGAGTAACCCCTTGAGGCTGTTGCACCCCTCTCTATCGGGACATGCCCCTGCATAGTCCCAACGTGCATCCAGGATACCATTCCAATCCCCCACTAAAAGCAGGGAACGGGACGTCCCTAGAAAAGACTCCAGACGATGGAAAAAGTCGGGCCGCTCAGTCCCAAAAGGGGCATATGCGGCTACCAGCCTAAAGGCTCCACCTTCACGCCAAGGTCCAGCACCACCAGTCGACCCCCTGGGTCCAAGTGAACTATCTGTGTTGCAAGGCCCATATGTTTTTGCAGCAGAACGACAACCCCACCCCCACCTCCGGGCTGACAGAGAGATGCGTGCATCTCAAAGTCGTCAAAGGTGGGGGCTAGCTGTCGCATGCTGCTGATCCGGGCCTCGCAGATAACCATCACATTTATAGATTGTGACCTGAGGTCATTTAGAAGCATTGCTTGCTTCCAAGACGAGCCCAGGCCACGCGCATTTAGACACCCTACTCTTAGCACAGCCATGTTTGTGGTATGGAGAAAAGGCACTTACCTCTCTGCGTCCCGGGAAACGGGCCGCTCAATTTCCATGCTGGTTGGGGATGGGTTGTTGGGTGGGGTGGTGGTTTGTGGAAGTGAAGGGGCATCGGTGTGTTGTGGGGTTGGGGTGTTTGTGGTTGAGTGGGTGTCTGGGTGGGGTGGGGGTGGGGGGAGGGGGGGGGGGGGGTGAACTTTTTTAGGAGGACGCGGTTGATTGTTTGGCGCAGGGGGGGCCCACGTCCTCCGTGAAATTTATTTTCAGTGTTTTGTACAGTTCATTGGGACTTTTATCATTTTTAAATGAGGTAGTCCCACAGCAGTTATAAAGTTTGGCCCTTCAGTTTGGACCGAAGGGTTTGCTGAAATTGTTTTCCGTAATTCTTTGTTGTCTGTGTTCATGTATGTGTATTGTAAGGTCTTTTTTTGTGTAGCAGTTAGTGTTGTGTGACAGGGAGGGGTGGTTTGTGTGTAGTTTGTGTTCTCTTGGGGAGGGGGGGGGGGTTAACGTTAACATGTGTGTCTGTGGTGCGTCTCCTCTTCTTTCTTTTTACTTGTTGGAAGGGATCTTTTTCGTCTTGCGACGAAAGGGGTTCGTCTTCCTTGTTGGGTGGGAGGGGTATGTTTTCTGGTAGTGTTTGCGGTGTGTGTGTTTTTGTATTTGTTTTGGGTGGGGAGGGATTGGGTGAAACAGTATTCTGTGTTATTCTTTCACGTGTTTGTTGTTGTTGTTGTTGTGGTGGTGGTGGTGTGGTTGTTGGTTTTTGTTGTTGTTGTTGTTGTGGTTGTTTTTGTTGTTGTAGTTGGGGTGGTGTTGGTGTTGGTACCAGTGTTTTTTTCTGTGTGAGCTGGGGACAGGCAGCCCTCAGGTGACCTCTATTGCCACAGAGGTAACAGGAGGGACGCCTACCCTCCACAATAATGTTGAGGTGGGTACGGTCATCCAGCATGACGCGCTCAGGGATTTGGGCGATGCGTTCTGGCCTTATTTGGGTCAGAACTTCGATGCTCGTTCCACTGAACGCGTCGCCGGATGCCTTCCCTATTGAAATGAGGTTGTCCTCGTCTAAATTGAGGAAACCGGTTAGTAACCACCAGTAGTTTATGTTTGGGGTGATGGTGGTTATCCATATCCTCTGGGTTTTTTTACCCATGTAGGTGGGGAAGAAGGTGTAGTGTGTGGACCGAATTGGCGACACAGAGTATTTTTTCGCCGCCAATTCGTCTTTCATCAATATGGATAAATTCCCATAGAGTTTATCCTTTTGTATAAAAGTGATATCTCTCATCGCTTCTTTCAAGACTAACTGAATTTCCGCTTGAGATGGTTGCGCTGGTTTTTTCGTTTTATTTAAAATTGTTCGGAATACGACAGTTCGTAATTCCGTCTGTCTTTTTAGTTCTGGAGGTGAATGTATAGAAAACGAACCGTTTTCGCCAAAAGATACATATTTCTTGGCTTTTTCCAGCATTTCTTTTGCTTTTGAAATATCTTCCAGCACATAAGCGACTGATAATTTAGCTGTTTGTGCAAAATATATTTTGTTTTCGCTTTGGATTTTAGTATTGTTTTGTTTCTCGTCGTTTGAGTTGTTTTCATCTTTGTTGTTGTTGTTGTTGTCTTTCTCGTTTGGTGTGTGGATACTTGTGACGTTTGTGTTGTTGTTGTTTTTGTTGTCTTTATTGTTGCTGTTGTTGTCGTTGTTGTTGTTGTTGTTGTTGTTGTTGTTGTTTTCAAATTCTTGTGTAGTTGTGGCTACATCTAGTGGTCGGTCAACAGGTGAAGACAATTCTTCCTCTCTCTGACCTCTGCCTTTGGCATCTGCTGCTGTGACAGTGGCAGGGGGAAGCTGTGAGTATGACTTCCCCTTTCCTTCTTTGATTGATGGTGAAGATGCTTCAGCCATTTTTCTCAAAATAGGGTTTTTCGAAGTTTTTCAAAAGATAAAATGTTCACAATACTATTTCGCCCAAAGGCGCAGAATATTTTGAGAGACCGACCAGATCAAAATTTGACCTGGCAGTCCCTCTACAAAATGGTACAAAAATGAAAGTTTACAGTTTACAATTTTCGTATGAATTTAAACAAAAACTTACCGAGCGAGCTCAGCACATGTGTCCATCGTATAGATAGATAGATAGATAGATAGATGGATGAACAGATATGCAGACAAATAAATAAAAACACATTTTTCCTACTGAGGCACACGAGTGAGAAGAACACGGCTTTGTGGTTAGTTGTTTCGATCACGATCGTAAGGTTGTCTTTTCTGTTCCTGGAGAGGCGTTGTGTCTTTAAACAAGAAATGTTATTTTTTTGTTTCTCCAGCTGGCAGAAATAAGGTTCACCGATAATCTAAACGGCCAAACCTTGTCACAAACTGCATCACGTTGAATTCATCTGAGAACTACCTTATCCATTTAGCATTTACATTACTCTACATATACTACTGTATTTTTGTGCTACATGCTTTATCTTACGTAATTATCTCACATGATATGGAATCTAAGAGATTCTGATATTTATTTTGAGAACAATACCTTAACATCAGTATGAGCTGCTGGTTACAGCCAGTTTGAACAGAAAGGGGCGAGAGAATTCTAGTCTAATACGGCCGGTTTAAGTGGTAAAGGGTTAAGAGTATATGTGTCTGTGACATCCTCAGTCATTTTTATTTTAATTTCACGGGCAGGCTTTTCCGTGGATCGAATCAACTGGAATCCTTGTCGATGGAACTGACGAAGATCCAACACACGCTCACAAGACAGTTATATGGGGTTATAGCTATGTATATAGGAATAACCCAATCAGAAAGAATATATCTGAACTATTTAGCATAAAATATATGATACGTATTCATGCCGTCGGCCGCATTCTGTGTAAGTGTGTGATATGCGGCAGCGCTCAATGGACTAAAAGAAGACCAGAGCAATTAACATACGTTATAGAGGCCATGTATATATATATATAAAATTACAAGAAAAGAAGCAGGCTGTGTGGTTACTGTAAGCAATGTGTAAGATGGTAATATGGACGTAAACAAGAGAAGAAAAGAAGCTCTTCATCAGCTGTTAACTGCGGCCAAAACATCTGTGATCAGCAGTTGACAGCTGATGAAGGGCTACTTTTCTTCTCTTGTTTACCTCTCTCTCTCTCTCTCTCTCTCTCTCTCTCTCTCTCTCTCTCTCTCTCTCTCTCTATCTATCTATCTATCTATCTTTATATATAACAAATAGGCTGTGGTAAGATAGCAGGTGGACCATCACGCGCCAGAGTACTCAATACTTAAGGTAGTAGAGTGGGTAATAGGAAAACACTCTTTTCCTATATATATACATATATATATATAAATGAAAGGTATAGAAAATATTGTAGCAAAAAGCCAACTGTATTCCATAATATTTAAGTAAATATAGCGTAAAAATGTGAAAAATAGTTTACGTAAGATGTGGGAAAAATAATTCAAACTCAACTCAAAAAGAATCAGGATATAGATTCATCCAACAGAATTTAGTGAAATCCAGGGAAGAATCAATCGAGCCTTAACTCATGATAAAATAAAGTTTTAAATACTCATCCTTCAATTTGGGACAACTACAAATGATCTGTATAGTCTTGAAGACTATTTCACGAAAACTTTCAGTGGAGATGGTCACGGTTGGAATTCGATCCTCAGCAGAGCTCAACTCGATAACCAAAATTTCTCACTGGTTAATATGCCAAAAAGGGATTTAAAAACAGGCTAGTTCCCCATCATGCGTAATTATGAAAAATAAAACGCACATGTGGAAAGACAGGACTGGTGACGTCAGAATGAGACGAATGCTTGTTTACAAGAAACAACAGTAAAAAAACATTCCGAAAAAAACTCTACAATAAGGAGTTCAGCAAAAAGCAATATTATCGCGGTTTTTTAATAAAAAATACCGGGATTAGTCACAAATAATTTAAGCACTCTAGGAAAGAAATCCGAGTATAAATATATAAATGAAAGGTATAGAAAATATTGTAGCAAAAAGCCAACAGTATTTCATAATATATAAGTGACTATAGCGTCAAAATGGGAAAAATAGTTAACGTAAGATGTGGGAAAAATAATTCAAACTCAAGTCAAAAAGAATCAGGATATAGATTCATCCAACAGAATTTAGTGAAATCCAGGGAAGAATCAATAGAGCCTTAACTCATGATAAAATAAAGTTTTAAATACTCATCCTTCAATTTGGGACAACTACAAATGCTCTGTATAGTCTTGAAGACTATTTTACGAAAACTATCAGTGGAGATGGTAACGGTTGGAATTCGATCCTCAGCAGAGCTCAACTCGATAACCAAAATTTCTTACTGGTTAATATGCTAAAAAGGGATTTAAAAACAGGCTAGTTCACCATCCTGCGTGATTATGAAAAATTAAACGCACATGTGGAAAGACAGGGCTGGTGACGTCTGAATGAGACGAATATATATATATATATATATATGTATGACGAATATATATATATGTATGTATATCTGTATGTAAAAGGTAAACAGAAATAACAACACAATCGGTACAGTATATGGAGGGAATATATTAGTTTAACGCTTGAAATAGCAGGAAGGGTGGTCTTAAGGTTTTGGACGCTAGTCCTTCATCAGAAGAAATAATGATAAATTAGATAGATTGATGGGACGGGTGGGGTGGAATTAGAAAATATGTTATAAGAAAAAAATAACAGGCCCATTCATTGTTGCCTTATATATGTATGAACATTCGCTTGTAAATTGTGAGTATAATCTCACTTGATAGGATATTTATTCATTGTATTTAGTGAAAACAAACTTTACCATTGATTTTTCATGCGGGCCATCTCTGATTCATGTTTTATCTAGAATTATATACTGCCGAGTAATATACGGCTGTAGTATTCTCTCTGTACGGCAGTTTCTGTTGGAAGGTCTATGTTATTTTCATGTCATACAAATGTAGTATTTTTTATTAGCTAAAGCATCCAATAGAAATTTCATACCTATTGTTTTCGTCCCATGTATATATATATATGTATATACTTGCTTATGTATATACATATATATATATACATATATTAATGTATGTTGTATATATATATATACATACATACACACATACATACACACACACACACACATATATATATATATATTTATTAAAATAACAGATTAAAGTTTAAGCAAAGAATCGCTGCTTTCACCCTTAACGGATCTTCTGAATGCTTTACGTTTCTTATATATTTGATATATATATATCGTTATCGAGCCCTCTTTGGATTTTAGTCTTCAAATTTATTATTATTACTATATATATATATATATAACGAAGGATGTGTGGTAAGGAACCAGGTGGACCATAACGCACCAAAGTACTCAATACTTAGGGTAGTAGAGTGGGAAATAGGAAAAAGTATGATCCCGACAGCAGAGCTCAAGCCGTTTCGACGGCTATCTCTCTATATATATATAAATATAAAAACCTCGCAAAACTAATTCATCGCCGTTATATATATATTTAGGGCGGTGGATTGGCAGTATCGGTAGAGAGTCGGACACCATGCTTTACGGTCTGAGTTCAAATCCCGCCGAGCTTCACTTTGCCTTTCATCCTTACGGGGTCGATAACATAGAGCACCATAATACACTGGGTAATTGCTGGCCTTGTGCCAAAAGTAGAAACAGTTATATATATATTTATATATATATAGTGTAGGTTTTATATATATATTTATATATATATAGTGTAGGTTTTTTTCTATTCTATTATATATGTATATACTTATATGTATGTTTGTGTTTGTGTACGTACGTATGTATATATTCATTGGCTGTTGTTGTTTTCATCTCCAAGAACATAATTTATAACGATATTCCTATATTCCTATATTCCTAAATTCCTACATTTCTATATTGCTATATTTCTATATTTTCATCGTGGTAATTCTTGTTCCACCGTTCGCTGGAGATGCCTCTTTCAATAAGATACGACACACCACCATCGGATCGGAGGAAGATATTGACATTATCAGATTATCTGAGTCTTCAATGCCTTCTATGCTGTTTTGTTATTCATGTTCTCTTGTTTCTAAATTTGTGGAATTAATAACATACGTTTTCAGTTTCTCAAAGATAAATTCTATACAAAATTTGTATTTACAAAACTCGCTGAAACCACAGAAGCGAATGGAATAGCAGAGGGGTATTATTAGTAAACATTTTTTTTTTCTTTCTATTTTATACTTTTACTGTTTTGGTTTCTATTACAAACCCCTATTGAAAAACATCTATGGAATATGGTTATTACCATCAATTAAAATGTAGTGCTTTCACTCTGTGATGGTAGAATGATTCTTGTTTTTCTGGGTCTTTCTAAGAGAATGAATAGACACGAAATCAGTATAAGGAAAAAAATGATAGACATATCTCTGTAGAAATCACTGAACATTGACTATCTTAATTATTAGTAAATTTCTACTCACATTCTTTGAAAAATTCCGTCTTTCTTTCTTCTCTTTTCGATCTTTCTCTCTGCCCCCCCCCCCACTCTCTTTGTTTTTCTCTTTCTCTATATCCTTTACTTTCCTCTGTTTCTCTCTCTCTCCCTCTCTCCTTTCTTTCTCTCTTCCTTTCTCCCCCTCATTATTTCTCTCTCTTTCCCTCACTCTCTTTGTTTCTCTCCTTCTCTATATTATTTTCTCTCTCTCTCCCTCTTGCTCTTTCTCCCTTTCTCTCCCTCTCACTATGTGTGACTGTGTATGTGTGTCTCCCCATGACATCAATCATTCTTAATTATGATTTTATTGGATCCTTTAAACGACGAGATTTGCACTTTTCTCTTTCCTACTTTACATTTACTTGCCTTTCATACATACATACATACATACATACATACATACATAAATGCATATATACATACATACATACATACATACATACATACATACATACATACATACATACATGCATATATACATACATACATATATACATACATACACACATGCATACATACTTACATGTATACATCTATATACACATACATATGAACATACATGCATATATACTTACATACTTACATACTTACATACATACAGACTTACATACAGACTTACATACGAATATACATACATATTTACATACATACATACATACTTACATACATACATACATACATACATACATACATACATACATACATTTATACATAGACTTACATATCTATGCGATGGCTGCAAACTCTGCTAAGAGTACTGCAATTGCTTGGAGGATTATAGAGTTTGGTGCACGTTTAGGCTACGGCCAGCCACACGAACCTGTAACATATCCTGAACAAGCAATGCCTGTGCTTTAAAGGTTTTTAAGTGGGGGAAAGGCCAACTCGACCAACTCGGGCCTTTAACTCCCAGGTGAAAAAAAAAAGTAGTATTTGGATGGCCGTTGACTCTGCTGAGTTCCTCCACCCTTTGCCGGGTCTTGTATTTCATCATACCGGGTGTCCAAATATCACCCTCCTCACCAAGTGAGCTAGGTGGGGTTGCCGGTTTAGTCACCGTCGTTCGACCACCATGAGACAGCTTGTACTGGGTTAGATGTTACCAGTAGTACTCGAGAGCGACTTGACATACCTATATACACACCTACATACATACACACATACATACACATATGCATACATACATATTTGTGTGTTTCTATATATATATATATCTATTATATATATATATATATAAATGACATATTAAGGAGGGAGGCTGGGTGGGTTGTAGCGTTGTAGGAAGAGCACCATGCAAGGTTAATCGCCCCTGATACGTACATCTAAACACACACGCACGTATATATCTCTCCGTCCTTAGTGAATCTCTCTCTCTCTCTCTCTCTCTCTCTCTCTCTCTCTCTCTCTCTCTCTCTCTCTCTCTCTCTCTCTCTCTTCCTATCCCTCTATATATACATACGAATATATACGTTCTGATTCTGTGTGTACAGGAATTTTTTCCCATTATTTTCTCTCATAATAGATTTTAATTTCATATCTTATATCCAAATTAAAGATTTCTGATGAACTGATTCAGACGCCTCTGTTAGAATTGTCTGACTTCGTGAAACCTTGGGTAATGGAGTAATTATATTGTGTTGTTTATTACATAAATACATAAGTACATAAACACACACACACACACACACACACACACACACACACACACACACACACACACACACACACACACACACACACACACACACACACACACACACACACACACTCACACACACACACACGCTCACACACACACATATATATATATATATATGTTTATTCACATATTGTATGCATATTTACATACCTACATACATACATACATGGGAACATTGATGCATATACACATAAAATCCGCCCCACACGTACACACATACATACATACACTTTTGTATACATGTATTACAGCTAAATTATTCTATCACCAAAAGACAACCGCATTCATCTTTCTGTCTCCGTAGAGCTTTTTTTTGTTAAACCTTGTACATATTGAACACAACATGAAGGCGGTACTGCTGTACAGATGTGAAACTTGGAAGACAACAAAGAAGATGCAGCAGAAGACCCAGACATTCTTCAACACCATACTGAGGTACATCTACAACATCAAATGACTGGAGAAGATCAGAAACAAAGATATGTGGAAGTGAGCAGGACAGGAACCAGTGGCAAAGGAGATTCTGAGGAGGAAGGGGAGCTGGATTGGACATACACTCAGGAAACTAGCATCCAACACCACACACCAAGCCCTTGTAGGGTAAGAGGAAGAGAGGCCAGCCCCGTGGAAGCTGGAGGCACATCACTTGGGAGAAATTAAGAAAACAGGAAGCCAACTGGAGTGGAGTGGAGAGAACAGCCCATGATTGTATACGATGACGATGGAGGGTCGTCAATGGCCTATGCTCCACAGAGAGTGATGTGGTTGAATGAGGATGAGGATGATATCGAACACAATCCAGAACTTAACTCAAATAGAAAGTCAAAGTTTTCCTAGTATACTTTCGGCGGCGATAACGTACTCCCGGATACCAAATTATCATCATCGTCATCAGGTAGCCTCTGCCGAAATGAACTCAACAATTGATCTCCACGTTGGTCTGTCGTTATTGCCGTTGTCAAATCCTGGATTTCAATACCAGAATATCTGGAGATGACATCGGGGTAGGAGAGATTGCGCCCCCTGTTATTAGTGACTTCTTGTGGTTTCCAAAGCACTAATGGGGACACAGCTTCGTAGGTGGCACGATGGCAGTGGCCGGCAAATCTTATTCTCCTTTTACCTACAATGACATATATGTGTGGGAGGCCGGTATATATCCCTCTCAAAGACAGTGTCGCCAGCTTATGTTATGAATGCAGGTGAGTGTAGGTGCCATCACAGCGCGTTTGTTGTTTGGATGAAAGCGTCCATGTTTCACTTCCATATAGCAAGATTATAGTGGTGTTGTGTTGAATAAGCGAGAGTTTGGAATAAGCGGATGAGTGAGAATAAATGGAGAAATTAGAATAAGCAGCAGAGGGTCGGAATCGGTATTTTTTTTAGATTAACTCCATTGATTACAAAAAATAAGGAAGAACTACAATTAGTCGTTTAGTTTACATATTAAGACCGACAACCCATCCTATTTATTTTATAGCATAAGAGATTTATAGTAATGTACATTTTTTTTTGTCACTTATGTTTATTTTTAATGTATGAAGAAAATAAAAATTAAAAATTTTCCAGAGATAGATTAACAAAATTTAATGAGATGTGGTTTGGGGTGGAAAACCTGGGTGGATTAAGTGGGGGAGGGGAAAGTTATTCGAGAACCCCCGAGAATAATTAATTAACTAATGAATAAAGGCCAACTAGCAGTGAAACAACTATTACAAAGAGAAATAAAGTATATTTTCACGTATGTTTATGTTTACCAGTACGTAATTACACCATCTAAAATAAATATCCTCTTATTTTCTAATTACACATTGTGTTGACGTGATTAAGTTATATACACACAAATTATATATATATATATATATATTTCTGTGTTAATATCATAGATCTGCAACACACACAAATCTATCTATCTATCTATCTATCTATCTATCTATCTATCTATCTATCTATCTATCTATCTATCTATCTATCTATACACAGACACACACACACACACACACACACATATATATATATATATATGCATATACATTTATGTATATATATATATTATATACATATATATACATATATATATAAATATATATATATATATATATAAATATATATATATATATATATATATATATATATATATATACAGAGGTTATATTTAATTTGTTGGGATTCAACAAGCTTAAGCAATTTTATAACTGATATAAAGCACTCAACAATATAGTGGAGTAAATTCACAATATATTAATAAATGGAAACTATATTTATAAAACCATATTTATTTTATTATACATATTTCAAGGGCCACCAAGGCAAATTATGGTGCACTTTCATCAGATAAAATACAGATTTGTTTTATAAATAAATATTGACATACCCGGAAAAAAAGACAACCTTAACGGTTGGAGCTCCAACCGTTAAGGTTGTCTTTTTTTCCGGGTATGTCAATATTTATTTATAAAACAAATCTGTATTTTATCTGATGAAAGTGCACCATAATTTGCCTTGGTGGCCCTTGAAATATGTATAATAAAATAAATATGGTTTTATAAATATAGTTTCCATTTATTAATATATTGTGTATATATATATATATATATATATATATATATATATATATATAAATAACGGCGATGAATTTGTTTTGCATGGTTTTTGATATGAAATCCTGGGTCGAAACAAATATTGTTATACTTGGGGAGGGTCATATTGCTGTAACAATATTGCGAGAAATAATTGTTTCTACTTTAGGCACAAGCCAGCAATTACCCAGTATATTACTGGTACTTTATTTTATCGACCCTGTAAGGATGAAAGACAAAGTCAACCTCGGCGGGATTTGAACTCAGATCGTAAAGGGACGTAACTATGCTTGAAAGCATGACGTCCGACTCTCTACCGATACTGCCAATTGCCAGAAATAATAACAGAACACACTCACTGTTTGGTTGGTTTTCGCTTCTGTATAATTTATATCTCCATAGTTAATTCATTTGGCCATAAATGTTTATCACTGACTGACCATCGGTCAAAATACAGATATAAATACATATATATAGTCTAACAAAGTTCTTTCGTTGCACATCTGCAACATCATCAGTGGTACTATTATCATGGTTCGCCTGCTGTATTGTATGTATTGTAATGTCTACGCCATATATTTATATCTGTATTTTTGACCGTTGGTCAGTCAGTGATAAACATTGAAGGCCAAATGAATTAACTATGGAGATATAAAAGATACAGAAGCGAAAACCAATCAAACAAACCATGAGTGTGTTTTGTTATTATTTCTGGCAATATTATTACAACAATATGACCCTCCCCAAGTATATATATATATATATATATATATAATTCATGAAAGAAGAGTGACATGGTTCGCTATACAATAGGGGCTTTACTCACATTGCTGACAATTCTTTCTTTGATCTGGTAGGTCTAGAGTTCGCTATACGCCTGATTATGCGCCAATCGATTTCCAATACTTTGTTTATAACCAGTCGTTTTCATCGTATTATTCTTATTATTATTATGAACATCTCAACGTATCCCTAATATTATTCATCATGTACTATATATCTACCATGCATATTTTACTATTTTATTACCTTTATTGCTTCTATTATTGTTGTTATCACTGTCTTAATTATACACGATTTGTTATTGATACTGTGAAAACTAAACCCCCACGATTCGAACTAACAATCCCTACCTTTAGTATAGGCCACTTAAATAACGAATCTACAACTCTATTTAACACCACATAAAAACTATCATCATCACTAAATTAATCAAACGAAAATGTTTATCTGTCAAATAAAAAATAAAAAGTAAATCTCCGGTTTATTGCCAGAATACCTACAGCACAGTGGATATCTCATAAATTCTGTCTCCAAGTACATCTTAGTGGTTACTGTTATCTAGTCGCCACCCAATCACTATATCTAATGTACCCTATAGCAGTTTTCACACGTCAATTCCATACATCTGTATCATATCAGTTTGTTTAACATGCTAGATTCTTCATTATACTCTATCTCTTATTTATATTGATGTTATTATTTTAACTATCTGCTATCTAGTTATTTTATTTTATCATTGATATTATTGTTCTGGTTTAATACCACACCTATATAAAAACTATGCCTTATGTATCTTCTTCATTTCGCCCGCTCTGATGAAAACGACTGGTTATATACAAAGTATTGGAGATCGATTGGCGCATAATCAGGCGAATAGCGAACTCTAGACCTACCAGATCAAAGAAACAATTATCAGCAATGTGAATAAAGCCCTTATTGCATAGCGAACCGTGTCACTCTTCTTTCTTGAATTATTATTACTCCAAGTATAAACTACATAGAAATCACCGCGAACTCGCAGCATAACTATGGAAACGTTTTGTTGAGTCAAACTAAGCCACACGTTAATACTATCAACTACACGAACTACTCCAACTGGACTACATCTAAGTGGACTGCTATAACGATAACCTGTTATCCCATATATATATATATATATATATATATATATATATATATATATATATATATATATATATATATATATATATATATATATATATATATATATATATATATATATATATATATATATATATATATATATATATATATATATGGGATAACAGGTTATCGTTATAGCAGTCCACTTAGATGTAGTCCAGTTGGAGTAGTTCGTGTAGTTGATAGTATTAACGTGTGGCTTAGTTGTATATATATATATATATATGGTGGCTGCCAACTCGTTTTCGAGTACGGCCACTACCTTATATCCATGTAGGAGAACCCCTACCGATGCGCTGAACGAGTGTGACTTTTTAGTCCAGCCAGTGGCTTGAAAACTCTGGTACAAACACTACACCTGTGACAATTATTGACACATAGTGCTGGGCCCATGGCACCATGTGACGACAAGTGCAGAGAGATCTCCAGATATAAAGCAATGCCTGTGCCGTGAAGCTTTTATAGTGAGCAAAGGCACTGCACAAAGCCAGTCCCACTCTCTTAACAAAGATGATATTTACCAAAAAGAAGAACAAGTCAACATCATTTGATACCATCAGGGTTGCAGGTGTTATATCAGAGTTTTCCTTCTCCTAGAATTCTGCCTTGACAAAGGCTAAGGGGTCATCTCTCCCGGTGATTTTGGATGGCCATTGACTCTTAAGAGCTCCTTTGCCCTTTGACAGGTTTTGTTTTTAGTCCTGCAGGATGTCCAAAGTCACCCTCCTCACCAAGAAAGCTTGGTGGGGTTGCCAGTTTAGTCACCAACGACCCGACCATGAGACAGGTTGTATATATATATATATAAATGAAAGTATAGAAATTATTGTGAGCGTGAAGCCAACAGTATTTCATAATATATAAGTGACTATAACGTCAAAATGGAAAAATAGTTATATATATATAAGGGAAAAAGTTGAAATCGAAAATGCAGCTGGAATCTTTTTTTTTAAATATATATTTATTTGGTTCCTTTACCGGTTTCACAGTTCTGCTTTTCAAATGTAGAATTGAGATGGAAGGTTTGTGGGTTTTCTCACATCTGTGAGAAAAACCACAAACCCTCCATCCCAATTCTACTTTTGAATAGCAGAATAACTGCGAAACTGGTAAAGGAACCAAATAAATATATATTTAAAAAAAAAAAAAACTCCAGTTGCATTTTCGATTTCATCTTTTTTCCTTATACATTCACCCGTGTAGGACACCTCGGTTTTCTTTTCATTTTGTAAGAAAACCTCACTTTATATATATATATATATATATATATATATATATATATATATATATATATATATATATATATATATATATATATATATATATATATTTACATATATATATATATTTGTCTATTGTAGATCTATGTGACTTATCGTCAGTATGGCTTTCTTTGCATTCGACTTTCAATTTTCACTTCCCATTGTTTCATCATTTCACGGTCACTTTCTTTCGCTATCTATGACCCCTCTCTCTCTCATTCTCACCCTCTTTCCGGTCTCGTTTCCATTTCAGGCTCCCCTCTCTACTTCTAACATTTGTCACTTTCGATTTTCGTCATACCATCGGTGGATTAAGATTAGTATACAGTGACTTAGTAGGCATGGTAACTGGATGAAATATCTCATTGACCAAACAATGTCTGGAAGTCTTTAGAGATATTTAGATCGATCGAAAACACATGCTATCAGTGAAAACATCAACAGCACCATCAACAACAGAAACACCAGCTTAACACCCCATAACCACCCCCATAACACCAATAAATAGCAAACAAACAAGAGAGAGAGAGAGTGCTCTCCTCTTCCCCTCATGTAGACATTCTACATTCTAGAAATAGCAGCAAATTCTCCTTTGAAGAACACTACATACCTTTGAAAAAAGAAGTGCAGAACGAATTATATAATCAAGGGCATTCAAGACCTGTCAAATCCCTCAATCCGACGGGGATCTCCCACCCAATTTGGGGTGGGTGAGAGATGTTTTCTCTTGTGAAAATGGATATAGCTTTAATTATGTTAAATCTCCCCATTTTGCCTCATTTCTCATGGTAGTCCTCGTTTGTATTTTTTAGAGGTTGGTAGGTCTGGTATTTATAAACAAGGCAGTGAATTATCAGAGTTGTTAGGGTCTCCATTGTAAAACGCCTAGGCCACTGTGCTCTGAGTTCAGTTTCCAAAGAGGTCAACTTTGTCTTTGAAGGTCTACAAAATATAGTAACAGTCTTGTACTGAATTTTGCTCATTCTCTATCTCTTATTACCAATCTCTCTCTATCTCCTCCTTACTTTCTTCATCGCCAAGCTCACACTATATGCATATGACCACTTCTGACCGATGTTTTCTACTTTGTTATATGCAAATAAGCATCTCCAGCAAGTGATCATCACGCAAACTTCTATGAAAACTCTAGTCTATTTCATGCCAGTACTTTTTGACTAAATGTCACTGGTGAAAGATTAACAAATCTTGAAACAGCACTGTCTGACATTCTCAGAACATGCTGGCAACTTAATGATATTTTCACCGAGCAAAATAGAAAAAAATATAATATTTTTCCTCTTGTTACATTACGAAAAAAATGTATTTTTTTTTTTTCGGCAGCGAGTCTACCACTTCATTTTTTATATCTTTTAAAAAAAAATCTATTTGTTTGTTTGTTTGTTTGTTTCTTTCTTTCTTTCTTTTTTTCTTTCTCCCTTTCTCTCTCTCTCTCTCTCGCGCGCGTGCAATCTTTCTGAACGACCGACGAGAGGAAAGTGTACTCAATACCGAAGTAGAGTTTAAATATTAATTTATTATGGTGAAGGGGAGAGTCTCATTACACTCAAGTTTTACTTCACACTCACAGGTTCATCAGACGATATATGTTTCTATATCTTTAGACAAGGGTGTACGCAGCATGATCAAATTATTAAGAATTTCGCTTCCCGATCGTTAGGTCCCGGGTTAAATTCCACTGCATGATATCTTGAGCAAGTCTGATTTAACATAGCTTCGGGTTGATCCATTCCTGAGTGAAATTGAGTTGGCTGAAACGTTTTGGAAGCCAGGATTGTAATCTGTAATGAAATGGCCGGCCTTGTCACATATTGTGTCTCAATGGACCTCATAGAGAATTTACATTAAGGATTATATGCGAGTTTGAAATGTTCAGCCTTTTAGATATAAATTTCCTGAGCTGGCTGTTCCGTTGATTGAAAAACTGAAATAGAGATCGTCGAAATCGACGGAGGCCCGCACCATAATTGTGTATAGTCTAAGTATTAAACATTTTTCAGACCAGTAAAATGTTTCATTTTATCTTGGGATTACAAATGATTGGTTGTTTTTCAGATATTTAGCTGTCATTTACTAGTTCTATTAAAGTAAATAAAAGGAATCCTCTCTCGGGAGACCCCAGATTTAAGTCATAGAAGTGAATTTGGATGAATATACATACACAAAACGGTGCTAAGTAATAGAAGTCACCGTTAATTAGTTTACGTGGATATAGTTCGTTTTTCATACCCAAGGGTAAAAAGATAATTAAAAGTCAGTTATTTTGCATTTATGTAAAATACTATTTACTTTTTAACGTGAAAGAGAAAATGTACACACATTACTTTTTAAATTGAAAGAGAAAATGTACACAAATTACTTTTTATGTTCTACATATTAGAAGGAGAAAAGAATAAAAATAAACACAAACAAAATCATATAACCACGGATGGAGGAGAGAAAAAGAAACTACAATTTAGTATGAAACAGGTTTGCTTAGGATTGAAATTCCACCAACGGTTTACTTCATTGAGGAAGGGGGATAAAATAATTCCGCTTAACATTCATGTTTCAACTTTAGTTTTTGTATTTTATTTAAAGGTACATTATCTCAATACTGAAGGTGCGTGACTTAGTGGTTAGAGCGTTAAGCTCACAATCGTAAGCTTCTGAGTTCGAAACCAAGACTGGGTTGTGTTGTGCTCTTGAGCAAAACACTTTATTTCAAGTTGCTCCAGTTCACTCAGCTGTAGAAATGAGTTGCGACGTCACTGGTGCCAAGATGTATCCCTTGGACAGCATCGAGAGCGTGGGTAAGGGTGCCTGGTGTGTATGGCCAACTGATGGCCTTCCACAAACACACATTGCCCAGGCTTGTGCCTCGGACGAGAACTTTCATGGCTTCATGGCTTTAATCATAGGTGTGGTCGATCAGAGTCGACCCGGGGCTGAATTACAAAAGCAACAACTTAATTATGTTATTAATCACATCACCAAAAGCTGTTTTTATTTTAATTCTCATGTGCACATTCTTTGTGTTTACCATTTATTAATATTCTTCACGGCAATTATATAATTGCAGTCAAAACTTGCTGTTGAAAAAAATATATAAAAATATAAGTGCCAACTGTCTCAATAGATCTTTCTAATGTTAACGTAAATAGAATGAATCGATTAAAACCGAGTTACAAAATGTGGACGAAGCTTCGAAAAATCTGAAGCTTATCTCCAAATCTATGTCAGATATTGGCATTTTGTTTCTGTCTAGACAGGATCCTTCAAATATATAAACAAGTGAATAATGATATTTTGAAGATATTCTGATATATTTCTCATGGAAGTTTATCGTCACAAGTTCACTTAAATCGTTACAGTCGAGTTGTGAATTGGACGTACTCTGAGACTAGCTTTAAATATAAAATTTAGAATCGAAGACACTCTTCTATTTCCTCAGAGGATTGGCACAAATTCAGGCAGTTATCAGAGGTATAGACGATTAAATCTTCTTCGGATTATTAATGTTTGCCGTTGTTGTTTAGTCACAGTCGGCGCCTGATCGAGTCAACCTATGATGCATTCCAACCGTGACATTTCCATTTTCCTTATGTGCAGAGAGCCCATAATCACATAATGGTTTCTTATATAGACACAAGGCCAGCATTTTTGGGGAGCAAGGGAAAGTCGATTAAATCAACCCCAGTGCGTGACTGGTACTTTATTTTATCGACACCGTAAGGATGAAAGGCAAAGTTAAACTCGGCGGGATTTGAACCCATGATCTCATAATAATCCTGTTATTATCGAAGATTATGTGTGTGTGTGTGATCTGAAGCGGACTTGTTTGCTACTGACAATATATTCAGGTTTCGTCGTTAGCTGGGTGTGTTGCTCGTAAACTCGACCCAGGAAGAATTTGCACTTAAACTTAAGCGGAATAAACTACTAGTATCATTATTAATTTCCTCAGTGTATGTTTTTTTTGGCAGTGTATGTTTTAGTTAGACAGTTTTAGATTCGGTTCAATTTTTTTTGGCAGTGTATGTTTTAGTTAGACAGTTTTAGATTCGGTTCAATTTTTTTTGGCAGTGTATGTTTTAGTTAGACAGTTTTAGATTCGGTTCAATTATTTTTGGCAGTGTATGTTTTAGTTAGACAGTTTTAGATTCGGTTCAATTTTTTTTGGCAGTGTATGTTTTAGTTAGACAGTTTTAGATTCGGTTCAATTTTTTTTGGCAGTGTATGTTTTAGTTGGACAGTTTTAGATTCGGTTCAATTATTTTTGGCAGTGTATGTTTTAGTTAGATAGTTTTAGATTCGGTTCAATTTTTTTTTGGCAGTGTATGTTTTAGTTAGACAGTTTTAGATTCGGTTCAATTATTTTTGGCAGTGTATGTTTTAGTTAGACAGTTTTAGATTCGGTTCAATTTTTTTGGCAGTGTATGTTTTAGTTAGACAGTTTTAGATTCGGTTCAATTTTTTTTTGGCAGTGTATGTTTTAGTTAGACAGTTTTAGATTCGGTTCAATTATTTTTGGCAGTGTATGTTTTAGTTAGACAGTTTTAGATTCGGTTCAATTTTTTTGGCAGTGTATGTTTTAGTTAGACAGTTTTAGATTCGGTTCAATTTTTTTGGCAGTGTATGTTTTAGTTAGACAGTTTTAGATTCGGTTCAATTTTTTTGGCAGTGTATGTTTTAGTTAGACAGTTTTAGATTCGGTTCAATTTTTTTTGGCAGTGTATGTTTTAGTTAGACAGTTTTAGATTCGGTTCAATTTTTTTTGGCAGTGTATGTTTTAGTTAGACAGTTTTAGATTCGGTTCAATTTTTTTTGGCAGTGTATGTTTTAGTTAGACAGTTTTAGATTCGGTTCAATTTTTTTTGGCAGTGTATGTTTTAGTTAGACAGTTTTAGATTCGGTTCAATTCCCGCCGCAGTCAACTTTGCCTTTCGGGATGGAAAAAAAAGTATCAATTCAAAACTAGGATTAATTTAATTGATTTTCTCTCCTTCACGCCAAAATTAGAAACCGTTACTTAGTTTTGCCACAAACTATTTCTTTCTAGAGAGCTCTTTATTTATTACTGAAAGAAACCAACGATTTATGTCTTACATTAAGAAATATTTCTTAATATGTTTTATTAATTATTATTATGTATTTCCCAGTATAGGTGATACATAGCACATCGATTGAAATCGACTTCTGTAAATGAGTAATATTTATTGCATAGAGGCTTGAAGGATAAAAATCAAATATAACTTATGATGGATTCGAACTCAGACCCTAAGAGCACACATATTAATATATTTTAAAAAAACACAATGTCAGAGGCTTACCGCATCTGAAAATTTCCCCGCCATAATTGTGTAAAAGCTGCATTTATTTTTTCAAAAGATGATTGTTTCTACTTTTGGCACAAGGCCAGTAATTATCCCGGTGTATTACTGGTACTTTATTTTATCGACCCCCGTAAGGATGAAAGCCAAAGTTAACCTCGGCGGGATTTGAACTCAGATCATAAAGGGACGTAACTCTTTGCTGCAAAGTTTGGCGTCAGACACTCTACCAATACTGCAATGCCTCGAAATTATTAATGAGAAATACGTAGAAATAGGATTTTGTATTGAAACAAAAAAGAACGGTACATAAGCTGAACTAGCATAAAATTTGAAAGGAATCAATCGTCAAATAGAACCAAGGAGATAATATTCACATTGGCCTTATAGAGCAACATAAAATATAGTATTTTGCTCAAGAACACAACGTGCTGCTCAGCCTAGGAATCGAACCCGTTTATGAGCGTGGAGGCCACGCGCATTCAAAAACAAAAAGTTACAACTGGCGATCAAAATTAGTTGGGGGCAGTCAGCTAAACCGTATGCTTTGCATTCGATTCTCTGGAGCTCACATTGGAATAAGACTTGGTTTCGTGTGAACACCGCATCTATCGTTTAATGTGCAGACGTGCGTGACACCATGGCGCACTCGTTCGTTCGATGCGGCGTGCATACGGTACAGCATTAGTTAGAAACCTCATGTTCGCCCAAGCGTGCGTTTCAATGCTCAGGAAAGTCTGTATGTGTGTATGTTGTATCTGTGTGTAAGCGCAAAAGGGGAGGGGTTGATTATGTATGTGTGTCAAATGAGAGATGGTTGGACGTGTGAGAGTAAACTGTATGAGAATGCTTGCGAGCGAGTTCATATGTGTATGCCTGTGTATGCATGCATTTTGTTAACATGTGTGAGTGTTTCCGTACATGCGTGCGCGTCAGAGTACATACATCCGTTTGCGTTCGTGTGCGTGATCATGTGTACATTGCGTTAGTGCTTGTCTTTATACATCTGATTATTGAATGCGTCTATATGTACGTAATCCTGGGTGTATGCATGTATATATAACGACTTACTCATACGTCTATGCATATATATATATATATATATATATATATATATATATATATATATATATATATATATATATATATATATATATATATATATATATATATATATATACACATACACACACACATATATACATATATATACACACACAAATATATATATATATACATATATATATATATATATTACGTATATATATATATATATATATATTAATATATATATATATATATATATATATATATATATCTTTGTAAATATATATATATATATATATATATATTTAAAAATACATATATATATATTAATATATATATATATATATATATATATATATATATATATATATATATATATATATATATATATATATATATATTAATATATATATATATATATATATATATATATATATATATATATATATATATGTGTGTATGTGTGTGTGTGTGTTTGTAAATATATATATATATATATATATATATGTGAGTGTATGTTTGTATATATATCTATCTATATACATACATATACACATACAGAGAATATTACTGTCGAGAGAATGATATATGATAGAACCCCGTGTCAGAAAAAGTGAGAAAGTGCAAGGATATATTTCTGTGCATGCATGTACTTATAAATGTGCGTTTAAATGGGTAGCACGCGCACAACCCAAGATTGTACACGTGTTGGGTGTGAGAGGCGGAATAAGGTAAAGTAATGAGTGAAGAGTGAAACATTGCGAAGGAGAGTGCGTGAAAATACAGAGAACCGGATACGCAAGATAAAAATCATGTAAGTGTGTACGATATATATATATATATGTACACGAATATATATATACACATACACACAAACACACACACACACACATATATATATATATATAAATCGTACACTCTCACACACTCACATATATAATTGTTTCTACTTTGGGCACAAGGCCAGCAATTACCTAGTACATTACTGGTACTTTATTTTATCGACCCCGTAATGATGAAAGGCAAAGTTAAACTCGGCGGGATTTGAAAATGTAATCTGATTAGTCAGATCAGCTCGTATACAGGAAACTAACTAGCCAGTCTGCTAATATGCAAATCAGGCCGATCAGTCACTGTATATTTTAGAAAATATCTTATATTTTCAATAGCGCTATCAGATGGCTGGGGAACAGTGAACTGTACTGACGAAGGGTGATTCCCAGAAACATTAGTGTCTGTAGTTCTCTTTACATGCCAAACCAAGAGCAAAAAAAAGGGACTCATTCTACTGACATGGCATCAAAAATGAGGCTGTTTGCATAATTGCAAACAAACTGAATATTATTATTAATATTCGAAAAACTCAGATTACATTTATTGTATTCAGCCATGTGGAGCGATAATTTTAAAAAAATGATATATATATATATGCCGTTATGGCATTAGCTTGTGCCAAGCTGAAAGGTTATTGAAAGACACTGTTGTCTGTTATATAAAAACTATATATATATATATATATATATATATATATATATATATATACAATGATATTAAATAAATGGAAACTATATTTATAAAACCATATTTATTCTATTATATATATTTCAAGGGTACCAAAAATTATATATATAAATATATATATATATATATATATATATACATATATACAATGATATTAAATAAATGGAAACTATATTTATAAAGCCATATTTATTATATTATAACGTACCTGAGTACTCAATAGAGTTGTGACACAACTTCTCATGGTCAAATTCAAAAAAAGTAAATTTCAAATTTCATGGATATGATATTTTAAGGGTGTGGATATGTATGTAAAGAACTTGAGAGAGGTGCGTTACTATAATGTGTATATATTTACATATATATAACATATATATAATATATATATATATAGAATCATTAGAACATCTGACTGATAGAATCACAAGTCAGGTGTCTTTTTTGTTAGATCGAAAAATACCACGTACATTTATCGATCATATTCACGAGTTTTCGCATAAATAATATCATCAGCTTCATTTCCAGTTTGCAAAGGACATTGGGATTCAGGATATAATCGATATATCAACTGCATGTATGAAATCAGGACATTTCTAATAATTGAACGTTGTATTCACATGTGATGGTCTCACACTGATACATTTTGTCTTTTTGTTTATCATCATCACCATTTAACGTCCATCTTCCACGCTGGCATATAGATGAATAATTGAAGGTCAGCCT
>OZ024744.1:86161253-86165858 GCA_964016885.1 Eledone cirrhosa
CTCTGAGTAATTGCTGGCCTTGTGCCAAAAGTAGAAGCAATTATATATATATATATATATACATGTATATATATATATATATATATATAGAGAGAGAGAGAGAGAGACATCTATATTTATGTGAATATGATGTGTGTGAGTTTGTGTGAATATATACATAAATACATATATATATATATATGTATATATATATATATGTATATATATATATGTATATATACGAGTTTGTGTGAATATATACATTAATACATATATGTGTGTGTGTATATATATATGTATATATATATATATATATATATATACATGTATATATATATATAGATATATATATATAATACAATATATAATAAAATATATATATATAATAAAAACTCACACATATATATATTATATATATATATATGTATATGTATGTATATATATTCGTATAAATGTATACATATGTATATAATGCGCATATATATATATATATATATATATATATACACTTATATCTCTCTCTCTTTCTCTATATATATATATATACATATATATAATATAATATATATATATATGTAGAAGTTATATTTAAATTGTTGGGATACAACAAGCAAATATTTTTATAACTGATATAAAGCACGCAACAAATAATTGGAGTAAAAATACGATATTAACAAATGAGCTTCCAACAGTAATGGTTGCATTCTTTAAGGGTATGTCAATATTTATCTATAAAACTACTCTATATTATATTTTATCTGATGAAAGCCCACCATAATTTAACTTGGTGTCCTTGAAATATGTATAATGAAATAAATATGTTTTTATAAATATAGTTTCCATTTGTTAATATATCGTATATATATAGTATATTTATGTATATATTATATTTATATATATTGTATATATATATATATATATATTATATATATATATATATATATATATTAATATATTATATATATGTATATATGAATATTATATATATATATATATATATATATATATATATATATATATATATATACATATATATACACACACATTTTATATGTATATACACGTGTGTGTCACGCAGCGTACGCATGTGAATGTGTATCTGTGTGGGGGTGCTAATGCGTTTATCTATATGCAATACTGATGTGCGGTAAATCTAAAGCGGTAAATATTAAATCGTCCATTCCTTACAATTATTTACATTAAAACATATCACCGTTTAAACAGCCTGGGAAAATTACTTTTTATGTATAATACACCCAAACATATGTATAAATATATATATATATATATATATATATATATATATATATACATATATATATATATATATATATATATAAATATATTATATAAATGTATATATATGTAATATATACATATGTATAGATATATGTATTATATATATATATTTATGTGTGTGTGTGTGTGGTGTGTGTGTGTGTGTGTGTGTGTGTGTGTGTGTGTGTGTGGTGTGTGTGTGTGTGTGTGCGTGTGTGTGCGTCTGTGTGTGTTAGTGTGTGTGTGTGTCTGTGGTTTATGTGTGTATTTGCTAGGAAGGGCACGTAAGGAGGAAAGAACCACCTGCAAATATAGTTCTATTCATACCTTCTATATATTTAATATTTTTTCTTTCTATCTATCTATCTATCTCTCTATCTTTCTCTCTATATATATAGTAATAATAATAAATGTGAAGACTAAAATCGAAAGAGGGCTCGATAAGGATAAATATATATCAAATATATAAGAACCGGTAGAGCAAATATTTATTAAAATAACAAGATTAAAGTTTAAGCAAAGATTCGCTGCTTTCACTCTTAGCGGGATCTTCTGAAACTAACCAATCCTTTGTTTAAACTTTAATCTGTTATTTTAATAAATAAATAATATATATATATATATATAATATTATATACAAAATTTATATTATATTATGTATGATAAATAATAATTGTTTCTACGTTTGACACAAGACCAGCAAATTACACGGTATATTAGTGGTACTTTATTTTATCGACACCCGTAAGGATGAAAGGCAAAGTTAACCTCGGCGGGATTTGAACTCAGAATGGCAAGGGCCGTAACTCCAAGCGTCAAAGCATGGCGTCCGACCCCTATACCGATACTGCCAATCTACCAGCCATAGGGATATTTATGTGGGCAACTATATGAAGGGTTAACTCATATATTTGTTCATTGTACCATATTGTTTGTTAATTATTTCCGTTTTACAATTTTCATAAATACACACACACACAAACTTTATATTTCCACATATGTGTGGGGGAGTTTATATATATATATATATATATATATATATATACGTTATTCCGGGTTGAATCGGAAGTAACCACAGTAAGTAAGGTACTCAATACAATGCAGAGTATAAAAGTTTTAATATAGAAGAGATTCTACAGGACTAGAACTGTTTCATTCTTTAAAAATCATCAGGATTCCTGATGATTTCTAAAGAATGAAACAGTTTCTAGTCCTGTAGAATCTCATCTATATTATATATATATATATATATATATATATATATATATATATTATATATATATATTATGTGTGTGTGTGTATGTATATATATACATATATAGTAAGACATATATGCGATCAAATGACATATATATATGTATGTATGTATATATATATATTATGTATATTTACACATATATAATTGCGTGAATGCGACTGTATATTATATATATATATATATATATATATATATATATATATATATATATATATACATAATATATATTATATATATATATATATATAAATATATATATATAGTACATAATATATATATATATATATATATATATATTATATATATATATATATGTGTGTGTATATATATAAGTAAATATATATTTATAATATATAAATATAAATATATATATACATACAGTCTACATGTATATATATATATCATAGTATATATATATATATATATATATATATATATATATATATATATATATATATATATATATATATATATATTATATATATATATATATATATTATATATTATATATATATATACTATATTATTATATATATATATAAATATAATATATATATAATATACATATATACTTATATATATATTTATACTATATTATATATATATATATATATAGTACAGCATACGAAAGTTACCGAATTTGTTTCAGTGAAATCCAGCCATGACCCACTCACTCAACGAGATAACAAGCTTGTTGTTTTGAAACTACAATTTGAATTACCGAGTGGACATATAACAGTTAATTAGCATCATGGCAGTGTTTTGGTACCATCCCATGTATATATATTATAAATATATATATATATTATATCTATATCTATATCTCTCTCTCTCTCTATATATATATATATATAATTACATATATATATATACATATAATATATATCTATTATATATACTATATATATATATATATATATATATATATCTATTACTATATATATATATATATGCATGTATATATATATATATATATATATATATATATATATATATATATATATATATATATATATATATATATATATATATATATATATGGGACATAACGCACCAAAGTACTCCAATACTTAGGGTAGTAAAGTGGGTAATAGGAAGAAGTATGACCCCGACGGCAGAACTCAAGCCGTTGGACTATATATATATATATATATTGTTATAATATTGCCAGAAATATTAATATAACACATTCGGGTCCTAACTATCGAAACGGCTGGAACACAGCAGTCGGACTCGCCTGAATCTCTTCAATATATATATATCATATATATATATATATATATATATATGTATGTATATATATATACATACATGAATAAATACAGGGTGTGTGCATCTGTGTATGGGTGTGAATGTATATTTCATTGTCTGCATCTACTTGAATGTATATTATGTTGTTTAGTCATATATATATATATATATAATATATATATATATATATATATATATATATATATATATATAATATATATATATAAATATATATATATATATATATATATATATATATATATATATATATATATACATATATATAATATATAATATATATATACATATATATATATATAGCCGTCTCAGATAGTTTTCTACTCTTTCGTTAATTCTCAAACTGTTCCATTCACACGTTTATATAAATGACATTTGTATCTAAGCATAATAGCTACTGTGATGTGTGCGTGTGGAATACATTTTTTTTCTAGACCTCATAGAAATACACACACGCCTTTTCTATCTATCTATCCTTCAAAAATGAAGGAGAGGCGGTGTTTCTGTGCGTAATAGCCATGGCAAAAGAGGTTGTATGGTGGACGCGTTTGAAAGGACTGAGGTCAGACACCTTTCTCACTGGCCAACAACTGGTCCTTTTCTTCCGATACCATTTCGGAAGAAGGATCAGGATGGAGAGAGAGGTGCTCCACCTCAGCCAGTTTTATGAAAGGTGGGGTGAAAGTGGCGAGAAATGGCCCGTGTGAATGGGCCTTCTCTCTATAACAGCCTGTATGTGAAAAAGATGGAAGAACAAGGGAGCACCCTCTCTTTGTGCTGCTGAGGAGAAGGGTTGCATACTTTTTTCGGTGTGGTTGTGC
>OZ024744.1:86168558-86213558 GCA_964016885.1 Eledone cirrhosa
TTTAAGACACATACATACACGCAGGCATACATACATAAGTACATACATACAAACATACACACACCCTCATATATATATATGTGTATATATATATATATATATATATATATATATATATATATATATATATATATATATATATATATATATATATATATGTATATATATATATATATATGTATATATATATATATATATATATATATATTTTATAGAAGGAGCTTCTACAGGACTAGTACTGTTTCATTCAGATGAAATCTTCAGGATGAAATCTTCAGATGAAATCTTCAGATGAAATCTTCAGATGAAATCTTCAGAAACTTCCTGAAGATTTCATCTGAATGAAACAGTACTAGTCCTGTAGAAGCTCCTTCTATAAAATAAAAAAATTTTACTCTGCCATGTATTGAGTACCTTACTTACTGTGGTTATCCCCGACTCAACCCGGGACCTACGTATATATATATATATATATATATATATATATATATATATAGAGAGAGAGAGAGAGAGAGATGGATAGATAGATATTTATGAATATATATATATATATATATATATATTTATATATATATGTATATGCATATATATATATACATATGTAAAAAAATATATATATAGATATATAAACATACACACACGCACACACACATATATATATATATCTTTTTGAGTTCGTTATACGCACTAGTTTGATTTTCTTTCTTTCGCCTTTCTCAAGCTGTTCACTCTATTCAATGAAATGTTACTACTACTACTACTACTACTCTACCAATGATAATAATGATTTCATTTATTGGCCACAATGGGCGACATATAGGGGACAATACTAAAGACAGGGACACTGTAAACAATATAAATAACAATAACAAAATAACAATAAAAATACAACAAGGAAAATTCCCCAATAGTGGGGGTGGGGGTGACCACCCAGGGTTCACACAGGTACCCCACCAATCCTGAACGACCCGACGCTATTTGAGCACCCGGGAAGTGCACCCCTCTCCTCAAATTCTTCCACCTACAGGCGAATGATCAGGGTAGACCCACTCACACGAGCCATTCTCGCCACACTACCAATGATAATAATGTTTTTTTTTATTTAAGTACAATGCTATCAATTTGGAGAAATGGGTAAGTCGATTATATCGACCCCTACCTATCTGATAATTTAATTTAATAAAAGACACACTAAATTCGTCAGAATTTGAACTGGGAACGTAATATTTTAGCCGTCGCTCTACAAATTCTGCCAAGGCACGAGGTCGACAATTTTAGGGGAAGGCAAAGTCGATTAAATCTACCCCTGTTCGTTGCTGGTAAATTATTTTATCGACCGCAAAATGATGAAAGGCAAAGCTAAACTCTGCGGGATTTGATCTCAGATCGAATGTGTCCGGAAAAATTACAGTTCATTTTAATCGTTGCTCTACAAATCCTGCCAACCCAATGTCATAATAATAATAATAATAATTGTTTCTACTTTAGGCACAAGGCCAGGAATTATCTCAGTTCATTACTGCTATTTAATGATAGCACGCCTTCTGTGTATCGTCAAGTTCCACTGGTGACAAATATTATTTAAATAAATATTCAAATGTAATTTATTCGATTAAAAGTTAATATTCACTCGCATATTCAATAAAAAATATAATAAGGAATATACAAAATATGAGTGCGCATCGAAAAATATTCTTAAACCGTATACATAAACACTCACAAATCAAACACACACACATAAATAATATATATATATCTGTGTGTGTGTGTATGTATATCTATATATATATGTATATAGATGTATGTATATATTTATCTATATATCTATATCTATATCTATATTTATATCTATATAAATAAATAGATAGATAGATATACATACATATATATAATACATATATAATCTGAAACAGACCGATATATTTGTGAAAAAAAATAAAAAAATTTGACAGTCGTTACGGAATTAAATAACCAATTTTCGCCCCCTTTCGTCTATCTCATTTTCTCTCTCCTTATATATATATATATATATATATATACATACATATATATACACACACATATATATATATATAAATATTATTATTATTACTATATATATATATATATATATATACAATTTATGCATATGTGCATATGCATATATATATATAGTGATACCTGCCTGTGGCCTACTAACTAACACTACTACTCATAATACTTCAACCAACACCAATACTACAGCTGCTGCTACTACTCTGATAAAAGTTAATATTATTTTGTAATGGTTGAGAGTAAGTATTTTTCTTTCATTGTGTTGTTTAACCCCCCCCCCCCCCACGCGCGCGCACACTAACACACACACACACACACATTTAATGAGTTACGATTACCTATTCGTTTTTTTTAGTTCACCCGAAATAAATATTGCTAGGTTTAAACCCCAAGAAATATAAGGCTCAGGAAACCTATCCTAAAATATATACACGCACAATATGTAACTGATAAACAGCCGGGTTAGCCTGCGTTTCCTTCTAATTTATTTTAAGACAGTGTTTCAATAGTTTTCTCATATAAATTATACACCTTACTAGTTTAAAAAAAAATAATGCTTGTCATGAATTTAGCAATACATTTACTTTTATATTTATATGTTTATATATGTATATATATGCAGAGGAATAGGTATATATATATAAATCTATATATAAAAGTATATAATGTATATATATATATGTATGTATATATATATACACACACATATATATATAAATATATATATATATATATATATATATATATATATATATATATATATATATATATATAAATATATATAAATATATACATATATATATATATGTATTATATACATATATATATATATATACATATATATGTATTATATATATATATATTATATATATATATATATGTATATATATGTATATATATATATATATATGTGTATGTTGTGTCGGGTCACTCTTGAGTGCTACCGGTAACATGTAACCCAGTACAACCTGTCGCTCGGTCGGGTCGTCGGCAACTAAACCGGCAACCCCACCAAGTTTTCTTAGTGATGAGGGGTGATTTTAGACACCCTGCAGGACAAAAAAACAAAACCTGACAAAGGGCGGAAGAACTCATAAGAGTCAACGGCCATCCAAAAGTGTGTAAATATGTATATACACATGTAGCGCGTGGTTAAACCACTGGCAGTGAAGAACCCCTAGCCCCTTTCTCAGGGCATTCTTCTAGGAGAAGGCAACTCAGGAAACTGGGATAACTCCGATATAAAACCTGCGGCTCAGTAGTTATCGATGATGTTGATCTTTTGTTATTTTCGGGTTATAGCTACTGTCGCACAGAGAGTGGGATTGGCTCAGTGCACAGTAGAATTAATTAATAATTATTAATAATGGTATATCGTGCAATGGCCATACTCGATAACGAGGGGGCAACCATCACATATATGTATGTATGTACATATGTATATATATATATGTATATATATATATTTATTCATATACATATATATTATTTATACACGCGCACACATATGTATATATATGTATATATAGATTATTATATCTGTATAAGTAGATATATAGGTATATATATATATATATATATATATATATATACATGCATATAAGTATATATATATATATATATATATATATATATATATATATATATATATATATATATATATATATATGTATTTATGTATATATAGTGAGAGATATATAGATGCATTGATCGATAGATAGATAAATAGATTGATAGATGGATATATATATATATATATATATATATATATATATATATATATATATATATATATATATATTTATATATATATATATATGTGTGTGTGTGAGTGTGTATGATGAATATATGTATATGTGATGTGTACGCGTGTATTTAACTGAATATATCTTAGTCAAGGAGTCGATGTTAAATCGTATGTAAAAGATAATAAAATAAATGCATTATTGCGGTGAATTGGCAGTAACGGTAGAGGGTTGAACGCCATGCTTTCTAGCATAGTTACCTCCCTTTACAGTCTGAGTTCAAATCCTTCCTAGGTTAACTTTGCCTTTCATCCTTACGGGGGTCGATAAAATAAAGTACCAGTAATGTACTGGTTAATTTGCTGGCCTTGTGCCTAAAGTAGAAACAATTATTAATATACATACAGGGTGGTGCATTGGCAGTATCCGTAGAGGGTCGGACTCCATGCTTTGCAGCATAGAGTTACGACCCTTTATGGTCTGATAAAATAACGGGGTCGATAAAATAAAGTACCAGTCACGCACTGGTTCGATATAATCGACTCCCCCCCCCCCAAAAAAAAACAAATTGCTGGACTTGTGCCTATATAATAAACCCTCATTAATATACATACACACGTAACAGAAGATGTATAATTATAATATATTTAATGCCATAAAGAGACAGACAGTCGCACTTACAGGCAGACACAATGACTCACGCATTCACACATTTATATGTGTATATATAAAGATTTATATATATATATATATATATATATATATATATATATATATATATATATATGTGTGTATTATATATATATATATATATATATATATATATATATATATATATATATATATATATATATATATATATATATATTTATATATTTATATATATATTTAGATTAATAATAATAACTGTTTCTACCTTTGGCACAAGGCCACCAATTACCTAGTACATTACTGGTACTTTATTTTATCGACCCCATAAGGATTAAAGGCAAAGTTGACTTCGGCGGGTTTTGAAATCTGAATGGAAAGGGCCGTAGCTCTATGCGTCAAAGCATGACGTCCAACCCTCTACTCATACTGCCAATCCACCGCCCTATATTAATAATAATAATAATAATTGTTTCTACTTTAGGCACAAGGCCAGCAATTACCCAGTGTATTACTGGTACTTTATTTTATCGAACCCGTAACGATGAAAGCAAAGTCAACCTCGGCGGGATTTGAACTCAGATCGTAAAGGGACGTAACTATGCTGGAAAGCATGGCGTCCGACCCTCTACATAATATATATGTATATATATACATATTTGTATATATATATATATATATATATATATATGTATAAACGCAAACACACGCACTCACACACACACATACACATAAACATATATATATTTATATACTCTTACATACAGATATGTACTAAATTCAACAAGCAGCCTAATAGAATGTAGCATTCTGATGCAATGATGTAAATATTCTATTACATCGTATCTAAATTTAAAAAAAATATACGTGACCCTACTGAAGTTTTCCCTTCCCAGAAAAAAGATCTTCATGTATTTAATTCATGTAATAGTTATATCCAGACAATTGCGCAGCGCTCACACACACACACACGCGCGCACCAACACACTACAAACACACACATGTATTATATATGAATGTTTATATATATATAGATGATTTTTCCATGACTAGATCTATTTCATTCGTATGAATGTGTTATTCTCCTAGTTAAGTAATATAACCTCGACCATACCCCCAGGAACATTACAGCTATTTTGGAAATCTGGTTATATTTTAATTATTTCTTATACTATATATGTATATATATATATAGTAATAATATATATATATATATATATATATATATATATATATATATATATATATATATATATATATATATATATAATTGGTTATGCACGAGTGCATTAATGTTTTCCAGGACACAGTGTTATGTACCGTGTAGTGGAATGTCAGCTTACAACAGAGTGGTGCTCAACGAAATGCAGAAAAAGGTGTATAATCCAGTTTAGCTATATTCCGAGGCGTGTATAAAGAATTAAAAAGAACAGAAAGATGCAGTAAAAGAGATTTATTCGGTTCTTACGTACGTTTCAATAGACATCTATTTGCCTAGATCTCGCTACATCTATAATATTATATATTTAGTAGAGCATTCGATATCCAATGCACAATCGATCCCATATCATCAGAGATTATGTTTACCGCACCAGAATGTTCAGGTTTTTATAGGAATTCATGTGAAGTTGAAGTAGAGAAGAAGGAGGATGTGACAAAGACGAGAGAGATAGGGGGGTTTTCATAGTTGTTGAGGTAAAACAGAGGGGAGGATAAAATATGATAATGAAGTCTAGATATGGACTAGTCCAACTGTGTGTGTGTGCTAGAGAGATGGTAGACGTTGATAGGTTTACGATCTATGATAGATGGAGGCAAGGGAGATTATGTCGAGTGACTTGTAAAGTATGTAGGAGGAGATGTTGAATAGGGGAGATGTAGTTAATAGAAGGCATAGCAATAATCCATGGGGATAGATAGAGGAGGTAGAAGGAAGATAGAGGACGGCAGAAGTCGCAGGATCAAATCAACCCAGGTTTGTATTTAGAGAAGGTAGCCTTGAGTCTGTGATTGCAGTATAGAGTCCTTTCCGTTCTGTTGTTGAGAAGAGTATATTTGGATTTTAGTATGTAAAATAGCTCCATATTGCATAATCGGCAGTAAGGCTGGCCTGCACGATATGCGGAAGCACTAGAAAGTTTTGTCCATTTCAAGGTTACATAAGTCGCGCTTACCATATATATATATATACAGGAACGAGTAGGACCCCGACGGCTGAGCTCAAGCCGTTTCGACGGCTAATTCTACTACCTTAAGTATTGAGTACTTTGGTGCGTTATGGTCCACCTGGTTCCTTACCACATTTCCTTCGTTATATATATATATATATATATATAATGGAAAAATTTGAACAGGGACAAAACAGAGAGGCAGTACAACGAATGTTTATTAATTTCACGATTTCACGCTCTGGAGAGTGGGGTGTTGGTGGGGGACGACGTTTCGGGCATAAGCCCTTCCTCAGGTGAGAAGTGTGTGGGAACAGAGTTCAAAGGGTGTGTAGGGGAGTGGTGGAGAGACATATAGCGAAAGGAAACGGTGCGAATGAAAAAATAAAAAATAAAGATCAAAATAAAAATAAAGCATGATCAAAATACAAGGAATGAAATAAATTTAAATATAAAAGCATGATCAAAATAAACTGAAATTAAAAGGGGAGTAAAACAGGTGGTGGAAGGGTGTGGGGTGTGTAGGGGTGGTGGCGGGTGGAGTGGGGTGAGGGAGACGGGGTGTCCGAGCGGGGAGGGCTGAAGATGGCGTGTGTGTGTAGGTGTGCGTGTGTGTGTGTGTGTATGTGAAAGTAAGGGTTGGGGGAAGAACGGGGTTGCATGTTCAGGAAGAGGTGTGTGTGGGGTGGGGGGTTGTGGGTCGGGGTGTCTGTGCGTGTGTGGATAGAGGGGTGGGGGGAGAGGAATCAGGAGGCTGAGGGTGTAAATATGTGGTGGAAAGCACGTGTGTGTGTGGTTTAAGCGTGTTGTGGGTGTAGGTGGCGTGTGGAGAAAAATTTTTTTTGCGGGTGTGTGTGTGTGGGTGAGTTATATAGGCGATTACGTAAGAGGATGGTTGAAAAGTAGGTAAATTCCAAAGATGTTTAGTGGACTCTGTGTTGGTCAATTTCTGCGTGTGGGTATTCCATGAAGCGATGGTCGGAAGAGGAGAGATGTGGGGTGCGCGCGCAACAGGAAGTGGTCAAGCAGTGGGAGTGCTGTGTGTCTGTTTGTGCTGAGAGGTGGTCAGAGGGCATAGCAGCAGTCGGTGGAATGGTAAAGGGGCGAGGATGGGTAGGTGTGAAAGTTGGAGTGAGGAGGGTGTGTGTGTGTATTAGTAGAGGTGTTAGTGGGATGAGTGAGTGTGGAGCGAGGGTGTGGGTGGAGCGGGGAGAGAAGGGTGTGTGTGGTTCTATGGAGGGAGTGTGGTGTACTGGTGTGTGTGTAGTTTGATGAAGAGGTGTTAGTGGGTGTTAGTATACGGGAGGTGGGGAGGGGTTGAATGCAGGTGTGAGTGGGGGTTAGTGGTGGTAGGGTGTGTAGAGTTGGTGGTGTACGAGGGTGTGTGGGTACGTGTGCGTGGGGTTGGGGGGGTGTTAGTGATTTTAGTTGCGTGTGGGGTGGGTGGTGTAAGTGGGTGCGTGTGTTCGTGTGCTTGGGGTTAGGGGGTGTTAGTGAGGTTAGTTGCGGGGTGGTGGGATGGAGGTGTGGGGGTGAGAGGTGTGGGGGTGAGGGTTAGTGGTGGTAGTAGGGTGTGTGTTTAGTGTGAGCGCGTGTATATATGTGTCGGTGGGTGTGTGCGTGTGATAAGGAGGGGGTGGAGGAGAAGAAGGGAGGGATGTTAGTATGTTAGTTGGGGAAGGGTGGTCAGATGAGGGGTGGAGTGGAGGTGTTAGTATTGTTAGTTGTGGGGTGGGCGGTGAAAAGGAGGGGTGTGTTAGTGGTGTTAGTGGGGGATAAGTGTGGGGGGAGGGGGGCGGTCGAAGGCTAAAGGAATAAGGGTGGGGAGTTCAGGCCGGGGGGAGTGTGGGTCTGTAAGATGAAGATAGTTCGTTGTTCGACCGTAAGGCGATTGGCGGGGGTTCCGTGGCACTGGAGTAGGCCACAGACTGTGAGATGGCGTGTGGAATGTCCAGGGCCACCAAAGTGGCGGGCGATGGGGGAACTACCCCCGAGACGAATATCCCGGAGGTGCTCCGTGAATCGGTCCGCCAGGCGACGTCCCGTCTGTCCGACATAAGTCGCGCTTACCATATATATATATAGTATAAGAAATAATCTATATATATAATAATAATAATAATATATATATATTTATATATATATATATATATATATATATATATATATATATATATATATATATATATATATAAATATCTATATATGAAATTATTGAGGACCCCGACGGCTGAGATCCGGCCGTTTCGACAGCTAAATCCGAATTGAGTTCTTCGGATCAGGCTGTCGAAACGGCCGGAGCTCAGCCGTCGGGTTCCTCAATCCTTTCATTCTACACACTCTACTACCCCAAATAGCAAGTAGTCTGGAAGGTTATAGTCCACCTGTTTTTTTTTTTTACTACACCCTATCTGATATATATATATATATATATATATAATATATATATACATACACAGTGCGCTTGTGTGTTCTTGTTGACTTATGTATTTACTTGTGTTTCTACTTTTGTGTATATATTATTCGCTCCTTACCCTTTTGCAATACAAAATTCCCCTTTCTCTTCATCGGTTATCAGCATAAGCTACCCGACGAAGTAATCATGAAGAAGTACTGAAACTTTAAGCTATGTGGCTTCGAAACGAACTTTTTACCTTACAGCTATAATAATTGTTCTACTTCTGGCACAAGGTCGTAAAGGACAGTAACTCTATACTGCAAAGCATAGAATTCGACCTGCTTCCGATACTGCCAATCCAACGCCCTTACAGCCATAATAATTATAATTATTATAGCAGTGTAATTAGGGCGGTGGATTGGCAGTATCGGTAGAGCGTAAGACGCCATGCTTTGCAGCATAGAGTTACGTCTCTTTGAGGTCTGAGTTCAATTCCTGCCGAGGTTAACTTTGCCTTTCATCCTTACGGGGTCGATAAAATAAAGTTCCAGTAATGCACTGAGATAATTGTTGGCCTTGTGCCAAAAGTAGAAACAATTATGTACTGGGGTCGATTTAATCAACTTTCCCCTTCCCTTGAAATTACTGGCCTTGTGCCTATACTAGAAATCATTATTATAGCCGCATAATTTGTGATTTCAATATCCAAGCGGACCGTTGTGTTGAACACAACGGTCTTGTTATCATAGTTATGCATAGAATTAGGCGTGAATTCTAGACGTTGCCCACCCAGGAGACCACAATATAACCTTGAAAGAAATTTATAAAATAACAAATATACTGACTTGAAGAAAGAAAGTGCACAAATATGATCAGTTCCACTTAATAACATCAAGATGTTTCCACTTGATACCGGAGCTTTGGGTTCGATATTAATAACGGGAACGGATCTTAATGGATTTAGACGTGGCTGCTTGCAAGGAATGACTTGCAAACAAAATCAGAACTGAATTCTTCTAAGAAACACATCACTATTAGATTTAGGAGCAATGGTTTATCTAGATAATGGTTTCTATATTTGGCACAAGGCCAGCAATTATCTCAGTGCATTACTGGTACCTTATTTTATCGACCCCGTAAGGATGAAATATAAATCTAACCTTGGCAGGTTTTGAACTCAGAACATAATGGGCCATAACTCTATGTTGAAAAGTATGGTGTCTGATGCTCTACCAATACTGCCAATCCACCGCCCTTCTAGATAATATGGGATAATATCTAGATAACATCTAGGATAATATCTAGATAATATAGTGAATTGCCAGTAAATACAAATCAATTTATCTTTACATGAGAAAATGATAGTGTAATATACTAATATAGTTTCTATTTTTGGCACAAGGCACAACAAATATCTCAGTGTATTACTGGTACTTTATTTTATCTACCCCGTAAGGATGAAAGGCAAAGTTAACTTCAGATCGTAAAGGGACGTAGCGCTAGGCTACAAAGCATGGCGTCCGACCCTAATCTTAATCAAATAGATTTAGTATCACAAATTGTTCTAATACATATATTAATTGTTTCTACTTTTGGCACAAGGCCAGCAATTACTCACTGCATTACTGGTACTTTATTTTATCGACCCCGTAAGGATGGAAGGCAAAGTTAACCTTGGCGGGATTTGAACTCAGAATGGAAAGGGGCGTAACTCTATGCATCAAAGCATGGCGTCCGACCCTCTACCGATACTGCCAATCCACCACCCCCATACATATATTAATGCTGTAGTTGCTGTTTTGTTCAGTAAATATGCGACATATATCTTCTTCAGCCGTCGGGTTTTAACAAACATCTCAGACAAACAGTATTTTCATGAGTATTTGTATGAATATATATATATATGAAATACCAATGATCGTTGGCAAATCACTGATGAGGGACTCATTTTATAACATGTAATCCATGTGCAACCATGCAGTATTCTTCTCCCCATATTTTTCATATATATATATATATATATATATATATATAGTGACGAAACATAAGTCAATTGCATGAACTCATAATCCTTTATTTACTGCTATATATATTTCGATGATAGCCATTGATTGGCTATGACCTCATCAGGCAGTTAGTCAGATCTTAGATATGCCACCTCTGTGTTTATAGTGTTGATGGTATCAGAGCCTTGGGAATATATATATATAAACAAATTAACTCGAAAATAGAGTATTGAGACGCGAGTGTATTAGAATTCTCAGGAAAATGGGAAACCTCGGCGTATGGATGCTGTTAGAACAGCACACACACACACACACACACACACACACATATATATATATATATATATATATATATATATATATATATATATATATATATATATATATATATATATATATATGTGTGTGTGTGTGTGTGTGCGTGTGTGCGTGTATATATATATATATATATATATATATATATATATATATATATAACAAATTCAGATGATGCAATATATTTCGTAAATCATTTATAACCTTACAATTGTTTCAATACATAAGTTAAGTCACACTAATGCCAAGAAAAACATATATATTGAACATCGCTAAGTATCACAAATTGCAGAAGTGGATATTATATTACTTTCTACTTTTGGCACAAGGCCAGCAATTACCACAGTACATTACTGGTGCTTTATTTTATCGACCCCGTAAGGATTAAAGTCAAAGTTAAGCTCGGCGGTATTTGAACTCAGATCATAATGGGCCATAACTCTATGTGTCAAAGCGCCTACCGATACTGCCAATGGATTTTGATTATATAATTTATAAACTTTGCCTTTCATCCACACGGGGTCGATAAAATAAAGTACCAGTAATGTACTGGGTATTTGCTGGCCTTGTGCCAAAAGTAGAAACAATTATTTATAAAGTTGTATTAATATTTTAACTTTTAATTTATCTTTGTTTTAACTCCATTGTAATTTTAATGTTTTTTACTTTAACGCATTAATCTTCCTAGATCCATTTTTTCGTATCCTTATATAGTTTACAATATTTCATATAATCGATAGTGTTCCTTAAATATGTAACCTTTAATCAATGAACTCATTTCCTTTCTCATTTGAGTGTGCGTTTATCAGGTTATTGGTTCTAATTAATACCTCATATGATATACTGCAATCACTAATACTTAACTATGTATGTTTTCTGGTTTTCATTTTATTATGTTGTCCCGATAGGAGGCCGGTAGATTGGCAGTATTGGTAGAGGGTCGGACACCATGCTTTGCAGCATAGAGTTATGGCTCATTACGTTCAAATCCCCCCGAGGTTAATTTTGCCTTTCATCCTTGCGGCGTTGATAAAATAAAGTACCAGTCATGCACTGGGGTCGATTTAATCGACTTTCCCCTCCCCCAAAATTGATGGCCTTGTGCCTATATAAGAAATCATTATATTGTCCCGATAATAGTAATAATAGTAATAATTAAACCGCTTATTGAAACAATTGTAAGGAAATATATGATTTAAGAAATCTATTCCATCATATAAATTGTTTGTATATGCTCTCTGTAATATATGTTACATTTTTCTTGTGTGTTTATGTATATATGTAGATACAGATAGCGCTACGATGTGATGTTAATAGCACTTGCCAACATTCTGGATCATGAGAGACGCAGGAACACCGAACACAGAGGAAACTGACACCATCTATCAGGCTTGTGAAAGTGAGAGGGAAGGCATCTACCACAGTTAGAACAACACGTGTTCTACTATAAATGGCTCAATCGTGGGATATGAGGTATAATCTGGGAGGTAGGTTGCAGTTTCTCCGGGTTGTTTTAATACCGCTGAGGCCAGATATAGTACTTTGACCTGAAAGCTTCACAAAAGATAATCCTGACTGAACTCACAGCCCCATGGGAAAAAGATTGCAGCAATGTCCTTGAGCGAAAAAGTGTCAAGTATCGAGAATTTGTGCAGGAGAACAAGGGGGAAAGGTTAGCAGGTATGGCTATGTCTAGTCAAGGTGGGCTTCAAGGGTTCCCAGCTAACTCTGTGTGGAGAATGCTCACTGCCATTGGAATGACATGGAAAGAAGAAAGCTGCATTTCGCAGGATGGGAGAGTCAGCAGAAAGGGACTCCTGTTGGCTTCGGAGCAGGAGAGAGGATATAAGCATGAAGCCAGGAGACAGAGATGGACAGTAATTTGGTCACCTCTGCTGAGGTCGACACATCCAATGAACATTGGATAGCGTCTGATAGCATCAACGCCTCCTGGCCAAGGCTATGTCCACCGAAGGTGAATGAATATGAAGCATCTTCTTGTAAGTGTATTCCCGCATAATATATATATATATATATATATATATATATATATATATATATATATATATATATATATATATACATATACATACATATATATATATATATATATATATATATATATATATATATATATATATATATATATATATATATATATATATATATATATGTATGTATGCATGCATGCATGCATGTATGTATGTATGTATGTATGTATGTATGTATGTATGTATGTATGTATGTATGTATGTATGTATGTATGTATGTATGTGTGTATGTATGTATGTAACAGGTAAACAGAAATAACAACACAATCGGTACACTATATGGAAGGGATATATTAGTTTAACACTTAATATAGCAGGAAGAGGGTCTTAACGTTTCGGACACTAGTCTTTCTTCAGAAGAAAGAATGAGAAATAAGATAGATTGAGGGGACGGGCGGGATGGAATTGGAAAAAATGTCTTTAGATAAAAATTATGCTGCTTATCAATAAGTTTTTTCACGTTTGGTTGATGAACAGGTGTAAGAAGATAAGTACATTCAATGTCGATCATATCTTTCCAGCATAATGGTGACTGTCAAATGCGACGGAGATGTCAAGTAGAAAATAAACGTTAGGACAGATATTATAAAATCGTATTTATTGGATAATACGTATTTCAGTGACACCAATATGGGGCTGTTATGCGATCATTACAACAGCAACGGGCACTTTAATATATTTAATTTTTTAATTAGTCAGGTCATCATTGTTTAATAGTCTATGGGGTTTTTCTGGAATATAACACATACGTGGCTTCTTGGCCTTCGTCAGTTCTACAGATGCCTTCTTTTTCCGCTGTACTTCCCTTCTCTAATTATGTTTATTATTTAGGATTATAAAGGCGATGGATTGGCAGTATCGGTAGAGGGTCGGACACCATACTTTGACGCATAGATTTACGACCCTTGCCATTCTGAGTTCAAATCCCGCCGAGGTTAACTTTGCCTTTCATCTTTACGGAATCGATAAAATAAAGTACCAGTAATGTACTGCGGTAATTACTGGCCTTGTCCCCAAAGTAGAAACAATTATCTAGGATTATTTAGAGCAGTGAAATGGCAGTATCGTAGATCGTTGAACACAATGCCCTGAGACGTAGAATTTCGGAAAATTACGTTCTGAGTTCAAATCCTGAGGAAGATAGTTTTGCCTTTCATGTATGGACACGTTCTTTTTACAATTTAGAAGTAACAATCAAGTAACGAGAGAGAAAACTGTAGCTAAGCATATTTATGTACTTGCGTATATAGACATACACTAGCATATGCGCATCTATCTCTCTATCTGTCTATCTCTATCCTCCCCTCTAACTATCCATCTATTTATCTTACTATCTCTCTATCTTGTCACCCACGTGACCATCTTTTCAGCTGACCACCAACAAATCGTCCAATTCACCCTCCGTTTCATCCCTACATCCATTCATCTATCTATCTATCTATCTATCTATCTATCTATCTATCTATCTATCTATCTATCTATCTATCTATCTATCTATCTATCTATCTATCTATCTATCTATCTATCTATCTATCTATTTGGGATGGACACGTGTTAAACTTGCTCGGTAAGTTTTGTTTAAATTTCCTTAGAAATTCGTCATTGCGAACTTTTAATTTTATACCAATTTGTAGAGGGACTGACAGGTCAAATTTTGATCTGGCCAGTCCTCCAAAATATCGTGCCACTCAGGGCAAAAACATCCAAAATATTTTTGCAAAACAGTACATTTAAAAAAAAAATGACCGAAGCACCTACTTCTTTGCCAAAACAAGAAGATGGGAAGGGAAAGCCATGCCTACTTGACCAGCAGGTAGTAGCAGACATGGTCAAAGAAAGGCCAACGTCATCGCCTCAACATCTAGCTGCTTGTAAGCAACTGAACACGCCTTACGTCACAAACGTCACATGTATCCACACACAGAAAGATATATATGTAGTAAACACTTCCTTTCGTAAAGAAATGGAAATTCACACAACAAAAAATGAAAATAACAGCCCACAACAGACACCCAAAAAATACAGAAAATGAAAAAATTGAAAACACATCCAACAATACCAATCAAAAGGAAAAAAATGTCAACACAAACACCAAAGAAAATACAAACAACAGTGACAACAACAACAGCAAAATTTCTTTTGCTGATACTGTAAAAAAAACGGAAATATTTCAACTTTTGGATTTAACCAACGCGAAACAAAAGTTGGAAGATGCTAAACAATATGTGACTTTTGGACCCAATGGGTCATTTAGCATAAATTCACAAAAACTAAGGAGAGAAAATGCCCTGAACACGGTGGTTTTCAGGACAATCTCAAATGCATCAAAAAAACCAGCTCAACTATCTCAGAGTGAGATTGAGCTAGTATTAAGGAACCACATGGATAACATTTTATTTATTCAGAAAGCCAAACTTTTCGGCAGCATCTCGGTGCTAATGAAAAACAACATAACAGCACAAAAATATTCTATCGCGCCCATTGTGTCCACACATTTTACATTTTTCCCTACATACATGGGGAAAAGAACGCAAAAAATAAAAATTACATGTATAAGACCCAAAGTAGATATTTGGTGGATACTTTATGGCCTAATTGACCTTGAACAAGACACTTTGATCTCAGTAGGAAAATCCACCAGAGATATATTTAGTGGGACTAGCATCGAAATTCTGGTGCAGATGAGCCCAGAACGTATAATGAAAATCCCACAGAGAGTACCTCTGGATGGACAGACCTACATAAACATTTCGGTTGAGGGTAGGCGATCCGCATGTTACCACAGCGCAAGCAGAGGTCACCTAAGGGGTGCCTGTCCTCAATTGACAAAAAACCCCCCACTTTTACCAACACCACAAATAACAACACAACCACCACCAGCACCACGACAACAAGAAAAAACAACAGAGAACACTATTCTACCCAACCCCTCCCCACCCAAAACAAATACAAAAACACACACAGACACTACAGAACCCATCAACACGGATGAGGAACCTCTATCGACGGCACCCAGCGGCGGTGAGGAGGAACCCTTCCAACCCGTGAAAAGAATAAAAAGAAAGAACCGCATGAACAAAAACGAAACAAACACACAAACACGAGCACAAACAGCACAAAAATCACAAACAAAAGTTCCCCCTCCCGAAAACAAAACACCCACAACAAAGAGAAAACACATGCAGGAACCACAGACAAAAACAAGCACAACACAGGAAAAGTACACATACACTTACATAAACGAAGAAAATAGAACACTGATGGAGACCATCAGAATCAACCCTTTGGTCAAAACTGAAGGGAAAACTTTGGATAGCTCCAACAAAAACAAAAAAATGAACTTAAAACTGATCAGGGTCCCTATAGGAACTTATAGATCCCTAAAAGAAACATTTGTAGAGGACGTGGGGAATTCCTGCGTGAAACCAATCAACAGCGTCCTCTACAAAACCTCCCCACCACAGGCACCCCCACCCAAGTCATCCCCACCCCACCAGACACCCCTTCCCCATCAAACACCTCCGTCCCCACTCCGCCAGAAACCACCACCCCACCCAACAACCAATCCCCCACCCTCATGGAAATTGTGCAGCCCGATACCCGGGACGCAGAGAGGTAAGTGCCTTTTCTCTTCACCACCAACATGGCAATGCTAAGAGTAGGCTGTTTAAATGCGCGTGGCCTGGGCTCAACTTGGAAGCAAGCAATGCTTCTAAATTACCTCAGGTCACAACGTATAGATGTGATGGTTATTTGCGAGGCCCGGATCAGCAACGTGCGACAGCTGGCCCCCACCTTTGATGACTTTGAGATGCACGCATCTCTCTGTCAGCCCGGAGGTGGGCGTGGGGTTGTCGTTCTGCTGCAAAAACATCTGGGTCTCGCAACACAGATGGTACATTTGGACTCGGAGGGTCGACTAGTGGTTCTGGACCTTGGCAGTGGTGAAGGCGGAGCAATAGGTTTGTAGCCGCCTACGGCCCTTTCGGGTCAATGCGGTCGGACTTCTTCCATCGTCTGGAGACTTTTCTAGGGACGTCCCGCTCCTTGCTATTAGTGGGGGACTGGAATGGTATCCTAGATGCACGCTGGGACTACGTAGGGGCCTGTCCCGATAGAGAGGGGTGTAATAGCCTCAAAGGGTTAATCGGTCGATTTGACCTGGCCGATAGATATCGACTAGATTTTCCGACTGCGCCAACCTGGGCTTGGGCAAATCTAGGTCGTACCTAGATAGGTTCTTAGTTAGAATTAAGGATAAGGACTTTTTAAGTTGTCCAAAAATGCGCATGGTTGGCTATTCAGACCACAAGTTAGTGAGCTGCATGGTCAACCTTGACAGAACGCATAGACAGGGACCCGGTTACTGGAAGCTCAAACTTGTCCTTACCGGCAAGTAAGGCTTACAGGGACCTGATTAGCACTTTAGTTAAGGAGCGGTTGACGGGCGCCATCGTCAACAGCAGGTGGTGGGAATCTCTCAAAAGAGAGATTAGAGTAGTCTCTATAGTATTTAGTAAGGAGTTAGCCTTAAATAGAAATAGGAAGGAAAGGGAGTTGGTAGATAGTGTAGAAGAGGCAATTAGAAGTGGCGACGTGGACAGAGTGCTAGCGTCGAGAACGGCCCTGGGCCAGTTCTTCGACGCGAAGAACGAAGGCTGCATCATCCGAACCAAAATACGTGCTCTGGGAAACGAGGGGACCAAAGCTGTTAGCTGGGCCCGCGTGACAGAAGCCAAAAGAGGGAGCAGCTCCACTATCCGGTCTTTGCGAGACCAGGATGGACGGGTGATCCTTGAACCTAAGCAGATGTGCGAGGCTTTTCAAAAGCATTTTGCCGGATTGTTCGGAAGGGGCGAGGATGTGGACTTCGGCCTGCCGCGTCTCTCGGACAGGGAGGCGAAGTCCTGCGAGAAGCCGATTTCAGCCGCTGAGATAGAGGACGTGCTGGGGCCAATGCGGCAAACGCAAATCCCCGGGTCTCAATGGTCTTCCATACGAACTATATCTAGCTATGCCGGACTTGTTTCCCGATCTCCTCGAGGCGGTCTACTGCAACTGGCAACAGAACGGGAGAATTCCCTGTGCTGTAACCAAGGGTGTAGTCACGCTAGTGAGGAAGGACGAGAACAAGGGGGACGAAATAAGTAACTTCAGGCCCATAACTCTGCTAAATACAGAGTTACAGATTTTGGCCAAGGTGCTAGCAAAGAGGTTGGCGCTTATCGTGGGCAACCTGTTGGGAGATGGCTATCCCGTCCAGGTCCATCCACGACAACCTCCACCTCATGCGATACATCATAGAGAGGGTTGGGAACGAACCCGGCTTTGGTGGGGCCCTGATCAACTTGGATCAATCTAAGGCGTTCGATAGGGTCGACCATGGTTACCTGGATGCGGTGCTAGCGGCGGCAGGCTTCGGACCCGTTTTCAGGGGCTGGATCAATGCCATGCACAGCAGCCGCATCTGCTCTAGGGTCAAGGCGAACGGCTACCTCTCGGAGCCGTTCGAAATCGCGCGGTCCATCCGACAAGGGTGCCCTCTCTCCTCCCTTCTGTATGTAATGACTCTAGAGCCACTGCTGCGGAAGTTGGAGTTGTTGCAGGGCATCCCGTTGGAACCGGCATTGCGGAAAGCGGTGTCGGCCTACGCCGACGATGTAACAGTAATGGTGTCGACGGCCTCGGAAATCGGGGCGATCGGCACCTTACTGGAGGGGTACGAAAGATTTACAGGGGCTAAGCTGAACCGGGACAAGTCGATCGGTCTGCAACTCGGCACGTGGAGGGGAAGATCGATGCCCTCCTATGGCGTCGTCGGGCGCTGGACGGAGGGCCCGGTGAAGTTGCTCGGAGTCTGGTTCGGACCAGACCTCCAGGTGGAGAAGAACTGGGGTGAGGTAACGAGCAGGGTATTTGTACTGACCCAGAAGTGGGCCGAGTGCAAACTGTCCCTGAAAGGTCGGGTGGAGGTGGCGAACACTTATATAGCGTCCGTCATCTACTACCGCCTGACCGTTGTGCCTTGCCCAAGGGAAACGCTCGCCAAAATGGAGCGCGCACTCTTCCAATTCCTTTGGAAGAAGCGGGCTCCTATGGTGAGGAGATCCATCTGCTGTCAACACCCTTCGAAAGGAGGGCTGGGGATGCCGTGGCTAATGATACGTAAACACGCATTAAGGCTACGGCACCTCCAGGTATTCCTTACCGGTCAACCGGTGTGGGCCCCGTTTGTGAGGCGAGCCTTTCCCAGACTCGCCTCACTCACCGAGCTGCAATCCTGGGTCAAGCAAAGACCGAGAAAACTGGGCGCCTGGCACATCGAGTGTGCCCAGGCGCTCACGGCTCTCTAGCAGGCGGACCCGGCTGTCATTGGAAAATCCACCTCGTAATTCTATAGAGGGCTGGTGGTTAGAAGGTGCGACGACGCCCTCGGAGAAGCCCTAGGCATGGAGGAAGACGAACTGGCCAACCTGTTCGGTAGGACATTCAGCCCGGGATCCATGGATAACTTCCAGAGGTCCCTGGCCTGGCAGTGCTACAGAAGGGCTCTGCCAGTTCGAGAAAGGCTCTACAGACACGGGCGCCCGGTTAGGGACCCCTCGAAAAAGATCTGTCCCAGATGCGTGTGCGACGAGGAAACCGTTGCACACGCATTGGTACACTGCTCGGGCATTGCCGATCTGTGGGGCTATGTCGAACAACTGCTGTCAAGGGTGGGGCCGATCCGGTTGATCACCGAGTCTATTGTAACGATCAAGCCGCCTCCCCTCTTCAAAAACGAAGGAGAGGCGGTGTTTCTGTGCGTAATAGCCATGGCGAAAGAGGTTATATGGTGGACGCGTCTGAAAGGACTGAGGTCAGGCACCTTTCTCTCTGGCCAACAACTGGTCCGTTTCTTCCGATATCATTTCGGAAGAAGGATCAGGATGGAGAGAGAGGTGCTGCACCCCAGCCGTTTTTATGAAAGATGGGTGAAAGTGGCGATAATGGCCCGTGTGAATGGGCCTTCACTCTACATCAAACTATAGGTGAGGAAGATGAAAGACCAAGGGAGCACCCCTTCTCTGTGCTCCTGAAGAGAAGGGTTGCACACTTTTTTCGGGGGTGTGTGCGACCCCCCAAGGCGCCTCCTCTCTATGGAGGATTTTGTTATAAATTTTATCTTGTTATATTTTATTTTATTTTATATTTTGTTATTGCCTCCTCCTTATTGAGGACGCCTTGTTATGTAAACTCCCCCCATTGTACTTGTCCCACTTTTGATGCCCTGGTGGCAAATAAAAAGAAAATTATCTATCTATCTATCTATCTATCTATCTATCTATCTATCTATCTATCTATCTATCTATCTATCTATCTATCTATCTATCTATCTATCTATCTGTGACCAAGGGCGTAGTCACGCTAGTGAGGAAGGACGAGAACAAGGGGGACGAAATAAGTAGCTTCAGGCCCATAACTCTGCTAAATACAGAGTTACAGATTTTGGCCAAGGTGCTAGCAAAGAGGTTGGCGCTTGTCGTGGGCAACCTGGTGGGAGATGCGCAGACATGCGCTATCCCGTCCAGGTCCATCCATGACAACCTCCACCTCATGCGATACATCATAGAGAGGGTTGGGAACGAACCCGGCTTTGGTGGGGCCCTGATCAACTTGGATCAATCTAAGGCGTTCGATAGGGTCGACCATGGTTACCTGGATGCGGTGCTAGCGGCGGCAGGCTTCGGACCCGTTTTCAGGGGCTGGATCACTGCTATGCACAGCAGCCGCATCTGCTCTAGGGTCAAGGTGAACGGCTACCTCTCGGAGCCGTTCAAAATCGCGCGGTCCATCCGACAAGGGTGCCCTCTCTCCTCCCTTCTGTATGTGTTGACTCTCGAGCCACTACTTTCGAAGTTGGAGTTGTTGCAGGGCATCCCTTTGGAACCGGGATTGCGGAAAGCGGTGTCGGCCTACGCCGATGACGTGACAGTAATGGTGTCGACGGCCTCCGAAATCGAGGCGGTCGGCACCTTACTGGAGGAGTACGAAAGGTTCACAGGGGCTAAGCTGAACCGGGACAAGTCGATCGGTTTGCAACTCGGCACGTGGAGCGGCAGACCGATGCCCTCCGATGGCGTCGTCGGACGCTGGACGGAGGACCCGGTGAAGTTGCTCGGGGTCTGGTTCGGACTGGACCTCCAGGTGTAGAAAAACTGGGCGGAGGTTACGAACAGGGTGTTTGCACTGACCCAGAAGTGGGCCAGTTGCAAACTATCCCTGAAAGGTCGGGTGGAGGTGGCGAACACCTACATAGCGTCCGTCATCTACTACCGCCTGACCGTAGTGCCCTGCCCAAGGGAAACCCTCACCAAGATGGAGCGCGCACTCTTCCAATTCCTTTGGAAGAGGCGGGCTCCTATGGTGAGGAGATCCATCTGCTGTCAACACCCTTCGAAAGGAGGGCTGGGGATGCCGTGGCTAATGATGCGTAAACACGCATTAAGGCTACGGCACCTCTACGTATTCCTCACCGGTCAACCGGTGTGGGCCTCGTTTGTGAGACGAACCTTTCCCAGACTCGTCTCACTCACCGAGCTGCAATCCTGGGTCAAGCAAAGACCGAAAAAACTGGGCTCCTGGCACACTGAGTGTGCCCAGGCGCTCACCGCCCTCTGGCAGGCGGATCCGGTTATCAGTGGAGACTCCACCGCAACATTCTATAGAGGGCTGGTATGCAGCAGGTGCGACGACGCCCTCGGAGAAACCCTAGACATGGAGGAGGATGAACTGGCCAGCCTGTTCGGTAGGACATTCAGCCCGGGACCTATGGACAACTTCCAGAAGTCCCTGGCCTGGCAGTGCTACCGAGGGGCTTTACCCGTTCGAGAAAGGCTCTACAGACACGGGCGCCCGGGTAGGGACCCCGCCAAAAAGATCTGTCCCAGATGCGTGTGCGACGAGGAAACCGTTGCACACGCATTGGTACACTGCTCGGGCGTAGCCGATCTGTGGGGCTATGTCGAACAACTGCTGTCAAGGGTGGGACAGATCCGGTTGACCACCGAGTCTATTGTAATGATCAAGCCGCCTCCCCCCTTCAAAGATGAAGCAGAGGCGGTGTTTCTGTGCGTAATAGCCATGGCGCAAGAGGTTGTATGGTGGACGCGTCTGAAAGGACTGAGGTCAGGCACCTTTCTCTCTGGCCAACAACTGGTCCGTTTCTTCCGATATCATTTCGGAAGAAGGATCAGGATGGAGAGAGAGGTGCTCCACCCCAGTCGTTTTTATGAAAGGTGGGTGAAAGTGGCGAGAATGGCCCGTGTGAATGGGCCTTCTCTTTACATAAGCCTGTAGGTGGAAAAGAAGAAGTAACGAGGGAGCACCCCTCTCTGTGCTCCTGAGGAAAAGGGTTGCACACTTTTTTCGGGGGTGTGTGCGACCCCCCAAGGCGCCTCCTCTCCATTGAGGATTTTGTTATAAATTGTATTTTTTGTTATATTTTATTTTATTTTTATATTTTGTTATTGCCTCCTCCTTATTGAGGACGCCTTTTTGTGTAAACTCCCCCCTTTGTACTTGTCCCACTTTTGATGTCCTTGTGGCAAATAAAAGAAACATATCTATCTATCTATCTATCTATCTATCTATCTATCTATCTATCTATCTATCTATCTATCTATCTATCTATCTATCTATCTATCTATCTTTATCTGCCTGACGCGTGGAACATCGCCGGTAAGGTTTTTTTGTAAATCTATATACGAAAAACAGAACAAATTATTTGAAAAAACATATCATTTTGTAGATTAACCCCCAAGCTGAATTGTCAGCTGGGTGGTAATCCCATTTTTCGCCCCTTTAGTGGCGAAAATTTAATTAAAAAATTGTTTTAAAAAATCAAATTTTGCCAACTATAAAACATGAATAACTCGAAAAGAACGCTAGAGAACGTCGAGAGAGAGAGAAGAGAAGTAAAGAGGCAAATATTAACTTTATATCTGCTTCTGCTACTATGGACGTCGCTATGGATACAACTGTCAACAAAGAGAAAAAAATACCACTTGAAGATTTTAAAATTTCTACCGTCGAAGCGGAGGAAAATAACAATAACACACAGGAAAACACAGGAATTAAACCTATTAACATACATACATATGAAAAAGACATCAACAACTCCACAGATAAATCTACACATAAAGTTTCACCTTGTCAAGGAATTAAGATTTCCTACACCGAAGCTAACAACGATAACAACAACAACAACAACAACAGCAACACCACACAAAAAAATATCTTTCGCAGAAACAGTGAACAAAAAACAAGATTTTATAAATCTTGACATCTCCAATGCAAGAGATATGCTCCAGCAAGGGAGAAAATGTGTAACAGCAAGGGAGAAAATGTGAAACCCACCCTAACAAGGGTGGGTTTAGAACTAACTCACTCCTCGAAATAAAAGAGACAGTTCCCAGGACAGTGACCTTTAGGACTGTCTCCAACACTGCGAGAAAGCCGATATTTGTCAAGCAGATATAGAAGCGATCTTCAAGGAGATTCTAGCAAATATTGACTTTCTAAAACGAGGAAAACAGTACGGAAGTGTTTCCGTACTGTTTAAAAGCGAGGCACTCGCTCCAAAACATTCTGTGACACCAATGGTTTCAAAAGCATTCACCTTTTTCCCTACATACATGGGAAAAAGGACACAAAAAAATATATATATATACCACCAAACATTAACATCTGCTGGATCTTGGCTGGCTTCGTAGAGCTAGAGACTGATATGATTCTTTCGATACGAAAGTCTATTAGACAAAGGTGGGCGGGTACTGATTTGGAGATTCTGATGCAAATGAGGCCGGAGAGAATCTCCAAAATACCCGATAGAGTCGTCATCGATGACAACTACAAAATAAACATTTCGGTAGAAGGGCGTAAATGTCATTGCTTTCGCTGTGGTAGCACAGCACACTTAAAAGACTCCTGTCCTTCACAAACACACCACAACAACATCATTAAAACAACACTATTACCAACACCAAGACAACCACCACCACCACAAGTACAACAACAGACGAAACGAGCAACCACACCAAAACAAACAGCCACTCAACCAACAACAACAGATAAAACACACACAACACCCCTGAAGACCACAGCCCCACCCCATGCACTCTATCACACACACAGAAACAACACCACCACACAACATACCCCTACCCCACACTCCTGACGATGATTATTCATCGACGGATGAAGCTGCTTCTCCTTCTTTAAGTGAAGAAGAGGGAGAGCCGCGGAAATCTAAAAAACAAAAAAAGAGACACCACAAACCCCCAAAACTCCAGTCACCAACACCAACACACAACCACAGACACAAACAACAACACAAACAACACCACAGTCAAACAGCCCCCTACCAGCAAAACCAACACCAACACCACCCCATACACAAGCACCCACCATAAAAAAAAACTCCCGGACAAACAATAAACTAAAACAACACAACAAAAACACAAACAACAATACGCATTCATCAACTCAAACAACAAGAGTTTGATGGAGGTCATCTCCCAAAACCCCAAAGTGGAGACGGAGGGCAAAACTTTCGTCAAGGCAGAATCGTCTCCACACCTTAAACTTATAAGGGTTTCTATGGAAACCTATAGTGACCTAAAAAATAAATGCAACCCCTGCCAGAAACCCATCAAATGTCCTATTAAAATGTTTCCCCACCCCACCAACACCCCATCCAGCACCCAAATGGAGATTGAACAACCCGATCTCCAGGAAACGAAAAGGTAACTGCACCTTTGTGTCCTTTTTTCGCCAACTTTTCTTCACCAACATGGCTAGTTTACGAGTTGGAAGTGTGAATGTGCGTGGTCTAGGGATGCCCTGGAAACAGGGCCAACTTTTAAACGACATTAGGTCACACGGTATGGATGTGATAGCCATCACTGAGTCCAGGATCCACAACAGGCAGCAACTAACCCCCATCTTCGACGACTTTGAGATCTACGCATCTCTCTGTCAGCTAGGAGGAGGAGTGGGAGTCGCTGTCATGTTCCGGAAGAACCTGGACGTCGAAGTACAGCAAGTACACTTGGACCCAGACGGTAGACTGGTAGTCCTAGACGTGAACAGTATTGGAGGTGGAGCCTTCAGACTGGTGGCCGTTTATGACCCGACCGGGCAATCGCAATCACGGCCAGACTTCTTTAAGCGTCTAGAGTCTTTTCTGGGAACATCTCGCTCCTTATTTTAGTGGGGACTGGAATAGTATCCTAGATGCAGGATGGGACTATGTGGGAGCACGTCCTAGTGGGGGAGGGGTGTGCAACAGCCTCAAAACTTTAATCGGCCAATTCCAACTGGCCGATAGGTATCGACTGGATTTCCCGACTGCACCACAGTGGACGTGGGCAAACCGCGGCGGGACATCTAGATCGTATTTAGATAGGTTCTTCATTAGAGAAAGGGACAATGAGATGTTAAGCTGTCCACGAATGCACATGGCTGCTTACTCAGATCACAAATTAGTCGTCTGCTTAGTCAACCCTGATAGAATACATAGACAGGGACCCGGATACTGGAAGCTGAACGTGTCGTTGCCGGCACGTAAAGCTTACAGTGAACGGATAAGTAGACTAGTCAAGCAACAGGGGTAACGGGAGCCATCGTCAACAATAGATGGTGATACTCTCTCAAGAAAGCAATTAGAGTAGAATCGATAGAGTTTAGCAGAGAGTTAGCCTTAGAGAAAAACAAAATAGAAAGAGAACTAGTAGCCAAGTTAGAGGAGGCACTTAGAAGTGGAAACGCGGTTAGAGTGTTAGCGTCGAGAACGGCACTGGACCAGGTCTTCGACGCGAAACACGAAGGCTGCGTGGTCAGAAGCAAAACACATGTTCTAGGAAACGAAGGAGCGAAAGTTGTCAGCTGGGCCCGAGTGGCGGAGGCAAAAAGGGGCAACAAGTCCACGATTCGGTCTTTGAAAGACCAAAACGGACGCGTGCTACTTGACCCCAAGCAAATGTGCGCTGCCTTTCAGCAGATCTAGATTGGCTACCCTATGAGCTTTACATAGGCATGCCGGACTTGTTCTCTGGCGTCCTCGAAGCCGTCTACTTCAATTGGCAGCAGAACGGGAGAATTCCCAGTTCCGCAGGCAAGGGCGTAGTAAGGCTGATCAGGAGAACAAGACGAGAACAAGGGTAACGAAATTAACAACGTCAGGCCCATAATTTTGCTCAACACAGAGTTAAAGATTTTTGCCAAGGTGCTAGCGACGAGGTTGGCGCATGCCGTCGAGAACCTGGTAGGGAAAACGCAAACGTGTGCAATCCCGACCAGCTCCATACACGACCACCTTCACCTCATGCGATACATCATAGAGAGGGGGAGTAGTAAACCCGATTTCGGTGGGGCTCTGATCAATTTGGATCAGTCTAAGGCATTCGATAGGGTCGACCACGGTTTCGGTCCCGTGTTCAGAGGCTGGATCAAGGCGATACACACCAGCATCTGCTCGAGGGTCAAGACGAACGGCTACCTATCGCAGCCGTTCGCAATCACGCGTTCCATTCGACAGGGGTACCCTCTCTCCTCCATTCTGTATGTATTGACTCTAGAGCCACTACTTCGGAAATTGGAGCTGTTGCAGGGCATCCTTCTAGAACCGTGTGTCCGCAAAGCGGTGTCGGCCTATGCCGACGACGTGACTAGAATAGTGTCGAGCACCTCGGAAATCGGGGTGATCGGCAACTTACTGAAAGAATACGAAACGCTGACGGGAGCAAAACTAAACCCGGACAAGACTGTCGGTTTGCCACTCGGTACGTGGAGAGGCAAACGGATGACGTCCGACAGCGTCGTTGAACGCTGGACGGACTGACCGGTGAAATTGCTCGGGGTCTGGTTCGGTACAGACCTCCAGGTGGAGAAAAACTAGAACGAGGTAACGGCCAAGGTGTTTGCACTCACCCAGAAGTGGGCAGAGTGCAAACTGTCCTTGAAAGGTCGAATGGAGGTGGCGAACACTTTCATAACGTCCGTCATCTACTACCGCTTGACTGTCGTGCCTTGTCCCCGTGAACATCTCGCCAAGATGGAACGCATGCTCTTCCAGTTTCTGTGGTAGAAGCAGGCTCCGGTGGTGAGGAGATCCGTCTGCTGTCAGCACCCTTCCAACAGAGGGCTGGAAATGCCATGGCTGATGATGCGCAAACATGCGCTGAGGCTGCGGCATTTCCCGGTATTCCTCACCGACCCCAACCGGTGTGGGCACCGTTTGTGACACAGGCTTTCCCACAGCTCGTCTCGCTGACGGAGCTGCAGTCCTGGGTCAAGAAAAGACCGAAAACGATGGGCGCCTGGCAAATTGAACGCGCTCAGGCGCTCACAGTCCTCTGGCAAGCTGGCGCAGCAATCAGTGGAGACTCCACTTTGACATTCTATAGAGGGATTGTACGTTACAAGGGCGACGACGTGCTCGGAGAGACTCTGGGCGTCGAAGACGATGAGTTCACCATTCTGCTTGGTAGGACTTTCCGCCCGGGACCTATGGACAACTTCCAGAGGTCCCTGGCCTGGCAGTGCTACCGAGGAGCTCTACCGGTTCGTGACAAAATCTACAGGCACCACGGACGCCCTGGCAGAGATCCTTCCAAGAGGACATGTCCAAGATGCGCGCAGGACATTGAAACAGTCCTGCACACGATTGTACACAGCCCGGGCGTAACCGACCTGTGGAACTATGCAGAACAACTGTTGTCGCGTATGGGACAAATCCAGTTGACTGCCGAGTCCTTAGTAAGGATCAAACCGCCAGCCTCTTTCAAAAAACGAAAGAGAGGCGGTTTTCCTTTGTACGGTGGCTATCGTGAAAGAAGTTATTCGGTGGACGATATTGAGAGGACTGAGGACAGATGCCTTTCTCTCCGGACAATTGATTCCCTTCTTTAAGTATCACTTTAGAAGAAGAATCAGAGTGGAGAGAGAGGCACTGCACCCCAGTAAATTTACTGAAAGGTGGGTGAATGAAGCGAAAAGGGCCCGAGTGATTGGGCCTTCTCTGTTTATAAGTCTGTAGGTTGAAGAAGAGAGCAAAAGGAAGAAAGGATCACTTGCACAACACGCTCCTGCAGTTGAAGGCTGTTCTATCGACGGGGTATTAAACAACACCTATTGTGGATTTCGATTGTTGTAATTTTTTGTTTTTATATTTTTTACACGACTGTATGTAAAATCCCTGGCATGTCTTTGTATTGTCCCCTTTTCTTGTGCGCCCTTGTGGCAAATAAAGAAATATATCTATCTATCTATCTGTCTATCCTTTTATTTTTTGGACGCATAACTGTTTTCTAAATACGAAGATTTATTTCATGTACCAGTGAGCCATGTTTCGGGGTCCCTGGATAAAATACGGCGAATATCTTACTCTCAAGATTGGTGTTGAGTAGTCGTTAGCTGTTCCATTACATCTCGTTGCACTCATACTAATGTCTGATAGATATATTCATTCTGATCGAACAGAGTAGGTAAGTGACTTAGGGACCCAGTATATAGGATAATTCAGCAGTAAGAGTGCCTAAAGAAATCTAGTGGAAAATAGCCAATAATTCGTCAGACGGCGTTTCCTGACCTGTTGCGCAAATAAGATTTATTTTGACACCTATCTCACCATGTTAACACTGGAAAAAATATCGCTGCCGGTCACATCCCAAATTAGAGGTTTGCCACCTCAGAAACTAATAAGTACTCCCCATTTAGGAAGCCGAAATGAGATGTTACACCATATAAATATTGCTTCTAATCACTAGCCTGCCATTATAAATAATTCAGTGAAAATATTTAGCATATGTTAAAATAAATACACATCGAGAAAATAGGTACCAGACTGAAATATGTGCTGAGATCGATATGACTAACTTAAAGATGGTGCCCCATATGACCACGATCGATTCACCAACCTAGTAAAACAGTTAAACAAAGCAAAAATATTCACTTACACATGTATATATACTGAAAAAATCACACCCAAATACGAGTTCATAGCATAAAACTATTGCTTAATTAGATACTTGTCGCTAGTCAATACCTATATAAGCACGCACAGACGCAAACACAGATACACAATACACGTGTACATAATAACACACTCACAATCCTGTAATATTTCTCTCTCTCCCTCTCTTTCTCTCTCTCTCTCCCTCTCCCCCCTCTCTCTCTCTCTATATATATATATATATATATATGTATGTATATATATATATATAATATATAGTAATAATAATTGTTTCTACTTAAGGCACAAGGCCAGCAATTTTCCAGTGCATTACTGGTACTTTATTTTATCAACCCCGTAAGGATGAAAGGCAAAGTCAACAATAATAATAATAATACATTTGAAGACTAAAATCCAAAGAGGGCTCGATAAGGATAAATATATATCAAATATATAAGAACCGTAGAGCAAATATTTATTAAAATAACAGATTAAAGTTTAAGCAAATAATCGCTGCTTTCATCCTTAACGGGATCTTCTGAAACTAAAAAAATCAAACTGTGAACGCAGAAGTAAATATTTCGAATCGCTTTTTTCCTTTCTTTGCCAGGGAATGTTTCCACGAACCAAAGTATCGTCTTCCTGTCTTCCTTCGGTTGCAACGTTTTTCGAAATATTTACTTCTGCGTTCACAGATTTATTTTTTAGCTTCAGAAGATCCCGTTAAGGGTGAAAACAGCGATTCTTTGCTTAAACTTCAATCTGTTATTTTAATAAATATATATATATATATATATATATATATATATATAGTTGTGGATAATGCTAGCTAAGGTGCTTCCATAGGCGGTATGCCAAAATTAGCACTCGATATTCATCAGAGTAGAGTGTAGATATTATAAAGAAAACGAAAGATCAGTGATGCATCTGGACTTAATTTATTGCGTGTTACAATTGTTTCTCGGCAGGTAGCTCGAGATGTGATCAAATTTGCTCCTAACGAAATACTCGTGTCTGAATGAACCTGCGCAAGTAGAATCGGCCGGATCCATACAAGGACCACGTCACGAGCTACCTGCCGGAGAAACAATTGTAACACGCAATAAATTAAGTCCAGAGGCATCACTGATTTTTCGTTTTCTTTATAATGGAAGAGGGAGTGCGTGGCTCTGATGGTCGCCAAACAGCATGAAACAGACTGTTAGCTCCCTCTCTTCTTTCGCCGAAAAGAAGTAAGTGACATTGTCACTACTTTAAAACCGATAGCGTATGGTCTTCAAAATGTTTATAATTAAACATACGGTATATTGCCAAATATACTATACATACATTCATATATATATATATATATATATATATATATATATATATATATATATGAACGAGTAGGACCCCGACGGTTGAGCTCAAGCGGTTTCGACGGCTAATTCTGGACGCGTCCAGAATTAGCCGTGGAAACGGCTTGAGCTCAGCCGTCGGGGTCCTACTCGTTCCTATTACCCACTCTACTACCCTAAGTATTGATTACTTTGGTGCGTTATGGTCCACCTGGTTCCTTACCACATTTCCTTCGTTATATATATATATATATGAAAAGATTCAGAATCCCGGATCAGCTGTCGAAACCGCCAGAGCTCACCCGTCGGGTTCCTCAATCTTTTCATACCAACCACTCTACTACTTCAAATATCGAGTACTCTGGTGTGTTATGGTCCACTTAGTTTTATTTATCACACCCTATCTGATATATATATATATGTGTGTGTGTGAGTAAGGATTCAGGACCCCGACGGCTAAGCTTCGGCCGTTTAGACACATAGATCTTGTATATATATTAGATATGGTCACTAATATCAAGTTAAAAAAATATCGATACCACAACAAATTCCAACGGAGCCTAAAAATAACTATGGATGAATCAGCAAAAATGGATGGAATACATATCCGCGCTGATAATAAAAGGTAATATATATATTCCCTAGACATTCATACCTATAAGAACTTTATAGTTAAGGAACTGAATAAGCAATATTAAAAAACGGAGAAGTCTACCACTGGGGACATTAATAGGGAAGGCCTTAAGACAGTCAATCGCTTAGGCATAGCTGACAGAACAGAACCAGTTGTACCCCGACTTCCATCTTTTAATTTGAAAGACCACAAAGACAACTTTGAATCTAACCCCCTCTATAAGGCTAATATGCCCCTCTAAATTTCATATAGGACTTATAAGTAAGCACATAAATCCACTTATAATTTCATTCAATTTGACATAGGTGACTATTATTCATATATTCCTCAAGTCCTTCTCAATAAGGGCCATACATTCGCGATGCACAATTCCAAATTAAATAGAAATGAAGTCGATATAATTTTAACTGCTAGACGTTCGATTATAATGTTTGACAATGAGTACTGGACACGTAATGCTAGACAAAACGACTTCGATATAACTATGGGTTCGAGTGACTCGACCCAAGTTACGGATCTTGTAGGAACATATCTCATGCGCAAGTTGCATCTAGAATTCCTCAAAGGGGAATATATAGAGATGAGACACTCCTACTCGTTAAAAACTTCAACGGTCAACAATAAAAAAAAAGAAGGAGAGCTATTAGATCCTTCTTTCAACGGATGGGCCTGGAAATATCTTTTAACTATAACATTAAACGAATCAACTTTTTAGATGAGACTCTCGACCTTAACTCCGGCATATACGAACCATTCCACAAATCTAATAATAACTTAAACTATGTTAATCGTTGGTCTACCCATCCTAGGACTATCACTAGCTCCATTGTTAAAAAATGTATCCCTTAGGACCTCCAGATTGTCTGCCCCTAAATCCGCTTTCAATGCATACGTGGACTACTACAACGTTGCTCTACTTAGAGCTGATTATGACGAACCACTAAAATCTCTTCCAGATACATCATGCAGGGGAAATCCAACCACCCCAATAGCAAAGTATCACAAGCATACCACACAACATTTTCAAATTTAAATGCCGTCGGCTCAAAGCCCCACAGTAGCCAGAGAATAATAATACTGCAAATAAGAAAACACCGAGGAGGTCCCGCACAAAATCATACCTATGGTATAATCCTCCGCATAACGATCTGGTAACTACTAAGCTATCCTATCTCTTCTTCAAACTTATAGACGAACACTTTCCTCTTACACACAAATTCCATAAAATACTAAATAGAGACACGGTCTGATTATCCCATTCCACCACAGCTAACCTGGGCAATTTCATCTTGAAATTGAATAACAAACGCTACCGCATGTATAGCAATACCAACAGCCAATGGAAACCTGGACATAATCTGAACTCTCAGCAACATCCACAGCCTCCAACACTGACCAGACCGACGCCAGCAAATGCCAACCTCTCTTCCTCTTTACGCGCATATCCGGAGCAACAACAAATTACCAAGAATAACACCCCCAACATAGGAACCAGGGAAGAACCACACACTATATACGGACAAACTGCAACAGCATAAATCCAAGCAATTGTCATCTATCGGGTAAATTCTTATACAAAAATATCATTTATCAATGTGTGGTAAAATCTAAACTGGGGATATATAAATATGTGGGTTCCACTTCAAATATTTTCAAGAAAAGATGATGTGCGCACACGCACATATTTAAAACCTCCAGTTTAGCTAGATCTACCGCCCTGGCGAAAAAAATCTGGGATCTGAAGCGCGCTAATATTAAACACACACAACAATGGTCCGTGCTAAAATTCGCCCTTTCATACAGGAATGAAAGACGCCCCTGTGAATTGAAATAGCGACCGTAAATTTCCGGCACTTAGCGGACCTAAATTTCCGGCACAATAGGATATTTAATTGCAAACACAAGGTTCTAAAAACCTTCGCTAAATACAAACAGGACTATAACAAGATTCGATCCCTAATACCTAGGTTTTTCTATATCCTATTTGGTACATTTTCTGTGTCATTTGAACTTTTCACACCTAATTAATTCAGTAATATTCAAACTTTCCTCCTTATCCACTCTAGCCTACTCTTAATCTCTACCTTATCTTTCTCTGTCCCCCTCCTTATATCTTCTCTACCCCATAAATGGTAAACATCAATACCTTCACCTATAACAATGGTCAAAGAATAATTGTTCCACATCACAGCACATCTCCTCTCCACCTCTTCTCTAACTCTTCTATCACACTAACTGACTGTATTTCATTCTATTTTTAATTTATTTACATTTTCTTATTACTGAATTATACTTTCTGATGAAGTGTAATAAATAATTAAGTATTGGATATGATTGAACAATATATATTCTAGTCAGCACATGTAGACAATTTATAATAGACAGAGAAACATATGTCAAAGCAAATAAATTCATAATCTCTACACGCCGACGTTTTAATTTTTTGGTCCAATGCTTGCTTATATATATATATATATATATATATATATATATATATATATATATATATATATATATATATATATATATATATATATATATATATATATGTGTGTGTGTGTGTGTGTGTGTGTGTGAGTGTGTGTGTGTGTATGTGTGTGTGTAGAATATGCTATATATATATATATATATATATATATATATATATATATAAATGGAATAGAATGAAACGAAATTCCATGTCTCACTCTTATACGGCACTTACTTAAATGTAAGTATGTATGAATACGTACATACATATATGTATACAGACGTACAGTAATATATATACATACATGCACACATATATATATGTACGTATTGGTTTAACGAACATTTATTATAATGCTTGGTTTGTTTGTTTGTAAACAAACAAACAGCCCAAATTACGCCGTACAGTGTTTAGCCAACCACGTCACCTTTTTGTTCAACACTGACACAGGAACGATGTATTAGTTTCAAGCTTATTAGCTATCGTCAGCATCGTATACCTTCCTGCCAGATGGTTGAACGTCTGAATGTATATACTTTCCTTATGAATATTAAGGGGTGAGCAGCCTAATTTGCATATCGAGTGAGATCAGTCGGCTGGGCTCACCGAAAACGATAAATGGAATAGAATGAAACGAAATTTCATTTCTCACTCTTAGTACGGTACTTACTTAAATGTAAGTATGTATGTATACGTACATACATATATGTATACAGACGTACAGTAGTATGCATATATATACATACATGCACACATATATATATGCACGTATCGATTTACCGTATCGCTTTACTCGATATGCAAATTAGGCTGCTCAGCCGTTAATATGCATAAGGAAAGTATATACTTTCAGACGTTCAACCATCTGGCAGGAAGGTATACGATGCTGACGATAGTTAATAAGCTTGAAACTAGTACACCGTTCCTGTGTCAGTGTTGAATAAAAAGTGTTGAATAAAAACAAATTGAGCATTATAATAAATGTTCGGTAAACCGATACGTGCATATATATATGTGTGCATGTATGTATATATATACATACTACTGTACGTCTGTATACATATATGTATGTACGTATACATACATACTTACATTTAAGTAAGTGCCGTACTAAGAGTGAGAAATGAAATTCCGTTTCATTCTATTCCATTATCGTTTTCGGTGCGCCCAGCCGACTGATCTCACTCGATATGCAAATTAGGCTGCTCACCCGTTAATATGCATAAGGAAAGTATATACTTTCAGACGTTCAACCATCTGGCAGGAAGGTATACGATGCTGACGATAGCTGATAAGCTTGAAACTAGTACAACGTTCCTGTGTCAGTGTGAACAAACAGGTGACGTGGTTGCCTAAACACTGTACGGCGTAATTCGGGCTGTTTGTTTACAAACAAACAAACCGAGCATTATAATAAATGTTCGGTAAACCGATACGTGCATATATATATGTGTGCATGTATGTATATATATACATACTACTGTATGTCTGTATACATATATGTATGTACGTATACATACTTACATTTAAGTAAGTGCCGTACTACGAGTGAGACATGAAATTTCGTTTCATTCTATTCCATTTATATATATATATAGCATATATATATGTAGCATATTCTACACACACACACACTCACACACACACACATATATATATATATAAATGGACTCAACACAAACTTACTATTCACAATGGATTACAGCCATGAACATCTCCCTTTCCTCGACATCCTCATCAAGAAAACAAACAACAAAATAGAAACAGACATATACTACAAACCCACAGACTCCAAACAATACCTTCCATTCAACTCGTGCCACCCTAGACACACCAAAATGGCAATTCCTTATAACGTAGCCAGAAGGATTTACACAATAGTTTCAGATAAATACACATGCTACACACGACTAGAAGAATTAAAAAACACACTTATCAGCAGAAACTACCCACCATCCCTTATCAACAATGGATTCCAACGTGCCCTAAAACTCAACACCCAGGAACTCAGACACCTAAAACCCAGGAATGAACCGCAACAGAAACCTCTACCATACGTCTCCACATACAACCCCCTCAACAATGAGGCATTCGACACCATCCTCCAGAATATTTCTTTACTAAAAAGAGACCCAAGAATGAACAAAATCCTCCAAACACACAACACCATAAAGAGCAAAAAACAACCTAAATCCATAAAAAAACATCCTCATACAAGCCAAAATCCAACCAACCCTCACAATGAACCCTACAGTAAAAAAATGCGGAAGGCCCAACTGTGGTATATGCATAAATCTAATAGAAGGTTCAGCATTCCATTTTAAGCAAGGACAACATTTCACAGTTAAATACAAGTTTACATGTGCATCTGAAAACCTAATCTATGTTTTGATCTGCTCAGGTTGTCGAGAGCACTACATAGGCCAGACAAAAGCAGCCTCCGACAACGTATGACCATCCATAGATCACAAATCAAAATACAGGAATACAGAAAGATTGCTTTTAGTGAACATATCGCCAATTGTACACCTAACCAACATCCAAACTTAAAAATTTTTCCCCATTTACAAATTCATAGACATCGCTTTTTTCATCCCTCGTACAATAAGGAACGTACTTCATTAACAAATTCCAACCTCTACTCAATGGACTAAACTTCGGACTAAATTAAAACTGGAACGAACATTGAACCAAAACCAAATCCCTACGTTCTCTAAAGAGGTACATCCCTCACACTCTACCTAATCCTTTTTCTTATATAAATGAATTACCCCCTCTCATTTCTCTCTTACCTACCTGACCACCATGAATTACCTCCCCTTGCATATTAACTCTCTAAAAAGGGAAATCATATCAAACCCCAGACTACCATTTGCCTCCATTATGGACCATACAAGCGCTCTTGCCATAATAACACATTTTGAACTGCCTATCTTCAAGAACTATGCCTGTAAATAATATTATTCTTTCTTTCCCATTACCTTATCATGTTCCACATTACCCCTTTTTTTCTTTTTTCATTTTACTTGTTTGCAAATAATATTATTCTTTCTTTCTCATTTCCTTAACATGTTCAACATCACATTATTTTCTCTCCAGCATTTTATACCAATACAAATACCCCCTTTGATAATGCATAAAATGCTGAAACCGGTAATAGACAATTATTAAATATATAAATATATAAATAAATAAATAAATAAATAAACAAATGCCATTGTTAATTAAGAAATAAATTAACTAATACCTTAACACTTCACACAAATTAAAATATTTTGTTTTAAACATTTTCTAACCCAGAAAAAAGAGATAAAAATAAAGGAAGTAATGTATTTTTCTTCCTAATAATCGTTTTTCTCCCTATTTTCATAGATATATATATATATATATATATATATATATATATATATATATATATATGTATATATATATATATATGTATATATATATATATATATATATATATATATAACAAAGGGATTGTGGTAAGGAACTAGATGGACCATAACGCACCATAGTACTCAATACTTAGGGTAATAGAGTGGGAAATAGGAAAAGGTATAACCACGACGTCAGAGCTCAAGCCGTTTCGAAGGCTATTTCTGGACAGAAATAGCCGTTGAAACGGCTTGAGCTCTGCCGTCGGGGTCATACTTTTTCCTATATATATATATATTATTCGCTTGATGAACTCGTCTGTACGTATGATGAGTGTTTTTAGGTAAAGTTTCCTTGAAGGGATGGGGATGTTCTTCATGGTGTCATCAAGGTCGAGTTTGGTCAGCATAGTTTCTTGGTGATGGTTATAAGGGGCACTAAGAATGCTAAAAGATAAGTTATTCCGGATTGAATCGGAGGTAACTACAGTAAGATACTCAATACATAGCAGAGTATAAAAGTTAAAAGGTTTAATATAGAAGAGCTTCTACAGGACTAGAACTGTTTCATTCATGAGAAATCATCTATATATATATGTAAGTATGTATGTATTTATGTATACGTACATACATATATGTATACAGACGTACAGTAGTATGTATATATATACATACAGGCACACACATATATATATGCACGTATCGGTTTACCGAACATTTATTATAATGCTCGGTTTGTTTGTTTGTAAACAAACAAACAGCCCGAATTACGCCGTACAGTGTTGAGGCAACCACGTCACCTTTTTGTTCAACACTGACACAGGAACGATGTACTAGTTTCAAGCTTATTAGCTATCGTCAGCATCGTATACCTTCCTGCCAGATGGTTGAACGTCTGAAAGTATATACTTTCCTGATGCATATTAACGGCTGAGCAAACAAACCGAGCATTATAATAAATGTTCGGTAAACCGATACGTGCATATATATATGTGTGCATGTATGTATATATATATATATACTACTGTACGTCTGTATACATATATGTATGTACGTATACATATATACATACTTACATTTAAGTAAGTGCCTTACTAAGAGTGAGATATGAAATTTCTTTTCATTCTCTTCCATTTATATATATATATATATATATATATATATATATATATATATATATCAGTATATTGAGAGAAATACACAAAGAGGTATGTTTTCGATTATAGGAGATAGAGAACCACTAGAGTGAAGAACATGTTGCTTACGAAAGGAAAGGAGAATAAATTAAAATTAAAAGAATAAGTTAAAATGTACAAACCATTCATTAATAACTACTAGCAGAAAAAACACCCTTCGTGTGGTTTTCTGCTAGCATGTGTGGTGTGTCTATTGATATTATACGCAAATATATATACATGTAGATATGATACATCAAATAAAATCGTAATTGACAATATACACAGAAATTGAACGAATACTGCGTTACACTGTCTTATGTAATCAGTAACGTAATCCATGATACATTAAAAAAAGACGATATTATATATAAACTGCATTAGGAGAAAATTAGTATGTTTATTTAAGCGATCGCCACCGGAAGTGTTGACATCACACACTCTCTCTTTTTATATATATGGTAGTTGAAGTGGTGGTGGTGGCGACAATATACCGGAAGTGCAACTTTGAAAAGAAGTCAATTTTAAATTATTTATTTTTACGAAATTATTTTTGTTTACGAAATTGAGTAGATAAATTATGTAATATTCATTCATTATTTATTCAAAGTAATCCAACTTATTTTACTAACGGGATAAAAAAAAATAAACCGTATGCAGTCCCGCAGACCTTCCTTTATTATAGTTTAGATTACACCTGGACATGCTCTAACAATAGCAGGTTTCGCCACAAAAAGTGTAGATTCAACATTATAGAGGGCTTATCAACAGGTGGACTACAATATGCTCTACACTTCTAAAATATATTAGATAACTAAAATGTGCACATGGTGAAGAGAGAAAACACGCGCTTTATGCAGCCCATGGTGACGTGAATGGACCAAAAGAGCGCTAAAACAGCAGCTCAGAACCATTCAACGTAAGAAGCTCTACTTATATATAGAAATTAATTAGGATCCAATATATCAAATAAAAAACTGAGTTAAAGACAGGTTATCCCCTATAATTTAACGAGTTCTTTACAGAATAAACATTTGAAAGCCTTTAGCTATGAATTTTGGAAGCTGATGGCTAGTGCCACCAGGTGGGTTCCAGCAGAAGCAAGAGCGGGTAATCTGCCGACAGCCGACTGTTTCTGACTACGGTCGTAATCAAACCAGTGCTCACGCTCTCTTCTCTCTGTTGGAATCCAATGAAAGCGAAAGCATATAGTTTTGTTGCCTGTGTAAGATGGCAAAAGAAACAACATTAAGGAAATGATGAAAAACAAGGGCAGTGAGAGCGTAGTTAATTTCAAAAATAATCTTTTTGTGACCTCCATGCAGACGCAACATGGACAAATGGTCAGGTCTAGGATTTGATCCCACTGTGTGGCACCATGTGTCGACACATATCTTGTTAGTCTTGTCAGCGGAACTCAGTAGGCTGATGCTGTTTGGAAGACCGACATATAAGACTGTACTTTGTAATTATTACAGACTCTGAGAATTTCGTTAAGAGTACGCATATCTGTAGAATTCTCAGGGACAAGCACTAATAATATGAGCAGAATGTTCCATTGATTGAAAAATTAGATGACTCATCATCGAAACAGACGGATGTCTATTTCAGCCTCCGTGTGCTGCATACTTCACAATATATTGCATCTTCAATAATGGACGCTTTTTAACAATCAGTTGTTAAATGCCCTCTCTCACAGACTGATATTTATTTTTTCAGTGGAACAGATAGTGCTATAATTTTACTGGATAGTCTCCACAAGAACATAGAACTAATTCTATATGCCCTGTTTTTTGTTGTTGTCGTTGTTGTTTTTTTTTGATAATATATAGTTTAAGGGTGTATGACCTGTTCGAAGTCAACAAAGTCTTTGTTTATTAAACTTATTCAGTATCTGTTACGTTTTAACCGTTGACAGTTCTGGCTGAGATAATGTAGGATTGAAATTTAATATCTTATCACTAGATACTTTCCTAAATATTTTCACCCTCAACTAATTATGTTATTGTTGAATGATTTGAACTGTGATACATTTGGAAAGTAATTTATATCTATTATTTCCCTTTGCATTCCCTATTTTTCGAACTCCTCTACTTTCCCGTTTCTGTGTATGGCCTAGTAAACAAATAATTATATTTTGTATATTGTTTTCTGATAGATAATCAATTTTTAGCTGAATACACTAAATTTTTATACCCCAAGCTTTTTCTCTAGATGAGAATATTTCTAGATTCTATGAAATACACTAAGCCTGCTGAAGGGGTTGATATAAGTGTAGGGTGGAAAATTTATAATTTTATATACAATGACAACGAAAGTACAATGGGGGTGTGTGTAAATCAGTCACTCGAGGAGCAACATTTTGAAGTCACTGTTAAATGTAAATAAAATCCCTATTGTGTGTTGTGTGCTTAGTTTGCGCATGCGTTACATCCGGGTGTGTATGTTTATATTTATTTGTTTATGTTTATTTACTTGTTCTATCTGTATATGTCTGATTTGTTTTGTTAGTTTGTGTTTTTGTGTGTATCTGTATGTCTTCATTTTGTCCTTAATCACTAGTTCTGGTGTTGCTATTCCATTCATGTCTTCTGTTTAATTTTGGTTGGAGTTCGTTTATATTTGTTGCCTCTGTGATTTGTCTGAGCATTGCATCTTTTATGTGTGTTTGTATAATTTTTATCTGTATGTTCTCTAATGTGACCCTATGTTCTATTTTGGCATGTTGGTGGTGTACTGATGAGTTCTTCCAATCCTGGAATTCTCATCAGTGTTCACAGCACACAACACAGAACACACAAAAACAAGACAGAACAAAGGAGAGACACAAAATAAAAACCTAGTCACTGAGGACGTCACAGAATGTGTGACGAAAGAGCTTTGACAATATATAAACAACCTTCCGGTGATCCAACCAGCCAACCAACCGGAAACTTATAATAAATTGAAGTGAAAACCAACATGTGCGTGTGTTTTTTTTGGCAATATGACCCTCCCAAAGTATAACAATATCTGTTTCAACACAAGTTTTCAGATAAGAAATCTCGCAAAACAAATTCAAAAACGAATCCTTTATTATAACATTCTATATAAGGATGGAACAAAAGGATGAAGTCGTGATCTACCACGTGGAAACAAATTTTGCGCTTTCATATTCGGCAAAGCCGGCCGTAAAATCGCTCGGTATGCAAATGAGACTAATCCACCGATATACACACTTAGCGGCGAGTGTTGTTTGGTTGGACTTGTCCGGGCGTCGAAAAGAATGGGTGTGTGCGTACCAACGGGTCTTAAAGTTGTTGGAGGTCATCCCGATATACGTCTTTCTCTCTTCATCAGGGCCTGAGATGACATCACATTTGTATAAAATATCCTTTGTAAGGCATTTATTGCTGAAGGGGCATGCAGCCTTATCGTGGCAGTTGCACAGGACCTCAGTACCGGGATGGGTTTCGGTGTGTTGGCGTGTGTGCTTGTGAACTTGTCCTAACCTACCATTTCCACAGATGTGCGATCAACTACTTGATTCAAAATTGTTCAAAATTGTACTATATAATAAGGAAGTGTTTATTTCAATTGCAACTTGCCACTAAACTTCTGTCTCTAAATAAATTTTGTTTTTTCTAAGAATCCCCATCCTTTAATCCCACCATGACCTCTACCCCCCCCCCCCCCCCCAACCACTACCCTTCCCTTACCATAACAGAATGTATAAATACCAGAAATTTACATTGACAGTCGGCTTTCTGATGATTTCCTCCGAATGAAACAGTTCTAGTCCTGTAGAAGCCATTTCTATATTAAATTACTTTTACTCTGCTATGTATTGAGTACCTTACTCACTGTGGTTATCCCCGATTTAACCCGGGATCTACATATATATATATATATATATGTAATATAAGATCAAAAGATGGTTAAAAGAGTTCCAAGTATTTTATATATATATAAATAGATAGATAAATAGATAGATAGATAGATAGATAGATAGATAGATAGATAGATATGTTTCTTTATTAGCCACAGGGGAAGATAGATAGATAGATAGATAGATCGATCAACTAGAAACTGATTGACATATATATATATATATATATATATATATATATATATATATATATATATATCTAAAATAAACATATGAAACAATCATGAATGTGTAGATATGGATGTTATTGTATGTGTGGATGTGTATGTTTTGAGTTGTATGTGTGCATGTGTATATGCTTTGTATCTGTATATGTGTACATGCAGTTATTAGATGCAACATTTTTGGAATGTTTTACATATTCTTACTGTTCCATTAATGGATTGAACTTGTAATTTCCTAACTAGTTATGTATGTATGTTTTCTCTTTCTCTTAATTTCGAGTATATTTCTTTGACCGGCCACCTTCCTGGTGGCAAGGTTGTAAAAGAAAAGAAATTGTCATCCCTTGAATCGCAAGAATGTTTTGCAAATTTTGAAGGTGCTAGCTATCGCAGCCATTTGTAGACTATGAATTAGGGAGCTGCGCTTTTTGTCCGCAAATCCAAGTTCAGTCATACTTTGGTCCAAGCGGGTTGGTATATAACCGGTAGCACCAATAATGATGGGTATGAAGCAAAAGGTGTATCTTGGATACTGGATTTGTAAACTCCTCATCAATGATCCGTAGATGTCCTCCTTCTGTATGTATGTATGTATGTATGTATGTATGTATGTATGTATGTATGTATGTATGTATGTATGCGTGTTCTGGGATTGGCGCAGAGGAAACATCAGGACTGGTTTAATGAGAATGATGTACATATAGAAGACTTGTTGGCTGATAAGAGGCGTGCTCTGTCACGCTACTTGACGGCAAAACCACAGGAGAGGAATACGTTGCATGAGGAACTCAGGGATGTAAAATCACGTGTTAGGCGGAGTCTTTCTCAGATGAAGGATCAGTGGTGGAGTGAGAAGGCTGGTAAGATACAAACTGCGTCTGATTCCAATGACACAAAGCTGTTGTACAGTCTCTTGCGTGAGGTTTATGGACCGTCTTCTTCTCTGGTGACACCGCTTCGCAGCAACGATGGCAAAGAACTTCTTCGTGACTCACAAGGAATTCTACGAAGGTGGCGAGAGCACTTTGATGATCTTTTGAATCAGCCGCCTGTCGTCAGTGAAGATTTCCTCAATCTCATTCCAGAAAGTCCTGTGAAAGTAGCTCTCGCAGACCTCCGACGCTTGTGGAGGTTGCAGGGCTATTTCGAAGCTGAACAGTGGAAGATCTCCAGGTATGGATGGCATACATGCTGAGCTCCTAGAATATGGGGGTGAGAGACTCCTGCAACATCTTCACTCTTTTGTTTGGCAGGATATGGGCTAATGAATCCATACCTGAGGACTGGAGAGATGCAGTAATGGTGGTCTTGTACAAGGGAAAGGGTAACAGGAACGATTGTGGGAACTACAGAGGTATATCATTGCTTTCTGTCGTAGGGAAAGTTTTATAGAGGGTGCTTCTGGACCGTCTGCTGACACACATTGCAGATTGTGTTCTTCCTGAAAGTCAATCTGGTTTTCGTGCTGGACGCGGCACTACTGATATGATCTTCTCAGCTAGACAGCTCCAGGAGAAGTGCATGGAACAAGGCTTGGATCTGTATCAGGCTTTTGTCGATCTGACAAAAGCTTTCAATACTGTTAACAGAGATGCATTATGGAAGGTTCTCCAGAAACTTGGTTGCCCTGATAAGTTCCTTGCTTTAGTTAGGTCTTTCCATGACGACATGAAGGCTTGGGTTAATGTCGGGGGTAACATTTCGGAGCCTATCTCAGTAAAAAATGGAGTGAAACAGGGGGATATTCCATCACCGACCCTGTTTGCCATATACTTTGCAATGGTTTTCTGTATTGCATTCAGGAATTGCGAGCATGGTGTTTACATCCGATATCGAACTTCAGGCATCATATTTAACATCAGGCGCTTTGCTGCGAAGACAAAAGTATTTACATCAATCATAAGAGACCTCTTGTATGCAGATGATTGCGATCTTGTAGCGCACACAGAGAGTGATATGCAGCACATTGTGAATGCATTTTCTGACGCTTGCACTGCCCTAGGTCTGACTGTCAGTCTCAAGAAAACCGTCGTCATGTACCAACCTGCCCCTGGTAAGCAGTACACTGAACCAAACATCTGTGTATGGCAAACGACTTGGAGTGGTTGATCAGTTTGTCTACCTGGGGAGCACAGTCAATCGATACAGCAACCTTGACAGTGAAATCTCACTTAGGATTAGGAAAGCAAGTGATGCTTTCGGAAAGCTAGAAAGGCGACTCTGGGGTCGGCGAGACATATGCAGGAGGACAAAGGTAAAGGTGTACAGGGCATGTGTGCTCTCTTGTCTTCTTTATGCCTGCGAGACCTGGGTCACATATCGACACCGCCTTAAGCATTTGGGGCGTTTCCATCAGATGTGTCTCAGACGGATCCATGGCGTTCACTGGAGGGACCACATCAGTGATGTCGAGATTTTGGAAAGCTCTATGTGTGACAGTATAGAAGCTCTTGTGCTTAAGCAACGACGCCGTTGGAGTGGTCACCTTGCCAGGATGAAGGATTCTAGAATACCAAAACAACTCTTTTATGGAGAGTTGGTTAAAGGAAAACGACC
>OZ024744.1:86226058-86251058 GCA_964016885.1 Eledone cirrhosa
AATACTCCTCTTTGAATATGTAAAATGAAGACATCTAGGCAATGTATGTTGCTCATATGATGAACAATTCAGAAAAACACCACAGTCTAAAAGCATACCCTCAGATTCTTCGCATTTTTGCCATTAATGCTTATTAAGAATACATGTTTAATATTTGGTTATTGGAACGTTCTGCATTGTCGACATATTTTTTATTGCAGAAACAAACGGCCACGGTTCTCCTTCAACCAGTGCAGCTTTCATAATCAACCGGTATCTCATTTTCGGGTGGTTTGCTTCAGTCATCAGCAAGATGTAAATCCATAGGCTGAATTTGAACACACAATGCAAAGAACCGGAAAATATAACGTAAGGTATCTCGTCCGACACTCTAATGATTCTGCCAATTTAAGAATTTAGAGTGATATTTCATCTAACGACTCTAAAACGGGTGAAATAGATGTAGTGAGCTTTGAAATGAGAGTGTAGAAAACAGTATAATCTATCTGACGCTCTAATAAATGATAAGTTGACAAGTATTATAAAGAAGAAAAGATTTGACACACGCGCGCGCACACACATACACACACACACACACACATGTATGCCCCTCCCCTTAAAAACACATTTGTTCTAGACTACCAAGTTTGTTCATGCTGGTACACTGGACTACGATCATTATTGTTGTTACGCCATGCTTTGACGCATAGAGTTACGGCCCTTGCCATTCTGAGTTCAAATCCCGCCGAGGTTAACTTTGCCTTTCATCCTTACGGGGTCTATAAAATAAAGTACCAGTAATACACTGGATAATTTCTGGCCTTGTGCCTAACGTAGAAACAATTATTGTTGTTACTTCTTTTACAATGGTCTTTCTTTAATGACCGAGACTGGTTCTTTGGCATCTAGAATGCTACTAGACACTTTCGGTACTCTACTCACTGGACAAGACAAACAGCGGCAAGAGAAAAATAAACAATCACTTTCTTTCTATAGAGGGTTAATGGAGGAGATGTGAGACAATGGACTAGAAACCACTCTGGGTATCAATGAAGGTAGTCTAAGCAGACATTCTTGGGAACGTTCAAGTATGCGGCTTCGTAGTGCTACAAGGGCGTGGTACCTGTTCGAAATGAGCTCTACAAGCATGCATGTGTTAAAAGTGGAACCTGTTCCAGATGCATTCATGACGACAATACTGTTCTGCCCAGTGTCCATGGGCTTGTTGTACTGCGGCCATTGCACGTAGGACGCTTCTTGATGTCAACCAAATCCATAATGAAAATTGAACTGCATCTTTCCCTTAACAAGGATCGTTGGCAAATTTTTCCCCTGTATAGTGGCTATGATAAAAGAAGTAGTGCGGTGTATACGAGTGAAAGGTTTGAGGACAGGAAATATCCTTTCCACCCAATCTCTCAATAACTCCTTCCATTACGCCTTGACGATCACAATGAGGGACGAGAGAGTGAGAGAGAGAGAGAGAGTGTGTGTGTGTGAGAGAGAGAGAGAGAGAGAGGGAGAGAGAGTGAGAGAGAGAGAGAAAGGGAGAGAGAGAGAGAGATTCTACCTTCTAAATGTATAAAAAATGGTGGATGAGAACGATGTGATTGACGAAGTGAATGAACCTACTGTGACTGCTTTTCTGAGTTAGGAAGAGAGTAAATTGGAAGAAGGCACATTGTATGCCATTTGGGGACACATAGTTATCCGATACTTTGTGTGGAGTTTTTGCCTCAAATTATCCTAGATTGTCTCTCCATTTATTCTGGATCTTCTCTAAAAAATTTATTGTTACATGCATTGTTTTCATTGATTTCGTTTCTTTTTACATCATGTAAACCCCACTAAGTGTTGTAATTTGTCTTTGTGTTGTACGTAACTTTCTGGGTAATTATAGCCAATAAAAACATTTATTACTATTAGTATTACTGTTTGTGTTTTTCCTCTTTCTTCAGTTTTGTTACATTTCTTGCTGAGTGTCTACGCTACACCTAGGGCAGAGAAACTCACTGTATATATTGATAAGCCACCAAATAAACACACCAGATTATTCATGTCATGTACTTTTCATAGTTACAAGTATATAATTTGCTTTATACATGTGCACATTATCTGTTTAAAATCATATTTACTATAGAATGGTATTCAATAATATGAGAGTGTTCAATCATTTATAACTCACATATTTATGGATTATAGTCTATGTATGTGCTGGCTTGATGCGTCGAGCCTCCAGTACCCTCTCAACGTGGAAATGCAGCAACTGTCTCTTCCCCACGTCTGCTCAGCCGCGGCCGTCCGGTACACCACCAGATGAGATAGTGAGCTTGTCTGATGCTCAACCCTCACTGGTCAACGTCGCTCGGCTCAGGTGGCTCCGGAAGATTCCGCTCAAGATCCCGAGAGCAGCCCGGGTGTCGGTAGCCGATGCTCTTGCTTCCTCAATTGAGAGAGCCCTGTACTCTAATCGAACCAGCAACTGGGAGTGCCTCTTTTATTTCGCCCCGATTGCCCCGGCCTCCCCAACTCTGGCGCTGACCGAGGCGGCCTGTCGACACCAGCCTTTCTCAAGGCCAATGTTTCGACATTTGGGCAAGCGCCCATCCAAAGCGGGCCAAAGCACACCACACGCTCTGTTCTCGAGTGTCTTCAATCCTCCACCCCTGAAGCCAGCGCTAAGCGTTTACGTGACCGCATAAACGCCAAATTAATCATGGGTGATGTCTCGGCTGCAGTCAGAGTGGTTGCCTCGCAGGACACTGTCCTCCAACCCACCGATGAGGTCCTGGTTGCCCTGCGACTCAAGTACCCTAAGCCGCCCGCCGACCTTAGACCCATACCTCCACCCGATCCCCACTTGTTCCTTGTATCTTCCTACGCAAAAATCATATTTGCCATCAAGTCCTTCTCGGCCAGCCGCAGCGGATGCGCTGATGGTTTCCGACCTGGCCACCTCAAAGACTTGTTATCCCCCTCTCCGCTGAGGCCCAGCGCCGCCTTCTGAGTGCAATTGTGGCATTCACCAATAGGCTCTTCCATGGCGCCCTGGACCCTCACGCTCAGGCCTCTTTTTTTCGGCTAGCCTGACTGCTCTCAGGAAGAAAGAGGGCTGCATACACCCCCATTGCTGTAGGCAATGTCTTCCGGAGGCTGACTGTTAAGGTCGACTGTAGGTCCCAAACACCTGAACTGGGTGAGGAGTTCAGTCCGGTGCAACTGGGTCTCGGTGTGTCCGGTGGCTGTGAGGGGGCCACACATTCAACCAGGCAGTTCTTCATTAGCTGCCCACCGGAACCGGCATCCAGGGACTCCAAACATCTCATTGTCAAGCTTAACATGAGGAATGCCTTCAACTGCATACGTCGTGATTATCTGCTCGATGCCTGCCAAGCCACCTCTGCCTACCCGCTGGCCTACCTGTCACGTGGAGCCTCGAGCATGCTCATTGCTGCCGATTAGATCATACCTTCAGCCACTGGAGTCGAACAGGGTGACCTTTTGGCGCCCCCCCCCCCTACTGTTTACTCTTGGTATAGACCACATTGCCCGGAGTATCAAGGCCCATCTCAACGTCTTCTACCTGGATGATGCTACGTTGGGCGGCCCGTGTAGACTGTCTGTCACGACGTACAATCGGTGGTTCCTCGGGTTGGACCTGGCCTCCGCATCTGCGAACCACACAAATGTCGCTCCGGATCCACCGTGGACTCTTTCGGCCTCCACTCACTTTCCTGTCGCTACAGTGCCGGCCGCCTTCCACGCCATGCTGCCCTTAATGAGGTCATAAAGCATGTCTTGGATGCTGCAGACTTCCCCTCCCAGCTCGAGCCGGTGGGGCTGGACCGAGGGGATGGTAAAAGGCCAGATGGTATGACCATCTTCCCGTTCAACGGTGTCAAACTCCTCGTCCGGGATTCCACTTTAGCGACACTTTCTCTAGCCGCAACCTGATGTAGTCTTTGACTAAACCAGGTTCTGCTGGACTTCGGGCTGCAGAGGGCAAACACTCTAAGTATCGGTCACTCTCCGACAGGTTTGCGGTCGTCCCCTTGGCAGTGGAGACTTCTGGTGTCCTTGGCCCGAGGGCTACCTCCCAATTACCACCATAGGCGCTGAGCTGGCCAGCCGCAGGTGTGAGCTTCGCGAGATGCAAGGCTTTTCCAGAGCATCTCCATTACCATCCTCCGGGGAAACGCATTCCCCATTCTGTCCGCCGGGACTGTGGGGCGGCCAGCACGTGGGACCCATTTGCTTATAATCCAGAGAGATAGGGAGGGCGAGAGAGATGGAGGTGATGACAGTGGTGGTTCGGCTCTTCCGTTTCGGACACATTGCACCTGTCATGTGGATCATGTGATATTTTTCCATCTATGGATCATGTGATATTTTTCCATCTATGGATCATGTGATATTTTTCCGTCTATGGATCATGTGATATTTTTCCAGTGTAACGCTCTTGAAAATACACAAATAAAAGGTTTTGGAAAAGGGAGTAATTTAAGCAACAGTAATGGCAAGAGTCTTAAAGTTAACAACAATCGTATCAGCATCAACACTATTGGCAATATAACAACAAGGATTGTAACAAGGATAACAGTGATAATAGGAACAAACATAATGGTATCTTATATAGGCACAAGACCAGCAATTTGGGGGGAGGGGGAAATCGATTAAACTGACACCAGTGCATGACTGGTACTTTCTTTTATCAACACTGGTAAGGGTAAAAGCAAAGTTAACCTCGGCAGAATTTGAACTCAGATCATAAAGGGCCGTAACTCTATACTGCAAAGCATGGCGTCCGACCCTCTACCAATAATGCCAATCTAGCGCCATAATAGGAACAAACATAACAACAGGCAAAATCAGTAAGCTTGACAATGCTATCATTGAAAGTGGCAACAACCATAACAACAGTGTCTACAGCTGCATGAACAAGAACAATGAATCTAACAAGGTCATCACGCATGAAAGGTTTTGTCTTGATGCAGCTGGCGTCCCTGCTATACCGAGCAGAAGAGTTAAGCAAAAACATCGACAGTAAAAGACGTTCAAACAACACCTCATCTTCTACCTCTATCATTCGGGGAAAGAATTCTTTAGCTCGTATGACAAAACATTAATTTGGTTGTGCAGCTATCATGAAAATAGATGGCAAAAAGGTAATCTTAGCCATCTCAGAAGAGCTCCTGTTAGAAACAACCAGGAAAAACATATTTTATAGGTGTCTTGTGACTGGAAGAATGAAAGTACACATCGATCGCAATGCCATGTTGAAAAATATCTTTGGGGAATCTAGGTAGATGTATATGTTGTCATCAGAGCCAGGCAATATGGTAGATTTGAGATACACTACTGCAGAGAGAAAGAGGCCAAGTATCATTACACCATCACTTGTAAATTTGACTAATATATTCTCGCACAAATCATAATATAAAGGGAGGAGTGCGGGACTTCGTCTTGAATATATTTTTTTTTATCCCGTTAGTAAAATAAGTTTGATTACTTTGAATAAATAATAAAAGAATTTTTGTACTAAATTTGGTAGCTGTTGATTAAACAAATATTCTTATATTTAATTGTTTCTACTTTAGGCACAAGGCCAGCAATTACCCAGTGCATTACTGGTACTTTATTTTATCGACCCCGTAGGGATGAAAGGCAAAGTCAACCTCGGCGGGATTTGAACTCAGATCATAAAGGGACGTAACTATGCTGGAAAGCATGGCGTCAAACCCTCTACCGATACTGCCAATCCACCGCCCTTATATATAATGATTGCTTATTTTAAGATTCATTTCTTTAAACATTTTCGAATGTCTACACTTCCGGTTAGCGTCCGTTATATCATAACACTTATTATATAGCTTATGTAAACATTCATATATGTGCATTGTTATATAAGGTTTATATTTCGGTTGCTAATTTTCTTCTTTTTTCGTTTTCATCACATTTCACAGTAATGCAGTTTATATAAAATATCGTCTTTTTTAAATGTATCATGGACTCCTTTACTTACAGAAGAGAATATTAACACAGGGTCTCTTCAATTTCTGTGCGTATTCTGAATTACGATATTATTTGATGTATCATATCTACATGCATGTATATTTGCGTATAATATCAATATGAACACTACACGTGCTACCAGAAAACCACCCGAAGGGTCGTTTTTCTGCTAGTAAAACAATATCACACAAACATTGAAAAGCAATGGGACTGAACTTAAAGTCACGTGGTTGCGAAGGGAAATTTGTAAACATACAGCTAGGCCATATAGAGACGACATACAAACAGAAACAGCTATCAAACGTGAAACACGTGCATACGTATCAGTACACATACGCTCACACATAGACACACACACACACTACTGTTATTGTTGCTGTTGTGTTTGCGGTTATGGTGGTGTTGCTTGTTGTTGCGGATGAGTGCGTGTCTGTTCATATGTGTGTCTGTACGTATATATGTGTGTCTGTGTCTGTGCGTATGTGTCTGTGCGTATGTGTGCGTGTCTGTGTGTGGATGTGGATGTGTGTGTGTGTGTGTGTGTGTGTGTGTGTGTGTGTGTGTGTGTGTGTGTGTGTGTGTGTGTGTGTGTATATATCGTGACGTGCAGCTGAGGCACTGCTCATCATAGTGGGGTGTAGTGTCTGTCCCTCCTCAGTTGTGATGATGATGGTAGTGTTAGTGGCTTCTGTGTTTTGGTGATGATAATGACTTGGGAAAGGGGAAATTTAATGTGTGTGCGTGTGTTTAGTAGATTCTCTAAGAAATTATATAGTTCCTTCCCTTGTGAGAATAGTAAATTAGTAATCAAGTCCAATTGACTAAAAACAGGCTCACTGACAACAGCAGTGTATAATTATGGACTTAGCTAAGATTGTTCAGTCGTGCTTATGGATCCGCCTTTTATTTTGTTATTCGCGGTGTCGGTGATTGAGAATGATAGTTTTTGCCCTATAGCTACTCTGCCTACTATTGGTGTATATATATATATATATATATATATATATATATATATATATATGTATGTATGTATGTGTGTGTGTGTGTGTGTATCGGGTTCAATCGGGGGTAACTACAGTAAGTAAGGTACTCAATACCTCAATACATAGCAGAATAGTATGAATATATAATATAGAAATGGTTTCTACAAGACTAGTACTGTTTCTTTCGAAGGAAACAGTTCTAGACTAACGCGAGTTTCTGACTTCGTTACTTAATATATATATATATATATATATATATATATATATATATATATATATATATATATATATATATATAAGAACAAAGTGGAGATGCTACATAGGAGATTTATTGCTCAATCCTGGTTACAAATGTTTCTCAACCAGCTGACTCGTGATTTGCGATGGTACTCCCAGACCGGACTTTCTTCAGATTTACTGAACTTTCTGCCCACACAGACCCCCCCCCCCCCCCCACACACACCGACACACCCACACACACACGCACACACTCACACATAACACGCACACACGCACACACATATATATATAGTTGTCTATATAACCTCACATACGAATTTAAAATGACATGTTAGGACACTTCAGGTAAACTTTGAAACAAGTAATAGTTGTTTCTACTTTAGGCACAAGGCCAGCAGTTACCCAGTACATTACTGGTACTTTATTTTATCGACCCCCGTAAGGATGAAAGGCAAAGTTAACCTCGGCGGGATTTGAACTCAGACTGTAAAGGGACGTAACTATGCTAGAAAGCATGGCGTCCAAAAGTAATTGTTTCTACTTTAGGCACAAGGCCAGCAATTACCCAGTGCGTCCAAAAGTAATAATACTTATTTAGTCAGGTATAGCAATTCTTGTGAACGTTGCATCGTTTTGCTGCGATATTTCTATAACAGCAACGCCTTTTTCTCCCGCTGATGAATATGGTAACGTAAGAAACTCAAACTTAGGTCTTTTTATGTAATATGTATTTATTTTAATATATATTACCTTATTTATTTGCCTGAAATATTATAACTGTTAACTTTTTTTCGGATCAACACTCAGTTAGTGTGCAATCAGAAACTAATATTTATGAAAATGAGTAAATTTATCTATTGAATGACTATCTGTTTGTATATGTAATGTTCGTGATTGCTGTCCTAAGCACACTAACATATAGACATACATAAATGTTATATACATATAATAGTTTTATAACTGGTCATATATAATCATAACACAAACGCACACACACCAGACACACATCTATACGTATATATATATATATATATATATATATATATATATATATATATATATATATATATATATATATATATACGTATATATATATATATAACTTTGAATAACTTTGAAATGTTTTGGCCAGTATTGGCCCAGGCCATGTCTAACTTAATAGCACCACCTGGCGAAGTCTTTCAATTCAGGATTTGGGCACCATGGCCCATTCGAGAAGAGAATTACTGTTTGCGGAGACATATCCGGGTGTGGGTGGTTTGTCCGGGATTACTTGGAGGAATTTGTCCAAAGACTTCTTGAATTTTGTGTGGTCAGTTTCTGTTTTGACGTGTCCTGGTGTGATGTTGAAGAGAGCAGGGCCGATTGAGGTGAAATAATTGTGCCGTATTGTTGTTATGAGTTGCGATTTAGATTTTTGAATGGGACGGATAGCACGGGGCCCAAGCCTTGGGTGTATCTTGAAGGCGATGCCAACATCATTTGGGCAGTGATGATGGAACATTTTCCACATCATGCAGATAATATAACGCTCACGGCGACGTTGGAGTGAGTAAAGTTTCAGGTTTTCCAATCGACCCCAGTAGTCAAGGTCTGACATGCCATCTATCTTTTTCGTGATTGCCCTTTGAGGAGCTTCAAGTTTCATGATACTTTGTTTCGTGTGGGGAGACCACAGTGGACAACAGTATTCAAGGTGTGGTCGGGCGAAAGTAGAGAAGAGAAGGATAATGGTGCGGGAATCTCTCGACTGGAAGGTTCTGAGGATCCAGGAACACATTCTGCGGGCCATGTCAACTTTGCTGCTTATATGCGTGGTCCAGCTTATGTTGCTGTCCACGGTTACTCCCAAGTCTCTGATGTTGTTAGATGCCACGAGAGTTTCCCCGGAGGGAAGGGAGTACGGGAGTTTCAGAGCATCCTCTTTTCCAAAGTGGATCAGTTCGAATTTGTCTTCGTTCAGTAGCATGTTGTTCTTTTCTGCCCATTGGGTAACAGCCAGTAGGTCTGACTGAAGGCTTATCCGGTCATCCACGCCATTGATGACCTTTTGGAGCTTGGAATCATCAGCGAAAATTTTAATGTTGCTGTGTTTGATGATGTCAGTGATGTCATTAATATAGATGATGAAGAGAAGTGGGCCCAACACAGTGCCTTGTGGGACTCCACTACTGACTTTGGCTGGGCTTGATTTGACTCCCTCAACTACAACATGTTGGGTTCTGTTTGACAGGAAGCTCTTGATCCACTGCAGCAGCTTTCCAGTGACACCAATATTGGACAGCTTTCTCAGTAGAATGTTATGATCAACCCTGTCAAAGGCCTTGCTGAAATCAAGGTAGATAACATCAGTGTTGGAACCCTCTCCCAAGGCTCTCAAAATGTCATCAAAGTGATGCAGTAGTTGCGTCAGGCAATCCCTTCCATTACGGAATCCATGCTGGTTGGAGTTCAGCATATTGTTACTCTCAAGGAAGTGGGTCATTCGCGATCTCACCACTCGCTCAAATACCTTAATGATATGAGAGGTGAGTGAGATTGGACGGTAATTCACGGCAAGGGATTTGTTTCCCTTTTTGAAAACTGGGACAACAGACTGGGATAGAAGGTTTTCTGGCACATATCCAGCATCCAGTGAGTTCCGCCACAGATTGGCAAGAGGAGAAGCAAGTTGGTGTTGACACGCCTTCAAGACACAAGCAGGGAACCTATCGGGACCTACTGCTGAATTATGCTTGATTTCCTTTATTGCCGCCAAGACATCAGGGGCGCCAAACGTTATGTCCGATAAGGTGTAATGGGGAGTAACATCGCCGATACAGCCCAGATCGGCCATATCAGGATTGCTGAAAACAGAGCAGTATTGTTTCTGCAGTATCTCACCCATGGTTTTAGCATTGTCTTGAAGAGTGCCATTTTCATCAATTAGAGGGCCAACAGTAGAGCCAGTGATTTTGTGTTTTTTTGCAAATGAAAAGAACACTTTGGGATTGAGTTTGATCTTCTCAATGGCCCAGGCCTCTTCAGCTCTTCTCTGATTGTTGATGAGGGACATTATGTTGTTTTGGAGGTTATGTTTTTTAATCTCTAGTGATGAAATGGCAGTCAAGTTGATGTGTTGCTGCTGACAGTATTTCAGCTTGTTGATTTTTTTGTTCGTTCTCTTAATTTTTCTGATGAGTGTTTTTCTATTTCTAGGGATTCTGCTCTTAGATTTGTTTATAGTTATATATATATATATATATATATATATATATATATATATATATATATATATATATATAGTAATAATATTAATATTTATACTTATATATGGTTTATATATAATTATAAATATGGAGGGTTGTACTAAGTACTGGCCAGTTGTATATATATATATATATATATATATATATATAACGAAGGAAATGTGATAAGGTACCAAGTGAACCATAACGCACCAAAGTACTCAATACTTAGGGTAGTAGAGTGGGTAATAGGAACGAGTAGGACCCCGACGGCTGAGCTGAAGCCGTTTCGACGGCTAATTCTGGACTATAGCCGTTGAAACGGCTTGAACTCAGCCGTCCGGGTTCTACTCGTTCCTATATATATATATATATATGTATTAAAATAACAGATTAAAGTTTAAGCAAAGAATCGCTGCTTTCCCCCTCAACAGAAGATCCCGTTAAGGGTGAAAGCAGCGATTCTTTGCTTAAACTTTAATCTGTTATTTTACTAAATATTTGCTCTACGGTTCTTATTTATTTGATATATATTTATCCTTATCGAGCCCTCTTTGGATTTTAGTCTTCACATTTATTATTATTACTATATATGTAAAGGGCGGTGTATTGGCAGTATCGGTAGAGGGTCGGACGCCATGCTTTCCAGCATAGTTACGTCCCTTTACGATCTGAGTTCAAAGACTTTGTCTTTCATCTTTACGGGGTCGATAAAATAAAGTACCAGTAATGCACTGGGTATTTGCTGGCATTGTGCCTAAAGTAGAAACAATTACTATATATGTATATATATATATATATGTATACACACACACACACATATATATATGTATATATAGCCACACGTACATACACACATACATACATACATACATATTCACATACGTATATATGCGTTTGTGTAAGTGAGCGTGTGTATATATATGTATTCATCTATTTATTCATGAATATATGCCAGCACATTTATAAATTTACGCGTGTGTTTATCTAATTTTATGTTTCATTAAGACCTATTATCATACAGAGCGTAGCAACATATTAAACTATGATGTTGAAGCCATTAATCCAAAATACCGAAAACAAAGAAAAGTACTGGCACATAGTTAGCGCTTGTCTTTGCACTAACGTTTACAGAAAGAGGAGCGGACAATAGAATAGAGATACAAAAGATAAAATATAATATTCAAAAGAATAGACTTTACTAACCAAAATCCATTATCTATACATCTAATGATATTGCCTAGGAAAAGAAAAAATATACATACATGTATATGTATGTATATATGTATATATGTATATATGTATGTATGTAGTATGTATGTATATATTTATGTATGTAATGTATGTATGTATGTATGTATGTATGTATGTATGTATGTATGTATGTATGTATGTATGTATGTATAAAAGCTTCACGGCACAGGCATTGCTTTATATCTGGAGATCTCTCTGCACTTGTCATCACATGGTACTATGGGCCCAGAACTATGTGTCAATAAATGTCACAAGTGTAGTGTTTGTACCAGAGTTTTCAAGTCGCTGGCTGCACTAATAAGTCACACTCGTTCAGCGCATCGTTAGGGTGTTCTCCTACATGGATATAAAGTAGTGGCCGTACTCGAAAACGAGTTGGCAGCCACCATGTATGTATGTATGTATGTATGTATGTATGTATGTATGTATGTATGTATGTATGTATGTATGTATGTATGTATGTATGTATGTATGTATGTATGTATGTATGTATGTATATGTGTGTGTATGTATGTATGTATGTATGTCAGGTCACCAGTTGGTGCTACTGGTAACATGTATCCCAGTACAACCTGTCTCATGGTCGGGTCGTTGGCGACTAAACTGGCAACGCCACCAAGGTTTCTTGGTGAGGTGGGTGACTTTTGACATCCTGCAGGACTAAAAACAAAACCTGTCAAAGGGCAAAGGAGCTCTTAAGAGTCAATGGCCATCCAAAATAACCGGGAGAGATGACCCCTTAGCCTTTGTCAAGGCAGAATTCTAGGAGAAGGAAAACTCTGATATAACACCTGCAACTCTGATGGTATCCAATGATGTTGACTTGTTTTTCTTTTTGGTAAATATCATCTTGGTTAAGAGAGTGGGACTGGCTTTGTGCAGTGCCTTTGCTCACTATAAAAGCTTCACGGCACAGGCATTGCTTTATATCTGGAGATCTCTCTGCACTTGTCGTCACATGGTACCATGGGCCCAGCACTGTGTCAATAATTGTCACAAGTGTAGTGTTTGTACCAGAGTTTTCAAGTAGCTGGCTGGACTAAACATTCACACTCGTTCAGCGCATCGGTAGGGGTTCTCCTACATGGATATAGAGTAGTGGCCGTACTCGAAAACGAGTTGGCAGCCACCATGTATGTATGTATGTATGTATGTATGTATGTATGTATGTATGTATGTATGTATGTATGTTCTTCTGGTTTTATAATTTCACAATTTTTTACCAATAGAGAGAGAGAGTCCGTTTCTAACATAGACACAAGACTCTCTCATTGGAATTTACACAACATCAACTAGGTAGATATGTATGTATGCATGCATGTGTAGATATTGATGTTATTGTATGTGTGAATGTGTATGTTTTGAGTTGTATGTGTGCATGTATATATGCTTTGTATCTGTACATGTGTATATGCAGTTATTAGATGCAAAATTTTTGGAATGTATGTATGGGCGGAAGAACTCATAGGGCGGTGGATTGGCAGTATCGGTAGAGGGTCGGACGCCATGCTTTGCAGCAAAGAGTTACGGCCCTTTATGGTTTGAGTTCAAATCCCGCCAAGGTTAACTTTGACTTTCATCCTTACGGGGTCGATAAAATAAAGTACCAGTAATACCCTGAGATAATTGCTGTCCTTGTGCCAAAAGTAGAAACAATTATTTTTACACTCCTGACTTTCTCTTGCTGTAGACCTTGTGAATGCTGTTTTTAAAAAATATGTCACCCTCACGACCCCTAGAATAACTTCTACCCATATTCTATACTATATACCCCCACATACCTACAACTCACCTACATACCTCATCGACCTTCTTACATAGATACGTTACTACATAGCTACTTATTTAAATATATACATACATACATGCACACATACATACACATACATACATACATACTCACATACATACATACATATCTACCTACTTAGCTAGTTATCTACCTCCCTACATATTACCTACCTATCTACCTACCTACCGACCTATCTACCTACCTACCTACCTATCTACCTACCTACCGACCTATCTACCTACTGGCCTTACCTGTAACCACCAAATCTAATTTTCCCCACCTATTTCACCACCCTAAAACAAACCAAATTTTTTTCCTTATCGCCATCTTACTCCACGCTTGTTAATTCTGGCTCTAACTTGTTTTCGCTTCATCTATTCGAATCGGCGGTGTAACCTATCATTTACTCCGCAAGGCACCTTTTGGGGTAGGCTTTCATGTAGAAAACATTATTTTACAACCTTTTATTTTATATATATATATTTATATTTATTTATATATATGCTTATTTGTTGTTGGCGTTGCTGTTGTTGTTGTTGCTGTTGTTGTTGTTGTTGTTGATAATTGTGGACCTGTTGTTGATTTATTAAAACAATCATCACATCAAAGAGTTTTCTCCCGTCTTGATTCGACTACAGAGAAGCAGAACCTCTATATTTGCCACAACTCCACCTGGTAGTAATCACCCGTTTCTACCTGACTGCTCCCTCTCCTTATCCCTCTTCTCTCTACCTTTATCTCCCTCCATTCTCTCTATCTCTCTATATATATACATATCTATCTATCTATCTATATGTGTATATATATATATATATATGTACATATATATGCATATATATAATTACATACACACACATGTATATATATGGGGTGGGTGTTTGTGTGGGTTTCTTTACTTCCTTTATTTATTTTTTACTAGTTACCATCATTTGTTTGCGGCCCTGCTGGAGCACTACCATGATTTAGTCGAATATAGCAACCTCAGTACTTATCAGTACTGAACATTAGTACTTATTTCATTCATCTGTTTTTCTTTTCTTTTTTTTTTCTTGCGCTAAGGTACGAGACATAAACACGGACACAAACACAAACGTCAACATAGACACGGCTACACATACATATATACATAATTGCATACATACAGACAGATATACGCACATATACAAACACACACACAGGCACCCCACACACACACAGGCACCCCACACCCACGCACACACCCACACACTCACACACACAATCACACATATATATAATAATGGCTTAAGAATTCGCGCCCATGATACTTTCTTTTCGGGACCTCCGAGTTTAGCGAGATGAAGGAGTGTACCATCAAAACGGAAATCTGGCTTCAACGCATCACAATCAGCGAAGCATCTAGATGGTTACTAAATAAAGTTGAAAACCTGCCTAAATATTCCTCGTAACACATTCTCCCGTGTTAAAAAGGGACGGAACTGTCGAAAATGCATTTCTGGATAAATTTGAGAATGTATTTCTAAAAAAACAAAAAAAAAAAAAACTGGATGGTCACGGCTGGGACGTCTTTGGTCTTAACAACATCTCTAATGACGATGAGGATAATAAGAGAGCTGCTGCCTGTTTTTTTTTCACTCTAGCAGTTAATGCCTATCTTATCCCATTCTCTCTTCTTTAAATCATGACACAAGACTCACTGCTTAAGGTATTCCTTGCTATACCAAAAGGTAGGAATGGTCATGTTTGGAACGCTTTGGCAATAAAGTATGTTATATTATGCTTGAACTGTGGTTACACATCTATAACGAAACTACACTACATATATTACATGTATTTCCCTCATTGCTCTAATACCGAATTTTATTATTGTATCTATTCTGTACAGAAAAAGGATATATACAGGAAAACCCTTGCGGCTCTACGCCGGAAACACGTAATTCCTTTCGTAAAATCTAGTGTGAAATATGCAACCACAGTCAAAGAGACGATCTGCAGAAAACCTTTCTTACAAAAGTTGACCACAGCTGTTCGCCGTTTAGGATTATCTTGAGATGTTGTCGTCTCAGCACACGTTTGTACACTAAGAGCAAAGCCATGCTCAGCCCTCCGCGAAGATGGTGTTGTCACGAGATGGATTACCCCAGCAGTTGAACCTGTCCCTTCCACAGGACGTCGAAGAGGAGGTCCTCCAATTTGATGAGGCATTGACGAGGGAAAGGCACGATGTTCAGGCGGTAATAGATGACGGACGCCTTCTCTGTCCGACCTTTAAGTAATAGGTTTCTCTCGGCCTACTTCTGGGGGAGAGTGGACCCATGCTCGTTACCTAGTCCCAGTTCTCATGTTTGGTCTAGACCAGGCATGGGCAACCTTTTTCGAGAAGTGGGTCGCATGAGATCAGGCGGGCCGGCCGCAAGCGCTAATTTACATTCATGCCCATATTTAAAAAAAAGAAGGCGGTAAATCAGGTTGTTTTGATTTGTTTCTTCAGCATTCGTACAGGTTGTTTTCCTCGATCGTAAAAATGATAGAAAAATAAATTACGTCTGAAATTTTGGCGTAAAAAAATTAGAAATATTTCACTTGGGTGACTTAGGTGAGCTATTCAGAAAGCGTCGCGGGCCGCAGGTTGCCCAAGACTAGTCTAGACCAAACCCCGTCAACTTCACCAGTCCTACCACCCAGCGTCTGACGACGCTGTTGAATGGTATGGATTTGCCTCTCTATGTTTCGAGCTGCAAACCCTCTGACTTTTCCGGGTTATCATTTCTCTCGTCTACGTTTCCTAGCACTGTAACAGCTCCAGCTTCCGCAGTACTGGCTTCTGTCGTCGTCGTCGAGGTTGTTGTTGTTGTTGCTGCCGTTGTTGCTGTTGTTGTCGTCCTCGCCGTTGTTGCTGTTGCCGTTGGTTCTGCTGCTGCATTTGTTGCTGTTGTAGTTGTAGTCGTTGTTGTTGCTCTTGCTATTGTTGTTTTTGTTGTTGTTGTTGTTGGCGACGGTGGCCTTGTTGGTGATGTCTATGGTAGTGTTGGTGACAGTACTGGTACTGCTGACAGTGGTGGTAGTGGTGACGCTATTGTCAACCTTTGAACTTCAGTCCGAGTCGCTGTCACGCGACATCACTTTCTCGCTGCTGGATATGAAGGGGTGTCGCCTTCATTTCTACAAAAATTGGGCGCGTAGATAACACTTCTAAGGTTCGAATATTTGGGTCTATGTTCCAAATATTATGGAATCTCATTTCTTCAGAGCGCAGACTGGGGACTTATACTTATGTCCCATTTGTAAAAAAAAAAAACAACGATTTTAATGTGAGAATTTAACAAACATATGGGAGCTTACAATCACACGTCTGTACAAAACAACAACAAAACAACAACAGCAGTAACTATAATAATAATAACTGTTTCTACTTTTGACACAAGGCCAGCAATAATAATAATAATAACAACAACAACAACAATATTAATAATAATAATTGTTTCTACTTTTGGCACAAGGCCAGCAAATACCCAGTGTATTACTGGTACTTTATTTTACCGACCCCGTAAGGATTAAAGGCAAAGTTAACCTCGGCGGGATTTGAACAAAGATTATAAAAGGACCAAAGCATGGTGTCCGACTCTCTACCGATACTGCCAATCAACCGATTTCATTTATTGGCCACAAGGGGCGACATATAGGGGACAATACAAAAGACTGGGACAGTGGGGTTTTACAGAAAAATCGAGTAAACAAATATGAATAACAATAACAAAGTAACAAGAAAAATGCAAGAAAAATTCCCCAATAGAGGGGTGACCACCCAGGATTCGCTCAGGTACCCCACCAATCCTGAACGACCCGACGCTTCGAGAGCACCCTGGAAGGGCTCCCTTTCCTCTTCAAATTTACCCACCTACAGCCGCATGACCAGAGTAGGCCCACTCACACGCGCCATTCTCGCCACATTCATCCACATTTCAGAAAATGTACTGGGTGCAGCACTTCTCTCTCCACCCTCACCTTCCTTTCCAAGTGAAACTTGAAAAAGTTGATGAGGGATTGGCCGAAGAGAAAAGTGTCTGTCTTCAGTCATTTCAACCTCGTCCACCATACAACCTCTTTCGCTACTGCCACCAGACAGAGGAAAATTTCCTGCCCTTCCTGGCCAAAAGAAGGCGGCAGGTCGATCTTCACTATGGACTCGGCCGATAGCCGGATCCGTTCTACACGCGACAACAGCTGTTCGACAAAACTCCACAAGTCAGTAATGCACGGACACTGGACGAGTGCGTGCAGAACGGTTTCGTCGCTCTGCACGTATCTCTGGCAGGTCCGTCTGACAGCACTTCTGTGCCGGTAGAATATATCTCGAACCAGCAGTTCCCCACGGTAGCATTGCCAAGCGAGGGATTTTTGGAAATTATACATCGTCCACGGCTCGAAAGTCCTCCGGAATAGGCTGGTTAGTTCGACTTCGTCGACTCCCAGAGCCTCTCCAAGTGCGTCATCGCACTTGCCTACCACCAATCCTCTACAGAACTCGAGAGTGGAAGTTCCACTGACCACATTGCCTGCCTGGTAGAGGGCAGTGAGTGCCTGGCAACATTCCAGATGCCAGTCACCCAGTCTCGGTCTCTTCTTGACCCAGGACTGCAGCTCAGTCAAAGAAACGAGCTGCGGAAAGGCCCGTCTGACAAACGGCGACCACACCTGTTCACCGTTTAGGCAGAATATCTGGAGATGCCGCAGCCTCAGCGCGTGTCTGCGCATCATTAGCCACGACAACCCAGTCCTCCACGTAGAGGGTGCTGGCAGCAGATGGCCCACCTCCTCATCGGAACCTGACCCCTTCACAAGAATTTGAAGAGGAGCCACTCAAAGATGGCGAGGCCTGAACGGGGGCAAGAGACGATGGTCAGACGGTAGTAGATGACGGACGCAATGTACGCGTTCGCCACCTCCGCCCGACCTTTTAGTGGTAGCTTTCTCGCAGCCCATTTCTGGTTGAGACTGACTACCCTGCCCGTCACCTTGTCCCAATTCTTATCCACCTGGAGGTCTGGCCCGAACCAAACCCCGAGCATCTTTACCAGTCCGTCCGTTCAGCGCCTAACGACGCTGTTGGACGGCATGGACTTGCCTCTCCAGGTGCCGAGTTGCAAGCCCACCGACTTTTCCGGGTTGTTTTGCCCCCGTCAACCTTTCATATTCCTCCAATAAGTTGCCGACCACCTCGATTTCTGAGGTGCCCGACACCATGACGGTGATGTCGTCCGCATAAGCCGACACAGCCTTTCCGCGTCCCGGTTCGAGCGGGATGCCCTGCAACAGCTCCAGCCTCCGCAGTAAAGGCTCGAGAGTCAATACGTACAGAAGGGAGGAGAGAGGGCACCCTTGACGGACCGATCGGGAAACCTGAAATGGTTCCGAGAGGTGGCCATTAATTTTGACCACCGAGCAGGTGCCGCTGTGCATTGCAGCGATCCAGCTTCTGAAGACGGGGCCGAAGCCAGCCGCCTTGAGGACAGCCTCCAGGTACCGATGGTCGATCCTATCGAATGCTTTCGATTGATCTAAATTGATCAGAGCCTCACCGAAGCCAGGTTTACACCATACCCTCTCTATGATGTATCGCATCAGGTGGAGGTTGTCGTGTATGGACCTGGTTGGGATTGCGTAAGTTTGCGCCTCCCCAACCAAATCCCCTACGACAAGCACCAACCTCTTCGCTAACACCCTGGTCAAAATCTTAAACTCTGTGTTGAGAAGAGTTATGGGCCTGAAATTGTCTAATGAGTCCCTCTTCTTCTCGTCTTTCCTCATCAGCGTCACTATGCCCCGGCTCACAGAACTGCTGCCATTTGCAGTAGAGCGCTTCGAGCAGATTGGAGAACAAGTCTGGCATATTTATGTAAAGCCCGTAGGGCGGTTCATCCAAACCGGGTGACTTGCGCCGTATGCAGCCGACATGGGCATGCTGAATCTCGGCTGAAGTAAACGGCCTTTCGAAGTGCCCAGCATCGCCCGTCGAAAGATGCTGCAAGCCATCGAGGTAAGAACTGAAGTCCACCACCGCCTCTTTCCCACCACTTCCCCCGAACAACCTAACAAAATGTTGGCGAAAGGCCTCACACATCCGCTTGGAATCGCTCAGCTCGTGCTCATCTTGGTTCGTGAAAGACCGAATCGTGGTTTTATTATCACGCTGCGCCTCTGCCATGCGGGCCCATCGAACAGCTTTGGTTCCCTCGTTTCTCAGAGCACGCGCCTTAGCTCTGACAATGCAACCTTCGTGTTTCGCATTGAAGAAATGGTCTAATGCCACTCTCGCCGCTAGCACGTCAGTTGCAATGCCACTACCAATAGCCTCGTCTAACTTATCTACCAAGTCTCCCTCCTTTCTATTTTTCTCTAACGCTACTTCTTTGCTAATCTCTATCGACATTACCCTAATCTCTGTTTTGAGAGCCCCCACACCATCTATTGTTGACGACTCCCCCTTTCAACCTTTACTTAACTAAATTGTTGACCTGGTCCCGGTAAGCCTTACGTGCCGGAAATGACATGTTCAGCTTCCAGTAACCAGGTCCTAACCTACGCGTCTTATCTAGGTCAACCATACAGATCACAAACTTATGATCTGAATAGGCGACCGTCGGCAGCAGTGGAGCCCTTCGACCCCTTGCATCTTTCAGCAGTTGAGGGCAGAAGGCTCGCAAATGGGTTTTTTCTCCACAAACAAAACAATGCGGCATTTGCCCTCGGTCATAATATGAATGACCGTCCAATTCTGAAGGCGGATGTGGTCCGGGATTGTCTTCACATTCTCGGGCCTGATCTGGAGAAGTATCTCCAGGTCAACCCCGGACCGAAAGTGTTCTTCTTGTTGTCGTTAGGGGTGTTGTTGTTGTCGTCGTTGTTCTTGTTGGTGTTGTTGTTGTTATCACTGTCGCTGTTATCACTGTTGTTCCCGATGCCGCCGTTATTCTCGGTGCAGTTAGTATTGTTGCTGTTGGTTCTGCCGCTACTTGTTTTCATGTTAGTGGTGTTGATATTGTTGTTGCACTGGTTGTCATTATTTCTGTTATCTGTATTTTCGTAGTCGCTGTTACTGTCATTTATTTCAAAATTAGAGTTCTCAGTGTTGTTATCATTGCTGTCTTTGTTCACATTGTTTGTGGTGGTGTTTGTTGTATCAATTTCTGTTAATTTCGCCTCAGCGTTCCTCTCAACTTTCAGGTCGGTGTCACACGACAGCAGACATATCGCTGGGGGGCGTGGCTCAGCCATTTTTATTTATTTATTTTATTTTTTTTTAAATAATTTTTTAAAAATGTAAAAGAGTTCAAATATTTGGGCAAAAGGCCCAAACACTATTCTTTGCCCCACACAGGGCAAAGTTCAAGGGCTTGCATGCCTTACACGACAACAAAAAACTCAATAAATAAGCTTTGACAGGTAAATAAATAAACCTACGAGAGCGAGAAACAAGACGTCCGTTCAGACTCAATAATAATAATAATAATAATTGTTTCTACTTTTGGCACAAGGCCAGCAAACACCCAGTGTATTACTGGTACTTTATTTTATCGACCCGGTAAGGATGAAAGGCAAAGTTAACCTCGGCGGGATTTGAACTCAGAATGGCAAGGGCCGTAACTCTATGCGCTAAAGCATGGCGTGCGACCCTCTACCGATACTGCCAATCCACCGCCCAATAATAATAATAATAATAATAATAATAATAATAATAATAATAATAATAATAATAATAATAATAATAATAATAATGCTTCTACTTTTGGCACAAAACCAGCAATTACCCCAGTGCATTACTGGGACTTCATTTTATCGACCCCGTAAGGATGAAAGGCAAATTTAACCTCGGCGGATTTGAACTCAGAAGGTTAAGGGCCATAACTCTATGCTGCAAAGCATGGTGTCTGACGCTCTATGCTATTGCGTTATTTAAAAACATTTATTTTATTTTGTTATATTTATATTTTTGTAACTCATGAAGACAGAAATAGAGTAGCGGATCTTTGCTTTACTGAGAGAATGTCTGATCAGTGGTCTGTGATCACATGGGCAATGAGGCAAAAGACTGGCTTATTAACATCGACTGTTATATCTCACCTTGGAAACTTAACAATACTGGCGGTATTCATCAGACACCCTTTGAAGTCAACCGTTGATGGCATACAGTAAAATTGTTCACGAAGTCATGTTAAACCTGTTATTATGGTACCCCGGTATTCAGTAGGGAATTTAATTGCACACTACGAAAAATAAGTGGGGTTAAAGTATTATTACGCATGCTTGTAAGATATGTGATAGTGTTGTGTAGTCTAAACTGTTGTTATGTATCTAACAAAATATAATGCTGAAAATATTGTCCCATCTATATAGATATCGTATACCTGTAGCCTATATAAACATCATATCTATAGCTTTATGCTTCTGTTACATTGTCGCAAATGTAGTATCTAACAGTGTAGATGAAATATATATTAAAACAAATGCTTATTTTAATATATTGAAACACTAGAACAGGGGCGAGCAGCAGGCGGCCCCCCGGCCACAATCCAGCCCGCCAGATCAGTCAGGTTGGCCCGCGACGACCGTTTTTTAATTTTTACCTTGTAGGCTTATTTAGAATATTTTTTGTAACCAGACATTGATAAATTGTGCTAAAATACCAAATACCAAGTCTCACATTAATAAAACTAAATTATATTTTATTTGTCTTTATTGTTTAAAAATGTATTCACAATGTATTTATGACTCAATTCACTGGTTTTCATTAAATTACATATTTTTGACAGTGACTGGCCTTAATAGTTGTTCCAATGTTCAAAAGTAGCTCGCCAATGGAATATGTTGCACACCTCTGCTCTAGAAGGTGAACCACAACATACACCAGTAAAAATAAATTAGTAGTCCGATTAACAAAGCTTCGCTATGGACAACTGTTGTTCTCCTGAGCGGCGTTGTGTATTACTACACTGAGTAGATAAAACAGAGTAGAAAACAGTCAGAATCACATAAGACCTTCCGCCTTTTTATCGACCAATTTTTCTGAATATCTCTGATTTGATAATCGGCTTGAGATCTTGAAAGCTTTCGTTTTTTTTATGTTCAACTTTGGGGCTTCCTTAAGGTATTCCTTAACATATTTTTTTTTTAGCATTGATCAATTTTCTGATTCCTTCGTAGTTTTCATTGAACCAAACTTTGTTGGGCTTTCTCTAGAAGCCAATGATTTTTTCAGCCTTTTCCTGAATGATATTTCGGATTAATGTCCCATTTTCATTAGTATCCTTGGAGATAACGGGCTTGTTTGCCAGCTTCTCTTTTATGAATTCTTAGAATCCTACAGATTAGTCTTTAAATGTCGTTATGTTAACATTTCTTCGTGGTTAACATTTTAAGTGAGCTGGCGATTCACTAAGAACAGATATTTTGAATTGACATATGAGGAGTTTAATCCGTTCAAAATCATCGGCTTTTCTTGGTGTGTTGGCGATATTTCCATCTTCCTTGTCACATTGATGAGAAATGGTGTAGTCAAGGACATAATGCTTAGAATGTGAGTGTATCTACGTGGTTTAAAACGGGTTTCGAGCTGGAAATGCGTGTTGGTAATGAAAAGAGTCCGAGTACTAATTGACCGTTTGGTTTGTAATTTTTGTTGACTTGCTTTTCCATGGATCCTATCTTTACCCAACCTGTGTCTGTGGTAGCGAACATAGTAGTGCAAATCAAGAAAAGGTTGCAGATGAATTCATTGGCTGTGAGTATATCTGCGAGGAGCCTTTCCTTCTGAGATGCAAGATGGAGACCGTCTACGATTTCCGAATGGCTAAATGTCAGTAGAAGGGCACCCAGCTGTCATGAAATAGATGCGACCCGGGCCGCTTAGAAGTTAAGGGCTGAAACGCTCCCTTGAATGGAGTTTCTATCCTTGAATACCGTCTGCTGTCCAGCTCTCGTAAGAGTTTCTTATCGCGTTTCTTATCACACACACACACACACACACACACACACACGCACACACACACACACACAAACAGACACACACACACACACACACATACACACACACACACACACACACACACATATATATATATATATAACAAACCTTGCCCGGCACAAGACCCACCATTCAAACCATTTTATCTCTGTTATTCGTCTCTGTTGGACGGCAAAGAATGTTTACATCTAAATAAATTACGAAATGCTGTATATTATATATATGTCTTAGCTTGATCCAAAATTTATGATCATTTTCATTGAATGTAAATCATTAAACTGAAAAAAAAAAAAAATAATAATAACACCGGTTTTTGATTAAATTAATTAAAAATAAAATTGATATTTTCCTAATTTGGAAGTATTATCGTTATAGGTCTCGGGGGATTGGCAGTATCAGCAGAAGGTCGGACGCCATGCTTTGCAGCATAGAGTTACTTTATGGTGTGAGTTCAAATCCCGCCGAGGTTCACTTTGCCTTTCATCCTTACGGGGTCGATAAAATAAAGTACCAGTAATGTATTGGAGGTAATTGCTGGCCTTGTACCAATAGTAGAAACAATTATCGTTATAGGTCTCGAAACTGTGGTTGCCCGACAGTTTATCTATAAAAAAAAACAACCTTAGATAAGGGAAGTCGACTGAAGATCGGAATCTTTCATTGTTATTGTAGTTTTTGATTCATTTCCGCATTTCTTCTCCCTGTTCTCTACTGTCCCGTATATTCGTGTTTTATCCCAATTTACACTCGTTTCATTACATTTAGTGGAACTGCTAAATCACAGCCGTTCGGTATGACGCAGATGAGAGTTCGAATATTACGACAAACGCTGTCAATAGTTTTCCGGATATATAAGCCTAATTTGTTTGACTATTTCTCCACTGTCAAGAAGACGCCCCCCCCCCCCAAAAAAAAATATCATCTATTGAAGCGTCTGGCACTAAACTATTTCCAATATAATATATATCCGCTCAACATTTCTAAAACAATACCATTTGTTTAGATTCTTATCGATTGATAAGTCTTAAAATAACAGAAGTTTCCATCAGCCTCACTATGGTGCAACTGGTAAATTACAACCATCCCACGTAAGGCAGGTGTAAGATCGAGTCCCAGAGGCATTGTTTTCCACACATTTTCGCATCTATGGTGCTTCGACTTGTTAGATTATTTGTATAGAAAAAAAAAGCTATTTTGGATGAGAAGACTTTGATCAAAGTCTTCTCACCAGAGATCCTCCATCCTCGGCATTTAGTTCAGTGCTTCTTAACCAGATTTTTGGATTGTTGATTGTCCACTTCCAACCTGTTCAGTTTTTTCAGCTATTTATAATAATAATAATAATTGTTTCTACTTTTGGCACAAGGACAGCAAATATCCTAGTACATTACTGGTACTTTATTTTATCGACCCCGTAAGGATGAAAGGCAAAGTTAACCTCAGCGGGATTTAGGACAGCAAATATCCCAGTACATTACTGGTACTTTATTTTATCGACCCCGTAAAGATGAAA